>CM034082.1:18257181-18707696 GCA_019845555.1 Aristolochia fimbriata | reverse complement strand
ATCAGATCAAATTAAGTGGCCCTTTATAAGGTATGAATTTTCCAAGTGGTGAGCCCAGATCAGAAATTGGCAGCAGAACCAACGCTGCTTCAGTTCATATCTAGAGATTTCAAACTTTTAATGATATCAAATTTATAAAGAAACTAAGGACCCTCTGAGGAAGGACTGGACCAAATTTTATGCAATTCTGAGCACGGGAAGAGCTGGTTTTTATATTACAACAGAAGCCAAATTTCCAAGCTTGGATTGCAGGAACCCTATACACAGGGGTTTCAAGAAATGGCTTGGCATCCATTCTATCAAATTTTTATCAATTTTTTTATTAAATTTCGAGTTTTGAGAATCTAGAGAGTCCACAAGAATTCCAGAGGTGACCTCTTTGTGCTTTTGAAGTCAAGGAGGTGAATCTGCCCGAATGAGCAACCTTTTACCAAGTAGATCTTTCTAAAAGAGTGTTTGTGCTTTGTTTATTTTGTTTTCTTCTCAGGGCTGTAGACTACTCACTTGCATGGAAATGCGGAATGATGTGGTGGGAGATAGCCATATCCTTCCTAAGAACGATATCCATGAATAGAAAAGGATTGAATGTTCTTTCATTGATTGATACTTTGACAGGGTAACCCCACTGATTTTCTTAAGCTTTGATGTTTGATCATGCCACTAGATTGGTATTTTTTTGTTTTAATTCAGGAGTAGCAAAATTTTATGTTTGAGATAGTTGATAAGTATCAATTTTAGCTATTTTTAATGTCCATTTACTTGTAAATTCCATTCTGGAGCCATATTTATTATTTAATAATAAAATAAGATTCAAATATTTCTCCTCTTTCTCATGAATCCAACGCAACAAGAAACACTCAAATATGAGCTAAAGGGAAGAAGTATGAAGATTTTAGTGAAAGAAAGAACAAGGCAACTGTAGTGCCTTATGGCGCCAAGAGTGGTGCCACGTTCGGGGGAAATTCCAAAAAATAATTAAATATCATAAATACCCCTGGATCCTAAGGGTTTAGGAAAAATGAATTTGGAAAGTTTTCATGGCACTATAAAGTGCCACAACTTAGGCAATTTCAGAATGGGAAACATTAAAAAAGGAAAGTTTGAAGCAATCATAAAAGACCATATCTTGTGATTCTGATGTCAAATAAAACTCAAATTTGGTCCAAATACTTCCAAGAGGATGAAGAATCACTTCAAGAAAAATCTGATCAAATTAAGCGGCCCTTTATAAGGTATGAATTTTCCAAGTGGTGAGCCCAGATCAGAAATTGGCAGCAGAACCAACGCTGCTGCAGTTCACATCTGGAGATTTCAAACTTTTAATGATCTCAAATTTATAAAGAAACTATGGACCCTCTGAGGAAGGACTGGACCAAATTTTATGCAATTCTGAGCACGGGAAGAGCTGGTTTTTATATTACAACAGAAGCCAAATTTCCAAGCTCGGATTGCAGGAACCCTATACATGGGGTTTCAAGAAATGGCTTGGCATCCATTCAATCAAATTTTAATCTATTTTTTTATTAAATTTCGAGTTCTGAGAATTAGAGAGTCCACAAGAATTCCAGAGGTGACCTATTTGTGCTTTTGAAGTCAAGGAGGTGAATCTGCCCGAATGAGCAACCTTTTACCAAGTAGATCCTTCTAAAAGAGTGTTTGTGCTTTGTTTATTTTGTTTTCTTCTCATGGCTGTAGACCACTCACTTGCATGGAAATGCAGAATGATGTGGTGGGAGATAGCCTGATCCTTCCTAAGAACGATATCCATGAATAGAAAAGGTTTGAATGTTCTTTCATTGATTGATACTTTGACAGGGTAACCCCACTGATTTTCTAAAGCTTTGATGTTTGATCATGCCACTAGATTGGTATTTTTTTGTTTTAATTGAGGAGTAGCAAAATTTTATGTTTGAGATAGTTGATAAGTATCAATTTTAGCTATTTTTAATGTCCATTTACTTGTAAATTCCATTCTGGAGCCATATTTATTATTTAATAATAAAATAAGATTCAAATATTTCTCCTCTTTCTCATGAATCCAACGCAACAAGAAACACTCAAATATGAGCTAAAGGGAAGAAGTATGAAGATTTTAGTGAAAGAAAGAACAAGGCAACTGTAGTGCCTTATGGCGCCAAGAGTGGTGCCACGGTGCGGGGGAAATTCCAAAAAATAATTAAATATCATAAATACCCCTGGATCCTAAGGGTTAAGGAAAAATGAATTTGGAAAGTTTTCATGGCACTATAAAGTGCCACAACTTAGGCAATTTCATAATGGGAATCATTAAAAAAGGAAAGTTTGAAGCAATCTTAAAAGACCATATCTTGTGATTCTGCTGTCAAATAAAACTCAAATTTGGTCCAAATACTTCCGAGGGGATGAAGAATCACTTCAAGAAAAATCAGATCAAATTAAGTGGCCCTTTATAAGGTATGAATTTTCCAAGTGGTGTGCCCAGATCAGAAATTGGCAGCAGAACCAACGCTGCTTCAGTTCATTTCTAGAGATTTCAAACTTTTAATGATCTCAAATTTATAAAGAAACTAAGGACCCTCTGAGGAAGGACTGGACCAAATTTTATGCAATTCTGAGCACGGGAAGAGCTGGTTTTTATATTACAACATAAGCCAAATTTCCAAGCATGGATTGCAGGAACCCTATATATAGGGGTTTCAAGAAATGGCTTGGCATCCATTCAATCAATTTTTTATTCAATGTTTTTATTAAATTTCGAGTTCTGAGAATCTAGAGAGTCCACAAGAATTCAAGAGGTGACCTCTTTGTGCTTTTGAAGCCAAGGAGGTGAATCAGCCCGAATGAGCAACCTTTTACCAAGTAGATCCTTCTAAAAGAGTGTTTGTGCTTTGTTTATTTTGTTTTCTTCTCAAGGCTGTAGACTACTCACTTGCATGGAAATGCGGAATGATGTGGTGGGAGATAGCCTGATCCTTCCTAAGTACGATATCCATTAATAGAAAAGGGTTGAATGTTCTTTCATTGATTGATACTTTGACAGGGTAACCCCACTGATTTTCTTAAGCTTTGATGATTGATCATGCCACTAGATTGGTATTTTTTAGTTTTAACTGAGGACTAACAAAATTTTATGTTTGGGATAGTTAATAAGTGTCAATTTTAACTATTTTTAATGTCCATATAGTTGTAAATTTCATTCTGGAACCATATTTATTATTTAATAATAAAATATGATTCAAATATTTCTCCTCTTTCTCATGAATCCAACGCAACAAGAAACACTCAAATATGAGCTAAAGGGAAGAAGTATGAAGATTTTAGTGAAAGAAAGAACAAGGCAACTGTAGTGCCTTATGGCGCCAAGAGTGGTGCCACGGTGTGGGGGAAATTCCAAAAAATAATTAAATATCATAAATACCCCTGGATCCTAAGGGTTAAGGAAAAATGAATTTGGAAAGTTTTCATGGCACTATAAAGTGCCACAACTTAGGCAATTTCATAATGGGAATCATTAAAAAAGGAAAGTTTGAAGCAATCTTAAAAGACCATATCTTGTGATTCTGCTGTCAAATAAAACTCAAATTTGGTCCAAATACTTCCGAAGGGATGAAGAATCACTTCAAGAAAAATCAGATCAAATTAAGTGGCCCTTTATAAGGTATGAATTTTCCAAGTGGAGAGCCCAGATCAGAAATTGGCAGCAGAACCAACGCTGCTTCAGTTCATATCTAGAGATTTCAAACTTTTAATGATCTCAAATTTATAAAGAAACTAAGGACCCTCTGTGGAAGGACAGGACCAAATTTTATGCAATTCTGAGCACGGGAAGAGCAGGTTTTTATATTACAACATAAGCCAAATTTCCAAGCTTGGATTGCAGGAACCCAATATAAAGGGGTTTCAAGAAATGGCTTGGCATCCATTCAATCAAATTTTTATTCAATGTTTTTATTAAATTTTGAGTTCTGAGAAAATAGAGAGTCCACAAGAATTCTAGAGGTGACCTCTTTGTGCTTTTGAAGTCAAGGAGGTGAATCAGCCCGAATGAGCAACCTTTTACCAAGTAGATCCTTCTAAAAGAGTGTTTGTGCTTTGTTTATTTTGTTTTCTTCTAAGGGCTGTAGACTTCTCACTTGCTTGGAAATGCGGAATGATGTGGTGGGAGATAGCCTGATCCTTCCTAAGAACGATACCCATGAATAGAAAAGGTTTGAATGTTCTTTCATTGATTGAAACTTTGACAGGGTAACCCCACTGATTTTCTTAAGCTTTGATGTTTGATCATGCCACTAGATTGGTATTTTTTTGTTTTAATTGAGGAGTAGCAAAATTTTATGTTTGAGATAGTTGATAAGTATCAATTTTTGCTATTTTTAATGTCCATGTACTTGTAAATTCCATTCTGGAGCCATATTTATTATTTAATAATAAAATAAGATTAAAATATTTCTCCTCTTTCTCAAGAATCATACGCAACAAGAAACACTCGAACAGGAGCTAAAGGGAAAAGTATGAAGATTGAAGTGAAAGAAAGAACAAGGCATCAGTAGTGCCAAAGTGCGCCAAGAGTGGTGTCACGGTGCCTGGGAAATGCCAAAAAATCAATAAAATATCTTAAATGCCCATTGATCACAAAGGTTAAGGAAAAATGCGTTTGGAAAGTTTTCATGGCACTGTATAGTGCCACAACTTATGCAATTTAAGAATGGGAAACATAAAAAAAGGAAAGTTTAATGCAATCTTAAAAGACCATATCTTGTGATTCTGATGTCTAATAAAACTCAAATTTGGTCCAAATACTTCCAAGAGGATGAAGAATCACTTCAAGAAAAATCAGATCAAATTAAGGAGCTCTTTATATGTTATGAATTTTCCAAGTGGTGAGCCCTAATCTGAAATTGGCAGTAGAAACAACGCTGCTTCAGTACATATCTTCAGATTTCGAACACTTAATGATCTCAAATTTATAAAGAAACTACGGACCCTCAGAGGATGGACTGGACCGATATTAATGCAATTCTGAGCACAGGTAGAACTGGTTTTGATATCACAACAGGAGCCAAATTTCCAAGCTTGGACTACAAGAACCCTATACATAGGGGTTTCAATAAAAGGCTTGGCATCCATTCAATCAAAAAAATTTTCAATTTTTTCTTTTAATTTTGAGTTTAGAGAATCTAGAGAGTCCACAGGAATTCCAAAGATGACCTCTTTGTGCTTTTGAAGTCAAGGAGGAGAATCATCACGAATGAGCAACCTTTAACAAGTAGATCCTTCTAAAAGAGTGTTTGTGCTTTGTCTATTTTGGTTTCTTCTCAAGGCTGTAGACTACTCACCTGCATAGGAAAGTGGAATGATGTGGTGAGAGATAGCTTGATCCTTCCTAAGCAGAATAACCATGAATAGAAAAGGTTTGAATATTCTTTCATTGATTGATACCTTCACAGGGTAACCCCACTGATTTTCTTTAGCTTTGATGTTTGATCATGCCACTAGATTGGTATTTTTTAGTTTTAATTGTGGACTAGCAAATGTTTATGTTTGGCATAGTTGATAAGTTAATTTTAACTATTTTAAATATCCATTTAGTAGTAAATTTTATTCTGGAGCCTTATTTATTATTTAATAATAAAATATGATTCTAATATTTCTACTCTTTCTAATGAATCCAAAGCAACAAGAAACACTCCAACAGGAGCTAAAGGGAAGAAGTATGAAGATTTCAGTGAAAGAAAGAACTAGGCGTCAGCAGTGCCAAATGGTGCCAAGAGTGGTGCCACGGTGAGTGGGAAGTTCCAAAAAATCAATAAAATATCATAAATACCCCTGGATCCCAAGGGTTCAGGAAAAATGAGTTTGGAAAGTTTTCATGGCACTATATAGCGCCACAACATAGGCAATTTCAGAATGGGAAGCATCAAATTTATAAAGAAACTAAGGACCCTCTGAGGCAAGACTGGACCGAACTTAATGCTTTTCTGAACACGGGACGAGGTGGTTTAGATAACACAACAGAAGCCAAATTTCCAACCGTGGACTGCTGGAACCCTGTAGAGAGGGGTTTCAAGAAAAGGTTTGGCATCCATTCAAACAAATTTTTATTCGATTTTTTAATGAAATTTAGATTTCTGAGAATCTAGAGAGTCCAAACGAATTCCATAGATGACCACTTTGTGCTTTTGAAGTCAAGGAGGAGAATCAGCCAGAATGAGCAACCCTTAACCACGTAGATCCTTCTAAAAGAGTGTTTGTGCTTTGCTTATTTTGTTTTCTTCTCAAGGCTGTAGACTACTCACTTGCATGAGAATGCGGAAAGATGTGGTGGGAGATAGCTTGATCTTTCCTAAGCAGGATAACCATGAATAGAAAAGGTTTGAATGTTCTTTCATTGATTGATACTTTGATAGGGTAACCCCACTATTTTCTTAAGCTTTGATGTTTGATCATGCCACTAGATTCGTATTTTTTAGTTTTAATCGAGGACTAGCATAAGTTTATGTTTGGGATAGTGTATAAGTGTTAATTTTAACTATTTTTAATTTCCATTTACTTGTAAATTTCATTCTGGAGCCATATTTATTATTTAATAATAAAATATGATTCAAATATTTCTCCGCTTTCTCATGAATCCAACGCAACAAGAAACACTCCAACAGGAGTTAAATGGAAGAAGAATGAAGATTTCAGTGAAAGAAAGAACATGGCATCAGTAGCCAAATGGCGCCAAGAGTTGTGCCACGGTGCGTGGAAAATTCCAAAAAAATCAATAAAATTTCTTAAATACCCCTGGATCCCAAGGGTTATGGAAAAATGAGTTTGGAAAGTTTTGATGGCACTATATAGCGCCACAACATAGGCAATTTCAGAATGGAAAACATCAAAACAGGAAAGTTTGAAACAATCTTAAAAGACCATTTCTTTTGATTCTGATGTCAAATAAAATTCAAATTTGGTCCAAATACTTCCAAGAAGATGACGAATCACTTCGAGAAAAATTAGATCAAATTAAGTGGCCCTTTTTAAGTTATGAATTTTCCAAGTGGGGCGCCCAGATCTGAAATTGGCAGCGGAACCAACGCTGCTTCAGAACATATCAAGAGATTTTGAACTTTTAATAATCTCAAATTTATAAAAAAACTGAGGACCCTCTGAGGAAGGACTGGACCAAACTTAAAGCAATTCTGAACACGGAAAGAGCTGGTTTTGATAGCACAACAGAAGCCAAATTTCCAAGCTTGGACAGCAGGAACCCTAGAGATAGGGTTTTCAAGAAAAGGCTTTGCATCCATTCAATCAAATTTATATTTTTTCTTTAAATTTCAAGTTCTGAGAATCTAGAGAGTCGAAAGGAAGAGAATCAGCCCGAATCAACAACCTTTAACCAAGTAGATCCTTCTAAAAGAGTGTTTGTGCTTTGTTTATTTTTTTTTCTTCTCATGGCTGTAGACTACTCACTTGCATGGGAATGCGGAATGATGTGGTGAGAGATAGCTTGATCCTTCCTAAGCAGGATGACCATAAATAGAAAAGGTTTGAATGTTCTTTCATTGATTGATACTTTCACAGGGTAATCCCACTGATTTTCTTATGCATTGATGTTTGATCATGCCTCTAGATTGGTTTTTTGTAGTTTTAATTGAGGACTAGCTATATTTTTTGTTCGAGATAGTTTATAAGTGTCAATTTTAATTATTTTTAATGTCCATTTAGTTGTAAATTTCTTTCTGGAGCCATATTCATAATTTAATAATAAAATGTGATTCAAATATTTCTCCTCTTTCTCAAGAATCCAACATAACAAGAAACGCTCAAATAGGAGTTAAAGGGACGAAGTATGAAGATTTCAGTGAAACAAAGAACAAGGCATCACTAGTGCCAAATGGCGGCAAGAGAGGAGCCACGGTGCGGGGGAAATTCAAAAAAATCAATAAAATGTCATAAATACCCCTGGATCTCATGGGTAAAGGAAAAAAGAGTTTAGAAAGTTTTCATGGAACTATATAACGCCACAACTTAGGCAATTTCAGAATGGGAAACATAAAAAAAGGAAAGTTTGAAGCAATCTTAAAAGACCATATCTTGTAATTATGACATCAAATAAAACTCAAATACTTCCAAGAGGATGAAGAATCACTTCAAGAAAAATCAGATCAAATTAAGTGACCCTTTTTAAGTTTTGAATTTTCCAAGTGGTGAGCCTTGATCTGAAATTGGCAGCAGAACCAAGTACATATCTTGAGATTTTGAACTCTTAATGATCTCAAATTTATAAAGAAACTAAGGACTCTCTAAGGTAAGGACTGGACAAAACTTAATGCAATTCTGAACACGGTAGGAGCTGGTTTTGATTTCACAACAGAAGCCAAATTTCCAAGCTTGGACTGCAGGAACCATATAGATAGGGGTTTCAAGATTAGGCTTGGCATCCATTCAATCAAATTTTATTCGATTTTTTCATTAAATTTCTAGTTCCGAGAATCTATAGAGTCCAAAGGAATTCCAGAGATGCCTCTTTGTGCTTTTGAAGTCAAGGAGGAGAATCAGCCCGAATAAGCAACCTTTAACCAACTAGATCCATCTAAAAGAGTGTTTGTGCTTTGTTTATTTTGTTTTCTTCTCAAGGCAGTAGACTACTCACTTGCATGGGAATGCGGAATGATGTGGTGAGAGATACCTTGATCTTTCCTAAGCAGGATAACCATGAATAGAAAAGGTTTGAATGTTCTTACATTGATTGATACTTTCACAGGGTAACCCCTCTGATTTTCTTAAGCTTTGATGTTTGACCATGCCACTAGATTGGTATTTTTTAGTTTTAATTGAGGACTACCAAAATTTTATGTTTGAGATAGTTGATAAGTATCAATTTTAGCTATTTTTAATGTTCATTTCGTTATAAATTTCATTCTGGAGCCATATTTATTATCTAATAATAAAATATGATTCAAATATTTCTCCTCTTTCTCATGAATCCAACGCAACAAGAAACACTCAAATATGAGCTAAAGGGAAGAAGTATGAAGATTTTTTTGAAAGAAAGAACAAGGCAACAGTAGTGCCTTATGGCGCCAAGAGTGGTGCCACGGTGCGGGGGAAATTCCAAAAAATAATTAAATATCATAAATACCCCTGGATCCTAAGGGTTAAGGAAAAATGAGTTTGGAAAGTTTTCATGGCACTATAAAGGCGCCACAACTTAGGCAATTTCAGAATGGGAAACATTAAAAAAAGAAAGTTTGAAGTTATCTTAAAAGACCATATCTTGTGATTCTGATGTCAAATAAAACTCAAATTCGGTCCAAATACTTCCAAGCGGATGACGAATCAATTCAAGAAAAATCAGATCAGATTAAGTGGCCCTTTATAAGGTATGAATTTTCCAAGTGGTGAGCCCAGATAAGAAATTGGCAGCAGAACCAACGCTGCTCAGTACATATCTAGAGATTCCAAACTTTTCATGATCTCAAATTTATAAAGAAACTAAGGACCATCTGAGGAAGGACTGGACCGAATTTTATGCGATTCTGACCACGGGAAAAGATGGTTTTTATATTACAACAGAAGCCAAATTTCCAAGCTTGGACTGCAGGAACCCTGTAGATAGGGGTTTCAAGAAATGGCTTGGCATCCATTCAATCAAATTTTTATTCAATTTTTTTATTAAATTTCGAGTTCTGAGAATCTAGAGAGTCCACAAGAATTCCGGAGATGACCTCTTTCTGCTTTTGAAGTCAAGGAGGTGAATCAGCCCGAATGAGAACCTTTTACCAAATAGATTCGTCTAAAAGAGTGTTTGTGTTTTGTTTATTTTGTTTTCTTCTCAAGGTAGTAGACTACTCACTTGCATGGGAATGCGGAATGATGTGGTGGGAGATAGCTTGATCCTTCCTAAGCAGGATAACCATGAATAGAAAAGGTTTGAATGTTCTTTCATTGATTGATACTTTGACAGGGTAACCCCACTGATTTTCTTATTCTTTGATGTGTCATCATGCCACTAGATTGGTATTTTTTAGTTTTATTTGAGGACTACCAAAAGTTTATGTTTGGGATAGTTGATAAGTGTCAATTTTAACTATTTTTAATGTCCATTTAGTTGTAAATTTCATTATGGAGCCATATTTATTATTTAATTATAAAATGATCCAAATATTTATCCTGTTTCCCATGAATCCAACGCAACAAGAAAAACTCCAACAGGAGCTAAAGGGAAAAGTATGAAGATTGAAGTGAAAGAAAGAACAAGGCATCAGTAGTGCCAAATTGCGCCAAGAGTGGTGTCACGGTGCGTGGGAAATTCCAAACAATCAATAAAATATCTTAAATGCCCCTTGATCCCAAGGGTTAAGGAAAAATGCGTTTGGAAAGTTTTCATGGCACTATATTGTGCCACAACTTATGCAATTTAAGAATGGGAAACATCAAAAAAGGAAAGTTTAATGCAATCTTAAAAGACCATATCTTGTGATTCTGATGTCAAATAAAACTCAAATTTGGTCCAAATACTTCCAAGAGGATGAAGAATCACTTCAAGAAAAATCAGATCAAATTAAGGAGCCCTTTATATGTTATGAATTTCCCAAGTGGTGAGCCCTGATCAGAAATTGGCAGCAGAACCAACGCTGCTTCAGTGCATATCTAAAGATTTCGAACACTAAGTGATCTCAAATTTATAAAGAAACTACGGACCCTCTGAGGAAGGACTGGACCGATATTTATGTAATTCTAAGCACGGGTAGAACTGGTTTTGATATCACAACAGGAGCCAAATTTCCAAGCTTGGACTACAAGAACCCTATATATAGGGGTTTCAAGAAAAGGCTTGGCATCCATTCAATCAAATTTTTATTCAATTTTTTCTTTAAATTTTGAGTTTAGAGAATCTAGAGAGTCCACAGGAATTCCAGAGATGACCTCTTTGTGCTTTTGAAGTCAAGGAGGTGAATCAGCCCGAATGAGCAACCTTTAACCAAGTAGATCCTTCTAAAAGAGTGTTTGTGCTTTGTTTATTTTGGTTTCTTCTCAAGGCTGTAGACTACTCACTTGCATTGGAAAGCGGAATGATGTGGTGAGAGATAGCTTGATCCTTCCTAAGCAGAATAACCATGAATAAAAAAGGTTTGAATATTCTTTCATTGATTGATACCTTCACAGGGTAACCCCACTGATTTTCTTTAGCTTTGATGTTTGATCATGCCACTAGATTGGTATTTTTTAGTTTTAATTGTGGAGTAGCAAATTTTTATGTTTGGGAAAGTTGATAAGTTCAATTTTAACTATTTTAAATATCCATTTAGTTGTAAATTTTATTCTGGAGCCTTATTTATTATTTAATAATAAAATATGATTCAAATATTTCTACTCTTTCTCATGAATCCAAAGCAACAAGAAACACTCCAACAGGAGCTAAAGGGAAGAAGTATGAAGATTTCAGTGAAAGAAAGAACTAGGCATCAGCAGTGCCAAATGGCGCCAAGAGTGGAGCCACGGTGCGTGGGAAATACCAAAAAATCTATAAAATATCATAAATACCCCAGGATCCCAAGGGTTAAGGAAAAATGAGTTTGGAAAGTTTTCATGGCACTACATAGCGCCACAACATAGGCAATTTCAGAATGGGAAATATCAAATTTATAAAGAAACTAAGGACCCTCTGAGGAAGGACTGAACCGAACTTAATGCAATTCTGAACACGGGACGAGGTGGTTTTGATATCACAACAGCAGCCAAATTTCCAACTGTGGACTGCTGGATCCCTATAGAGAGCGGTTTCAAGAAAAGGTTTGGCATCCATTCAAATAAATTTTTATTCGATTTTGTAATTAAATTTAGATTTCTGAGAATCTAGAGAGTCCAAAGGAATTCCAAAGATGACCTCTTTGTGCTTTCGAAGTCAAGGAGGAGAATCAGCCAGAATGAGCAACCTTTAACCAAGTAGATCCTTCCAAAAGAGTGTTTGTGCTTTGTTTATTTTGTTTTCTTCTCAAGGCTGTAGACTACTCACTTGCATGGGAACGCGGAATGATGTGGTGAGAGATAGCTTGATCCTTCCTAAGCAGTATGACCATGAATAGAAAAGGTTTGAATGTTCTTTCATTGATTGAAACTTTCACAGGATAATCCCACTGATTTTCTTATGCTTTGATGTTTGATCAAGCCACTAGATTGGTTTTTTGTAGTTTTAATTGAGGACTAGCTAAATTTTTTGTTCGAGATAGTTTATTAGTGTCAATTTTAACTATTTTTAATGTCCATTTAGTTGTAAATTTCATTCTGGAGCCATATTCATAATTTAATAATAAAATGTGATTCAAATATTTCTCCTCTTTCTCAAGAATCCAACATAACAAGAAACGCTCAAATAGGAGTTAAAGGGAAGTATGAAGATTTCAGTGAAATAAAGAACAAGGCATCACTAGTGCCAAATGGCGGCAAGAGTGGTGCCATGGTGCGGGGGAAATTCTAAAAAATCAATAAAATGTCATAAATACCCATGGATCCCATGGGTAATGGAAAAATGAGTTTAGAAAATTTTGATTTCACAACAGAAGCCAAATTTCCAAGCTTGGACTGCAGGAACCCTATAGATAGGGGTTTCAAGAAAAGGCTAGGAATCCATTCAATCAAATTTTTGTCGATTTTTCATTAAATTTCGAGTTCTGAGAATCTATAGAGTCCAAAGGAATTCCAGAGATGACCTCTTTGTGCTTTTGAAGTCAAGGAGGAGAATCAGCCAAAATGAGCAACCTTTGACCAAGCAGATCCTTCTAAAAGAGGGTTTGTGCTTTGTTTATTTTGTTTTCTTCTCAAGGCTGTAGACTACTCACTTGCATGGGAATGCGAAATGATGTGGTGAGAGATAACTTGATCCTTCCTAAGCAGGATGATCATGAATAGAAAAGGTTTGAATGTTCTTTCATTGATTGAAACTTTCACAGGGTAATCCCACTGATTTTCTTAAGCTTTGATGTTTGATCATGCCACTAGATTGGTTTTTTGTAGTTTTAATTGAGGACTAGCTAAATTTTATGTTTGAGACAGTTGATAAGTGTCAATTTTAACTATTTTTAATGTCCATTTAGTTATAAATTTCATTCTGGAGCCATATTTATTATTTAAAAATAAAATATGATTCAAATATTTCTCCTCTTTATCATGAATCCAACGCAACAAGAAACACTCAAATATGCGCTAAAGGGAAGAAGTATGAAGATTTTAGTGAAAGAAAAAACAAGGCAACAGTAGTGCCATATGGCGCCAAGAGTGGTGCCACGGTGCAGGGGAAATTCTAAAAAATAATAAAATATCATAAATGCCCCTGGATCCCAAGGGTTAAGGAAAAATGAGTTTGGAAAGTTTTCAATGCACTATATAGAGCCACAACTTAGGCAATTTCAGAATGGGAAACAATAAAAAAGAAAATTTTGAAGCAATCTTAAAAGACCATCTCTTGTGATTCTGATGTCAAATAAGACTCAAATTTGGTCCAAATACTTCCAAGAGGATGAAGAATCACTTCAAGAAAAATCAGATCAAATTAAGTGGCCCTTTATAAGGTATAAATTTTCCAAGTGATGAGCCCTGATCTGAAATTGGGAGTAGAACCAACGCTGCTTCAGTACATATCTAGAGATTTCAAACTTTTAGTGATCTCAAATTTATAAAGAAACTAAGGACCCTCTGAGGAAGGACTAGACCGAATTTTATGCAATTCTAAGCACGGAAAGAGCTGGTTTTGATATTACAACAGAAGCCAAATTTCCAAGCTTGGACTGCAAGAACCAATGGATAGGGGTTTCAAGAAAAGGCTTGGCATCCATTCAATCAAATTTTTATTCGATTTTTTCATTAAATTTTGAGTTATGAGAATCTAGAGAGTCCATAGGAATTCCAGAGATGACCTCTTTGTGCTTTTGAAGTCAAGGAGGAGAATCAGCCCGAATGAGCAACCTTTAAACTAATAGATCTTTCTAAAAGGGTGTTTGTGCGTTGTTTATTTTATTTTCTTCTCAAGGCTGTAAACTACTCACTTGCATGGGAATGCGGAATGATGTGGTGGGAGATAGCCTGGTCCTTCCTAAATAGGATATCCATGAATAGAAAAGGTTTGAATGTTCTTTCATTAATTGATACTTTGACAGGGTAACCCCACTGATTTTCTAAAGCTTTGATGTTTGATCATGCCACTGGTTTGGTATTTTTTAGTTTTAATTTAGGACTAGCAATATATTATGTTTGAGATAGATGATAAGTGTCAATTTTAACTGTTTTTAATGTCCATTTAGTTGTAAATTTCACTCTGCAGCCTTATATATTATTTAATAATAAAATATGATCCAAATATTTATCCTCTTTCTCATGAATCCAATGCAACAAGAAACACTCCAACTGGAGCTAAATGGAAAAGTATGAAGATTGAAGTGAAAGAAAGAACAAGGCATCAGTAGTGCCAAATTGCGCCAAGAGTGGTGTCACGGTGCCTGGGAAATGCCAAAAAATCAATAAAATATCTTAAATGCCCATTGATCCCAAGGGTTAAGGAAAAATGCATTTGGAAAGTTTTCATGGCACTATATAGTGCCACAACTTATGCAATTTAAGAATGGGAAACATAAAAAAAGGAAAGTTTAATGCAATATTAAAAGACCATATCTTGTGATTCTGATGTCTAATAAAACCCAAATTTGGTCCAAATACTTCCACGAGGATGAAGAATCACTTCATGAAAAATAAGATCAAATTAAGGAGCTCTTTATATGTTATGAATTTTCCAAGTGGTGAGCCCTAATCAGAAATTGGCAGTAGAACCAACGTTGCTTCAGTACATATCTAAAGATTTCGAACACTTAATGATCTCAAATTTATAAAGAAACTACGGACCCTCTGAGGATGGACTGACCTGATATTAATGCAATTCTAATCACGGCTAGAACTGGTTTTGATATCACAAAAGGAGCCAAATTTCCAAACTTGGACTACAAGAACCCTATATATAGGGGTTTCAATAAAAGGCTTGGCATCCATTCAATCAAATTTTTATTCAATTTTTTCTTTAAATTTTGAGTTTTGAGAATCTAGAGAGTCCACAGGAATTCCAAAAATGACCTCTTTGTGCTTTTGAAGTCAAGGAGGAGAATCAGCACGAATGAGAAACCTTTAACCAAATAGATCCTTCTAAAAGAGTGTTTGTGCTTTGTCTATTTTGGTTTCTTCTCAAGGTTGTAGACTACTCACCGGCATAGGAAAGTGGAATGATGTGGTGAGAGATAGCTTGATCCTTCCTAAGCAGAATAACCATGAATAGAAAAGGTTTGAATATTCTTTCATTGATTGATACCTTCACAGGGTAACCCCACTGATTTTCTCAAGCTTTGATGTTTGATCATGCCACTAGATTGGTATTTTTTAGTTTTAATTGTGGACTAGCAAATGTTTATGTTTGGGATAGTTGATAAGTTAAATTTTAACTATTTTAAATATCCATTTAGTTGTAAATTTTATTTTGGAGCCTTATTTATTATTTAATAATAAAATATGATTCAAATATTTCTACACTTTCTCATGAATCCAAAGCAACAAGAAACACTCCAACAGGAGCTAAAGGGAAGAAGTATGAAGATTTCAGTGAAAGAAAGAACTAGGCATCAGCAGTGCAAATGGCACCAAGAGTGGTGCCACGGTGCGTGGGAATTTCCAAAAAATTAATAAAATATCATAAATAACCCTGCTTCCCAAGGGTTAAGGAAAAATGAGTTTGGAAAGTTTTCATGGCACTATATAGCGCCACAACGTAGGCAATTTCAGAATGGGAAACATCAAATTTATAAAGAAACTAAGGACCCTCTGAGGCAAGACTGGACCGAACTTAATGCAATTCTGAACACGGGACGAGGTGGTTTAGATATCACAACAGAAGCCTAATTTCCAACCGTGGACTGCAGGAACCCTATAGAGAGGGGTTTCAAGAAAAGGTTTGGCATCCATTCAAACAAATTTTTATTTGATTATTTAATTAAATTTAGATTTTTGAGAATCTAGAGAGTCCAAAGGATTCCATAGATGACCTCTTTGTGCTTTTGAAGTCAAGGAGGAGAATCAGCCAGAATGAGCAACTCTTAACCACGTAGATCCTTCTAAAAGAGTGTTTGTGCTTTGTTTATTTTGTTTTCTTCTCAAGGCTGTAGACTACTCACTTGCATGGAAATGCGGAATGATGTGGTGGGAGATAGCTTGATCCTTCCTAAGCAGGATAACCATGAATAGAAAAGGTTTCTTGTTGCGTTGGATTGAAGAAAAAGAGGATAAATATTTGAATCATATTTTAATATTAAATAATAAATATGGCTCCAGAATCAAAATTTACAAGTAAATAGACATTAAAAATAGTTAAAATTAACACTTATCAACTATCCCAAACATAAACTTTTGCTAGTCCTCAATTAAAACTAAAACATACCAATCTAGTGGCAAGCTCAAACATCAAAGCTTAAGAAAATAGTGGGGTTACCCTATCAAAGTATCGACCAATGAAAGAACATTCAAACCTTTTCTATTCATGGTTATCCTGCTTAGGAACGATCAAGCTATCTCCCACCACATCATTCCGCATTCCCATGCAAGTGAGTAGTCTACAGCCTTGAGAAGAAAACAAAATAAATAAAGCACAAACACTCTTTTAGAAGGATCTACGTGGTTAAAGGTTGCTCATTCGGGCTGATTGTCCTCCTTGACTTCAAAAGCACAAAGAGGTCATCTATGGAATTCCTTTGGACTCTCTAGATTCTCAGAAATAAAAATTCAATTAAAAGATTGAAAAAAAAATTGGTTTAATGGATGCCTAACCTTTTCTTGAAACCCCTCTCTATAGGGTTCCAGCAGTCCACGGTTGGAAATTTGGCTTCTGTTGTGATATCAAAACCACCTCGTCCCGTGTTCAGAATTGCATTAAGTTCGGTCCAGTCCTGCCTCAGAGGGTCCTTAGTTTCTTTATAAATTTGAGTTCATTATGAGTTCGAAACCTCTAGATTTGTACTGAAGCAGTTCGGTCCAGTCCTGCCTCAGAGGGACCTTTTTGTGCATTTGATGTCAAGGAGGAGAATCAGCCCGAATGAGCAACCTTTAACCAAGTAAATCCTTCTAAAAGAGTGTTTGTGCTTTGTTTATTTTGTTTTCTTCTCAAGGCTGTAGAATACTCACTTGCATGGGAATGTGGAATGATGTGATGAGAGATAGCTTGATCCTTCCTAAGCACGATAACCACGAATTGAAAAGGTTTGAATGTTCTTTCATTGATTGATGCATTCACAGGGCAACCCCTTTGATTTTCTTAATCTTTGATGATTAACCATGCCACTAGATTGGTGTTTTTTAGTTCTAATTGAGGACTAGCAAAATTTTATGTTTGAGATAGTTGATAAGTGTCAATTTTAACTATTTTTGTTGTCCATTTAGTTGTAAATTTTATTCTAGAGCCATATTTATTATTTAATATTAAGATATGATTCAAAATTTCTCCTCTTTCTCATGAATCCAAGGCAACAAGAAACAGTCAAATAGGAGCTAAAGGGAAGAAGTATGAAGATTTCAGTGAAATAAAGAACAACGCATCATTAGTGCCAAATGGCGCCAAGAATGGTGCCATGGTATAGGGAAATTCCAAAAAATCAATAAAATATCATAAATATCCCTGGATCCCTCGGGTTAAGGAAAAATGAGTTTGGAAAGTTTTCATGGCACTATATAGCGCCACAACTTAGGCAATTTCAGAATGGGAAACATCAAAAAAGGAAAGTTTCAAGCAATCTTATAACACCATATCTTGTGATTCTTACGTCAAATAAAACTCAAATTTGGTCCAAATACTTCCAAGAGGATGACGAATCACTTAAAAAAGAATCAGACCAAATTATGTGGCCCTTTTTAAGTTACGAATTTTCCAAGTGGTGAGCCCAGATCTGAAATTGGCAGCAGAACCAACGCTACTTCAGTACATATCTTGAGATTTTGAACTCTTAATGATATCAAATTTATAAAGAAACTAAGGACTCTCTTAGGTAAGGACTGAACAAAACTTAATGCAATTCTGAACACGGGAGGATGAAGAATCACGTCAAGAAAAATCAGATCAAAATAAGTGGCCCTTTTTGATTTAGGAATTTTGCAAGTGGTGAGCCCAGATCTGAAATTGGCAAGAGAACCAACGCTGCTTCAGTACATATCTATTGATTTTGGACTCTTAATGATCTCGAATTTATAAAGAAACTGAGGACCCTTTGAGGAAGAACCGGACTGAACTTAATGCAATTCTAAGAATTGGAAGAGCTGGTTTTGATATCACAACAGAAGCCAAATTTCCACGCTTGGACTACAGGAACCCTATAGACAGGGGGTTTCACGAATAGGCTTGGCATTCATTCAATCAAATTTTTATTCAATTTTTTCATTAAATTTCAAGTTCTGAGAATCTAGAGTGTCCATAGGAATTCCAGAGATGACCTCTTTGTGCTTTTGAAGTCAAGGAGGAGAATCAGCCCGAATGAGCAACATTTAACCTAATAGATCTTTCTAAAAGGGTGTTTGTGCTGTGTTTATTTTATTTTCTTCTCAAGGCTGTAGACTACTCACTTGCATGGGAATGCGGAATGATGTGGTGAGAGATAGCTTGATCTTTCCTAAGCAGGATAACCATGAATAGAAAAGGTTTGAGTGTTCTTTCATTGATTGATACTTTCACAGGGTAACCCTATTGATTTTCTTAAGCTTTGATGTTTGATCATGCCACTAGATTGGTGTTTTTTAGTTTGAATTTAGGTCTACCAAAATTTTAGGTTTCAGATAGTTGATAAGAGTCAATTTTAGCTATTTTTAATGTCCATTTAGTTGTAAATTTCATTCTGGAGCTATATTTATTATTTAATAATAAAAAATGATTCAAATATTTCTCCTCTTTCTCAAGAATCCTACGCAACAAAAAACACTCAAATAGGAGGTAAAAGGAAGAAGTATGAAGATTTCAGTGAAAGAAAGAACAACGCATCAGTAGTGCGAAATGGCGCCAAGAGTGGTGCCACAATACGGGGGAAATTCCAAAAAATCATTAAAATGTCATAAATAGCCCTGGTTCCCACGGGTTAAGGGAAAATGAGTTTGGAAAGTTTTCATGGCACTATATAGCGCCACTACTTAGGCAATTTCAGAATAGAAAACATCAAAAAAGCAAAGTTTGAAGCAATCTTAAAAGACCATATCTTGTGATTCTGACGTCAAATTAAACTCAAATTTGGTCCAAATACTTCCAAGAGGATGAAGTATCACTTCAAGAAAAAACAGATCAAATTATGTGGCCCTTTTTAAGTTTTGAATTTTCCAAGAGGTGAGCCCAGATCATAAATTGGCAGCAGAACCAACCCTGCTTCAGTACATATCTAGAGATTTCGAACTCTTACTGATCTCAAATTTATAAAGAAACTATGGACTCTCTGAGGAAGGACTGGACCAAACTTAATGCAATTCTGAACACGGAAAGAGCTGGTTATGATATCACAACCGAAGCCTAATTTCCAAGCTTGGACTGCAGGAACCCTAGAGATAGGGGTTTCAAGAAAAGGCTTGGCATCCATTCAATCAAATTTTATTCAATTTTTTCATTAAATTTCGAGTTCTGAGAAGCAATTGAGTCCAAAGGAATTCCAGAGATGACCTTTTTGTGCATTTGATGTCAAGGAAGAGAATCAGCCCGAATGAGCAACCTTTAACCAAGTAAATCCTTCTAAAAGAGTGTTTGTGCTTTGTTTATTTTCTTTTCTTCTCAAGGCAGTAGAATACTCACTTGCATGGGAATGTGGAATGATGTGGTGAGAGATAGCTTGATCCTTCCTAAGCAGGATAACCATGAATAGAAAAGGTTTGAATGTTCTTTCATTGATTGATACTTTCACAGGGTAACCCCTCTGATTTTCTTAATCTTTGATGATTAACCATGCCACTAGATTGGTGTTTTTTAGTTTTAATTGAGGACTAGCAAAATTTTATGTTTGACATAGTTGATAAGTGTCAATTTTAACTATTTTTAATGTCCATTTAGTAGTAAATTTGATTCTGGAGCCATATTTATTATTTAATGATAAAATATGATTCAAATATTTCTCCTCTTTCTCATGAATCCAAGGCAACAAGAAACAGTCAAATAGGAGCTAAAGGGAAGAAGTATTAAGAATCCAAGGCAACAAGAAACAGTCAAATAGGAGCTAAAGGGAAGAAGTATTAAGATTTCAGTGAAATAAAGAACAACGCATCAGTGGTGCCAAATGGCGCCAAGAGTGGTGCCACGGCACGGGGGAAATTCCAAAAAATCAATAAAATGTCATAAATATCCCTGGATCCCACGGGTTAAGGAAAAATGAGTTTGGAAAGTTTTCATGGCACTACATAGCGCCACAACTTAGGCAATTTCAGAATGGGAAACATCAAAAACAGAAATTTTGAAGCAATCTTAAAAGACCGTTTCTTGTGATTCTTACGTCAAATAAAACTCAAATTTGGTCCAAATACTTCCAAGAGGATGATGAATCACTTCAAGAAGAATCAGATCAAATTATGTGGCCCTTTTTAAGTTACGAATTTTCCGAGTGGTGAGCCCAAATCTGAAATTGGCAGCAGAACCAACGCTGGTTCAGTACATATCTAGAGATTTCGAACTCTAACTGATCTCAAATTTATAAAGAAACTGAGGATTCTTTGAGAAAGGACTGGACCAAACTTAATGCAATTCTGAACACGGGAAGAACTGGTTATGATATCACAACAGAAGCCTAATTTCCAAGCTTGGACTGCAGGAACCCTATAGATAGGGGTTTCAAGAAAAGGCTTGGCATCCATTCAATCAAATTTTATTCAATTTTTTCTTTAAATTTCAAGTTCTGAGAATCAATAGAGTCCAAAGGAATTCCAGAGATGACCTTTTTGTGCTTTTGATGTCAAGGAGGAGAATCAGCCCGAATGAGCAACCTTTAACCAAGTAAATCCTTCTAAAAGAGTGTTTGTGCTTTGTTTATTTTGTTTTCTTCTCAAGGCTGTAGACTACTCACTTCCATGGGAATGGGGAATGATGTGGTGAGAGATAGCTTCATCCTTCCTAAGCAGGAAAACCATGAATAGAAAAGGATTGAATGTTCTTTCATTGATTGATACTTTCACAGGGTAACCTAGTTGATTTTCTTAAGCTTTGATGTTTGATCATGCCACTAGATTGGTGTTATTTAGTTTGAATTTAGGTCTACCAAAATTTTAGGTTTCAGATAGTTGATAAGAGTTAATTTTAACTATTTTTAATGTCCATTTAGTTGTAAATTTCATTCTGGAGCCATATTTATTATTTAATAATAAAATATGATTCAAATGTTTCTCCTCTTTCTCAAGAATCCTACGCAACAAGAAACAGTAAAATAGGAGGTAAAGGGAAGAAGTACGAAGATTTTAGTGAAAGAAAGAACAAGGCATCAGTAGTGCCAAATGGCGTTAACAGTGGTGCCACGGTGCTGGGGAAATTCCAAAAAATCAATAAAATGTCATAAATACCCCTAGATCCCAAGGGTTAAGGAAAAATATGTTTGGAAAGTTTTCATGGCACTATATAGTGCCACAATTTAGGCAATTTCAGAATGGGAAACATCAAAAAAGGAAAGTTTGATGCAATCTTAGAAGACCATATCTTGTGATTTTGATGTCAAATAAAACTCAAATTTGGTCCAAATACTTCCAAGAGGATGAAGAATCACGTCAAGAAAAACCAGATCAAATTAATGGCCCTTTTCAATTTATGAATTTTGCAAGTGGTGAGCCCAGATCTGATATTGGCAAGAGAACCAACGCTGCTTCAATACATATGTAGAGATTTCGGACTCATAATGATCTCAAATTTATAAAGAAACTTAAGAACCTTTGAGGAAGGACTGGACCGAACTTAATGCAATTCTAAGAATTGGAATAGCTGGTTTTGATATCACAACAGAAGCCAAATTTCCAAGCTTGGACAACAAGAACCCTATAGACAGGGGTTTCAAGAAAAGGCTTGGCATCCATTCAATCAAATTTTTAGTCAATTTTTTCATTAAATTTCAAGTTCTGAGAATCTAGAGTGTCCATAGGAATTCCAGAGATGACCACTTTGTGCTTTTGAAGTCAAGGAGGAGAATCAGCCCGAATGAGCAACCTTTAACCAAGTAGATCCTACTAAAAGGCTGTTTGTGCTTTGTTTATTTTATTTTCTTCTCAAGGCTGTAGACTACTCACTTGCATGGGAATGCAGAATGATGTGGTGAGAGATAACTTGATCCTTCCTAAGTAGGATAACAATGAATAGAAAAGGTTAGAGTGTTCTTTCATTGATTCGTACTTTCACAGGGTAACCCCACTGATTTTCTTATGCTTTGATGTTTGATTATGTACCTAGATTGGTATTTTTTCGTTTTAATTGAGGACTAGAAAAGTTTTATGTTTGAGATAGTTGATAAGAGTCAATTTTAACTATTTTTAATGTTCATTTAATTGTAAATTTCATTCAGGCGCCATGTCTATTATTTAATAATAAAATATGATTCAAATATTTCTCCTCTTTCTCATGAATCCAACGCAACAAGAAACACTCAAATAGGAGCTAAAGGGAAGAAGTATGAAGATTTTAGTGAAAGAAAGAACAAGGCATCAGTAGTGCCAAATGGCGCCAAGAGTGGTGCTACGGTGCGGGGGAAATTATTAAAAATCAATAAAATGTCATAAATACCCTTGGAAACAAAGGGTTAATGAAAAATGAGTTAGGAAAGTTTTCATGGCACTACATAGTGCCACAACTTAGGCAATTTCAGAATGGGAAACATCAAAAAAGGAAAGTTTGAAGGAATCTTAAGAGGACATATCTTGTGATTCTAATGTCTAATAAAACTCAAATTTGGTCCAAATACTTCCATGAGGATGAAGAATCAATTCAAGAAAAATCACTTCCAATTAAGTGGTCCTTTTTAATTTATAAATTTTCCAAGTGGTGAGCCCAGATCTGAAATTGGCAGCAGAACAAACGCTGCTTCAGTACATATCTAGAGATTTCGGACTCTTAATGATCTCAAATTTATAAAGAAACTAAGGACCATCTGTGGAAGGACGGGACCGAATTTAATGCAATTCTGAGAACGGGAAGAGCTGGTTTTGATATCACAACAGAAGCCAAATTTCCAAGCTTGGACTACAAGAACACAATAGACAGGGGTTTCAAGAAAAGGCTTGGCATCCATTCAATCAAATTTTTATTCGATTTTTTCATTAAATTTTGAGTTCTGAGAATCTTGAGAGTCCACAAGAATTCCAGAGATGACCTCTTTGTGCTTTTGAAGTCAAGGAGGAGAATCAGCCCGAATGAGCAACCTTTAACCAAGTAGATCCTTCTAAAAGAGTGTTTGTGCTTTGTTTATTTTATTTTCTTCTCTAGGCAGTAGAATACTCACTTGCATGGGAATGCGGAATGATGTGGTTTTAGTTAGCTCTATCCTTCCTAATCAGGATAACCTTGAATAGAAAAGGTTTGATTGTTCTTTCATTGATTGATACATTCACAGGGTAACCCCACTAATTTTCTTAAGCTTTGATGTTTGATCATGCCACTAGATTGGTATTTTTTAGTTTTAATTGAGGACTAGCAAAATTTTATGTTTGAGATAGTTGATAAGTGTCAATTTTAACTATTTTTAATGTTCATTTAGTTGTAAATTTCATTCAGGAGCCATGTCTATTATTTAATAATAAAATAGGATTCAAATATTTCTCCTCCTTCTCATGAATCCAACACAACAAGAAACACTCAAATAGGAGCTAAAGGGAAGAAGTATGAAGATTTTAGTGAAAGAAAGAAGAAGGCATCAGTAGTGCCAAATGGCGCCAAGAGTGGTGCAACGGTGCAGGGGAAATTCTGAAAAATCAATAAAATATTATAAATACCCTTGGATCCAAAGGGTTAAGGAAAAATGAGTTTGGAAAGTTTTCATGGCACTATATAGTGCCACAACTTAGGCAATTTCAGAATGGGAAACATCAAAAAAGGAAAGTTTGAAGCAATCTTAAAAGACCATATCTTGTGATTCTGATGTCAAATAGTACTCAAATTTGGTCCAAATACTTCCAAGAGGATGAAGAATCACTTCAAGAAAAATCAGATCCAATTAAGCGGCCCTTTTTAATTTATGAATTTTCCAAGGGGTGAACCCAGATCTGAAATTGGCAGCAGAACCAACGCTGCTTCAGTACATATCCAGAGATTTTGGACTCTTAATGTTCTCAAATTTATAAAGAAACTAAGGACCCTCTGAGGAAGGACTGGACCGAACTTAATGCAATTCTGAGAATGGGAAGAGCTGGTTTTGATATCACAACAGAAGCCAAATTTCCGTGCTTGGACTACAAGAACCCGATAGACAGGAGTTTCAAGAAAAGGCTTGGCATCTATTCAATCAAATTTTTATTCAATTTTTTCATTAAATTTCGAGTTTTGAGAATCTTGAGAGTCCACATGAATTCCAGAGAGGACCTCTTTGTGCTTCTGAAGTCAAGGAGGAGAATCAGCCCGAATGAGCAACCTTTAACCAAGTTGGTACTCCAAAAAGTGTGTTTGTGCTTTATTTATTTTGTTTTCTTCTCAAGCCTGTAGACTACTCACTTGCATTGGAATGCGGAATGATGTGGTGAGAGATAGCTTGATCCTTCCTAAGTAGGATAACTATGAATAGAAAAGGTTTGAGTGTTCTTTTATTGATTAATACTTTCACAGGATAACCCCACTGATTTTCTTAAGCTTTGATGTTTGATCATGCCACTAGCTTTGTATTTTTTTGTTTTAATCGAGGAATAGCAAAATTTTATGTTTGAGATAGTTGATAAGTGTCAATTTTAACTATTTTTAATGGTCATTTAGTTGTAAATTTTATTCTGGAGCCATATTTATTATTTAATAATAAAATATAATTCAAATATTTTTGCTCATTCTCATGAATCCAACGCAACAAGAAACACTCAAATAGGACCTAAAGGGAAGAAGTATGAAGATTTTAGTGAAAGAAAGAACAAGGCATCAGTAGTGCCAAATGGCGCCAAGAGTGGTGCCACGGTGCCGGGGAAATTCCAAAAAATCAATAAAATGTCATTAATACCCTTGGATCCCAATGATTAAGGAAAAATGAGTTTGGAAAGTTTTCATGGTTCTATATAGTGCCACAACTTAGGCAATTTCAGAATGGGAAACATCAAAAAAGGAAAGCTTGAAGCAATATTAAAAGACCATATCTTGTGATTCTGATGTCAAATAAAACTCAAATTTGGTCCAAATACTTCCAAGAGGATGAAGAATCACTTAAAGAAAAATCTGATCAAATTAAGTGGCAATTTTTAATTTATGAATTTTCCTAATGTTGAGCCCAGATCTTAAATACGCAAGAGAACCAATGCTGCTTCAGTACATTTCTAGAGATTTCGGACTCTTAATGATCTCAAATTTATAAAGAAACTACGGACCCTTTGAGGAAGGACTGGACCGAACTTAACGCAATTCTGAGAACTGGAAGAGCAGATTTTGATATCACAACAGAAGCCAAATTTCCAAACTTGGACTACAGGAACCCTATAGACAGGGGTTTCAAGAAAAGGCTTGGCATCCATTCAATCAAATTTTTATTCGATTTTTTCATTAAATTTTGAGTTCTGAGAATCTTGAGAGTCCACAGGAATTCCAGAGAAGACCTCTTTGTACTTTTGAAGTCAAGGAGGAGAATCAACCCGAATGAGCAACCTTTAACCAAGTAGATCCTTCTAAAAGAGTGTTTGTGCTTCGTTTATTTTGTTTTCTTCTCAAGGCTGTAGACTACTCACTTGCATGGGAATGCGGAATGATGTGGTGAGAGATAGCTTGATCCTTCCTAAGTAGGATAACCATGAATAGAAAAGGTTTGAGTGTTCTTTCATTGATTGATACTTTCACAGGGTAACCCCACTGATTTTCTTAAGCTTTCATGTTTGATCATGCCAGTAGATTGGTATTTTTTAGTTTTAATTGAGGACAAGCAAAATTTTATTTTTCAGATAGTTGATAAGTGTCAATTTTAGCTATTTTTAATGTTCATTTAGTTGTAAATTTCAATAAGGAGCCATGTTTATTATTTAATAATAAAATAGGATTAAAAAATTTCTCCTCTCTCTCTTGAATCCAACGTAACAAGAAACACTCAAATAGGAGCTAAAGGGAAGAAGTATGAAGATTTTAGTGAAAGAAAGAACAAGGCATCAGTAGTGCCCAATGGCGCCAAGAGTGGTGCCACGGTGCGGGGGAAATTCTTAAAAATCAATAAAATGTCATAAATACTATTGGATCCCAAGGGTTAAGGAAAAATTAGTGTGGAAAGTTTTCATGGTTCTATATAGTGCCACAACTTAGGCTATTTCACAATGGGAAACATCAAAAAAGGAAAGTTTGAAGCAATCATAAAAGACCATATCTTTTGATTCTGATGTCAAATAAAGCACATATTTGGTCCAAATACTTCCAAGAGGATGAAGAATCACTTCAAGAAAAAATTGATCCAATTAAGTGGCCCTTTTTAATTTATGAATTTTCCAAGTGGTCAGCCCAGATCTGAAATTGGCAGCAGAACCAACGCTGCTTCAGTACATATCTAGAGATTTCGAACTCTTAATGATCTCAAATTTATAAAGAAACTAAGGAACCTCTAGGGAAGGACTCGACCGAACTTAATGTAATTCTGAGAACGGGAAGAGCTGGTTTTGATATCACAACAGAAGCCAAATTTCCAAGCTTGGACTTCAGGAACACTATAGACAAGGGTTTCAAGAAAAGGCTTGGCATCCAGTCAATCAAATTTTTATTGGATTTTTTCATTAAATCTCGAGTTCTGAGAATCAGGAGAGTCCATAGGAATTCTAGAGATGACCTCTTTGTGCGTTTGAAGTCAAGGAGGAGAATCAGCCCGAATGAGCAACCTTTAACCAAGTAGATCCTTCTAAAAGGGTGTCTGTGCTTTGTTTGTTTTATTTTCTTCTCAAAGCTGCAGACTACTCACTTGCATGGGAATGCGGAATGATGTGATGAGAGAAAGCTTGATCCTTCCTAAGCAGGATAACCATGAATAGAAAAGGTTTGAGTGTTCTTTCATTGATTGATACTTTCACAGGGTAACCCCTCTGATTTTCTTTAGCTTTGATGTTTGATCATGCCACTAGATTGGTATTTTTTTGTTTTAATTCAGGACTAGCAAAATTTTATGTTTGATATAGTTGATAAGTGTCAATTTTAACTATTTTTATTGTTCATTTAGTTGTAAATTACATTAAGGAGCCATGTTTATAATTTAATAATAAAATAGGATTCAAAAATTTCTCCTCTTTCTCATGAATCCAACGCAATAAGAAACACTCAAATAGGAGCTAAAGGGAAGAAGTATGATGATTTTAGTGAAAGAAAGAACAAGGCATCAGTAGTGCCAAATGGCGCCAAGAGTGGTGCCATGGTGCAGGGGAAATTCTTAAAAATCAATAAAATGTCATAAATGCCCTTGGATCCCAAGGGTAAAGGAAAAATGAGTTTGGAAAGTTTTCATGGTTCTCTATAGTGCCACAACTTAGGCAATTTCAGAATGGGAAACATCAAAAAAGGAAAGTTTGAAGCAATCTTAAAAGACTATATCTTGTGATTCTGATGTCAAAGAAAACTCAAATTTGGTCCAAATACTTCCAAGAGGATGATGAAATACTTCAAGAAAAATCAGATCCAATTAAGTTGCTCTTTTTAATTTAAGAATTTTCCAAGTGGTGAGCCCAGATCTGAAATTGGCAGCAGAACCAATGCTGCTTCAGTACTTATCTCGAGATTTTGGACTCTTAATGATCTCAAATTTATAAAGAACCTATGGACCCTTTGAGGAAGGACTGGACCGAACTTAATGCAATTTTGAGAACGTGAAGAGCTGGTTTTGATATCACAACAGAAGCCAAATTTCCTAGCTTGGACAACAGGAATACTATAGATAGGGGTTTCAAGAAAAGGCTTGGCATCCACTCAATCAAATTTTTATTCGATTTTTACATTAAATTTCGAGTTTAGAGAATGTTGAGAGTCCACAGGAATTCTGGAGATGTCCTCTTTGTGCTTTTGAAGGAGTAGAATCAGCCCGAATGAGGAACCATTAACTAAGTAGATCCTTCTAAAAGAGTGTTTGTGCTTTGTTTATTTTGTTTTCTTCTCAAGGCTGTAGACTACTCTCTTGCACGGGAATGCAGAATGATGTGGTGAGAGATAGGTTGATCCCTCCTAAGCAGGATAACCATAAATACGAAATGTTTGAGTGTTCTTTCATTGATTGATAGTTTCACAAGGTAACCCCACAGATTTTTTTAAGCTTTGATATTTGATCATGTCACTAGATTGGTATTTTTTAGTTTTAATTGAAGACTTGCAAAATTTTATGTTTGAGATAGTTGATGAGTGTCAATTTTAGCTCTTTTTAATGTTCTTTTAATTCTAAATTTCATTCTGGAGCCATATTTATTATTTAAAAATAAAATATGCTACAAATATTTCTCCTCTTTCTCAAGAATCCAACGCAACAAGAAACACACAAAAAGGAGGTAATGGGAAGAAGTATGAAGATTTTAGTGAAAGAAAGAACAAGGCTTCAGTAGTGCCAAATGGCGCCAAGAGTGGTGCCAAGGTGAGGGGGCAATTCGTAAAAATCAATAAAATGTCATAAAAACCCTTGGATCCCAAAGGTTAAGGAAAGATGAGTTTGGAAAGTTTTCATGGTACTATATAGTGCCACAACTTAGGCAATTTCAGAATGGGAAACATCAAAAAAGGAAAGTTTGAAGCAATCTTAAAACACCATATCTTGTGATTCTGATGTCAAATAAAACTCAAATTTGGTCCAAATACTTCCAAGAGGATGAAGAATCACTTCAAGAAAAATCAGATCAAATTAAGTGGCCCTTTTTAATTTTTGAATTTTCCTAGTAGTGAGCCCAGATCTGAAATAGAAAAGAGAACCAACGCTGCTTCAGTACATATCTAGAGATTTCAGACTCTTAATGACCTCAAATTATAAAAGAAACTAAGGACCCTTTGAGGAAGGACTATACCGAATTTAACGCAATTCTGAGAACTGGAAGAGCTGATTTTGATATCACAACAGAAGCCAAATTTCCAAACTTGGACTACAGGAACCCTATAGACTGGGGTTTCAAGAAAAGGCTTGGCATCCATTCAATCAAATTTTTATTCGATTTTTTCATTAAATTTTGAGTTCTGAGAATCTAGAGAGTTCATAGGAATTCTAGAGATGACCTCTTCGCGCTTTTGAAGTCAAGGAGGAGAATCAGCCCGAATGAGCAACCTTTAACCAAGTAGATCCTTCTAAAAGGGTGTTTGTGCTTTGTTTATTTTATTTTTTTCTCAAGGCTGTAGACTAGTCACTTGTATGGGAATGCGAAATGACGTGGTGAGAGATAGCTTGATCCTTCCTAAGCAGGATAACCATGAATAGAAAAGGTTTGAGTGTTCTTTCATTTATTGATACTTTCAGAGGGTAGCCCCACTGATTTTCTTAAGCTTTAATGTTTGATCATGCCACTAGATTGGTATTTTTTAGTTTTAATTGAGGACTAGCAAAATTTTATGTTTGAGATAGTTGATAAGTGTCAATTTTAACTATTTTTAAAGTTCTTTTCGTTCTAAATTTTATTAAGGAGCCATGTTTATTATTTAATAATAAAATAGGATTCAAGAATTTCTCCTCTTTCTCATGAATCCAACGTAACAAGAAACACTCAAATAGGAGCTAAAGGGAAGAAGTATGAAGATTTTAGTGAAAGAAAGAACTAGGCATCAGTAGTGGCAAATAGCGCCAAGAGTGGTGCCACAGTGCGGGGGAAATTCTTAAAAATCAATAAAATGTCATAAATACCCTTGGATCCAAATGGTTAAGGAAAAATGAGTTTGGAAAGTTTTAATGGTTCTATATAGTTCCACAACTTAGGCAATTTCAGAATGGGAAACATCAAGAAAGGAAAGTTTGAACCAATCTAAAAAGACCATATCTTGTGATTCTGATGTCAAATAAAACTCAAATTTGGTCCAAATACTTCCAAGAGGATGAAGAATCACTTAAAGAAAAATCTGATCTAATTAAGTGGCCCTTTTTAATTTATGAATTTTTTTAATGGTGAGCCCAGATCTGTAATAGGCAAGAGAACAACCGCTGCTTCAGTATATTTCTAGAGATTTCGGACTCTTAATGATCTCAAATTTATTAAGAAACTACGGACCCTTTGAGGAAGGACTAGACCGAAATTAACGCAATTCTGAGAACTGGAAGAGCTGATTTTGATATAACAACAGAAGCCATATTTCCAAACTTGGACTACAGGAACCCTTTAGACAGGGGTTTCAAGAAAAGGCTTGGCATCCATTCAATCAAAGTTTTATTCAATTTTTTCATTAAATTACGAGTTCTGAGAATCTTGAGAGTCCATAGGAATTCCAGAGATGACCTCTTTGTGCTTTTGAAGTCAAGGAGGAGAATCAGCCCGAATGAGCAACCTTTAACCAAGTAGATACTTCTAAAAGGCTGTTTGTGCTTTGTTTATTTTATTTTTTTCTCTAGGCTGTAGACTACTCACTTGTATGGGAATGCGAAATGATGTGGTTAGAGATAGCTTGATCCTTCGTAAGCAGGATAACCATGAATGGAAAATATTTGAGTGTTCTTTCATTGATTGATACTTTCACAGGGTAACCCCACTGATTTTCTTAAGCTTTGATGTTTGATCATGCCACTAGATTGGTATTTTTTAGTTTTAAATGAGGACTAGCAAAATTTTATGTTTTAGATAGTTGATAAGTGTCAATTTTAACTATTTTTAAAGTTCATTTAGTTGTAAATTTTATTATAGAGCCCTGTTTATTATTTAATAATAAAATAGGATTCAAGAATTTCTCCTCTTTCTCATGAATCCAACGCAACAAGAAACACTCAAATAGGAGCTAAAGGGAAGAAGTATAAAGATTTTAGTGAAAGAAAGAACTAGGCATCAGTAGTGGCAAATAGCGCCAAGAGTGGTGCCACAGTGCGGGGGAAATTCTTAAAAATCAATAAAATGTCATAAATATCCTTGGATCCCAATGGTTAAGGAAAAATGAGTTTGGAAATTTTTCATGGTTCTATATAGTGCCACAACTTAGGCAATTTCAGAATGGGAAACATCAAAAAAGGAAAGCTTGAAGCAATATTAAAAGACCATATCTTGTGATTCTGATGTCAAATAAAACTCAAATTTGGTCCAAATACTTCCAAGAGGATGAAGAATCACTTAAAGAAAAATCTGATCAAATTATGTGGCCATTTTTAATTTATGAATTTTCCTAATGTTGAGCCCAGATCTGAAATACGCAAGAGAACCAATGCTACTTCAGTACATTTCTAGAGATTTCGGACTCTTAATGATCTCAAATTTATAAAGAAACTACGGACCCTTTGAGGAAGGACTGGACCGAACTTAACGCAATTCTGAGAACTGGAAGAGCTGATTTTGATATCACAACAGAAGCCAAATTTCCAAACTTGGACTACAGGAACCCTATAGACAGGGGTTTCAAGAAAAGGCTTGGCATCCATTCAATCAAATTTTTATTCGATTTTTTCTTTAAATTTCGAGTTCTGAGAATCAAGAGAGTCCATAGGAATTTAAGAGATGGCCTCTTCGTGCTTATGAAGTCAAGGTGGAGAATCAGCCCGAATGAGCAACCTTTAACCAAGTAGATCCTTCTAAAAGTGTGATTGTGCTTTGTTTATTTTATTTTCTTCTCAAGGCTGTAGACTACTCACTTGCATGGGAATGCGAAATGATGTGGTGAGAGATAGCTTGATCCTTCCTAAGTAGGATAACCATGAATAGAAAAGGTTTGAGTGTTCTTTCATTGATTGATACTTTCACAGGGTAACCCCACTGATTTTCTTAAGCTTTGATGTTTGATCATGCCACTAGATTGGTATTTTTTTAGTGTTAATAGAGGACTAGCAAAATTTTATGATCGAGATAGTTGATAAGTGTCAATTTTAACTATTTGTAATGTTCATTTAGTTGTAAATTTCATTCAGGAGCCATGTTCATTATTTAATAATAAAAATGGATTCAAATATTTCTCCTCTTTCTCATGAATCCAACGCAACAAGAAACACTCAAATAGGAGCTAAAGAGAAGAAGTATGAAGATTTTAGTGAAAGAAAGAACAAGGCATCTGTAGTGCCAAATGGCGCCAAGAGTGGTGCCACGGTGCGGGGGAAATTCTTAAAAATCAATAAAATGTCATAAATACCCTTGGATCCAAAGGGTTAAGGAAAAATGAGTTTGAAGAGTGTTCATGGCACAATATAGTGCCACAACTTAGGCAATTTCAGAATGGGAAACATCAAAAAAGGAAAGTTTCAAGCAATCTTAGAACACCATATCTTGTGATTCTAATGTCATATAAAACTCAAATTTGGTCCAAATACTTCCAAGAGGATGAAGAATCACTTCAAGAAAAATCAGATCCAATTAAGTGGCCCTTTTTAATTAATGAATTTTGCAAGTGGTGAGCCGAGATCTGAAATTGGCAGCAGAACCAACGCTGCTTCAGTTCATATCTAGAGATTTCAGATTCTTAATGATCTCAAATTTATAAAGAAAGTATGGACCCTCTGAGGAAGGACTGGACCGAACTTAATGCAATTCTGAGAACGGGAAGAGCTGGTTTTGATATCACACCTGAAGCCAAATTTCCAAGCTTGGACGACAAGAACCCAATAGACAGGGGTTTCAAGAAAAGGCTTGGCATCCATTCAATCAAAGTTTTATTCAATTTTTTCATTAAATTACGAGTTCTGAGAATCTTGAGAGTCCATAGGAATTCCAGAGATGACCTCTTTGTGCTTTTGAAGTCAAGGAGGAGAATCAGCCCGAATGAGCAACCTTTAACCAAGTAGATCCTTCTAAAAGGCTGTTTGTGCTTTGTTTATTTTATTTTTTTCTCCAGGCTGTAGACTACTCACTTGTATGGGAATGCGAAATGATGTGGTTAGAGATAGCTTGATCCTTCGTAAGCAGGATAACCATGAATAGAAAAGGTTTGAGTGTTCTTTCATTGATTGATACTTTCACAGGGTAACCCCACTGATTTTCTTAAGCTTTGATGTTTGATCATGCCACTAGATTGGTATTTTTTAGTTTTAAATGAGGACTAGCAAAATTTTATGTTTTAGATAGTTGATTAGTGTCAATTTTAACTATTTTTAAAGTTCATTTAGTTGTAAATTTTATTAAAGAGCCCTGTTTATTATTTAATAATAAAATAGGATTCAAGAATTTCTCCTCTTTCTCATGAATCCAACGTAACAAGAAACACTCAAATAGGAGCTAAAGGGAAGAAGTATGAAGATTTTAGTGAAAGAAAGAACTAGGCATCAGTAGTGGCAAATAGCGCCAAGAGTGGTGCCACAGTGCGGGGGAAATTCTTAAAAATCAATAAAATGTCATAAATACCCTTGGATCCAAATGGTTAAGGAAAAATGAGTTTGGAAAGTTTTAATGGTTCTATATAGTTCCACAACTTAGGCAATTTCAGAATGGGAAACATCAACAAAGGAAAGTTTGAACCAATCTAAAAAGACCATATCTTGTGATTCTGATGTCAAATAAAACTCAAATTTGGTCCAAATACTTCCAAGAGGATGAAGAATCACTTAAAGAAAAATCTGATCAAATTAAGTGGCCCTTTTTAATTTATGAATTTTTTTAATGGTGAGCCCAGATCTGTAATAGGCAAGAGAACAACCGCTGCTTCAGTACATTTCTAGAGATTTCGGACTCTTAATGATCTCAAATTTATTAAGAAACTACGGACCCTTTGAGGAAGGACTAGACCGAAATTAACGCAATTCTGAGAACTGGAAGAGCTGATTTTGATATAACAACAGAAGCCATATTTCCAAACTTGGACTACAGGAACCCTTTAGACAGGGGTTTCAAGAAAAGGCTTGGCATCCATTCAATCAAAGTTTTATTCAATTTTTTCATTAAATTACGAGTTCTGAGAATCTTGAGAGTCCATAGGAATTCCAGAGATGACCTCTTTGTGCTTTTGAAGTCAAGGAGGAGAATCAGCCCGAATGAGCAACCTTTAACCAAGTAGATACTTCTAAAAGGCTGTTTGTGCTTTGTTTATTTTATTTTTTTCTCTAGGTTGTAGACTACTCACTTGTATGGGAATGCGAAATGATGTGGTTAGAGATAGCTTGATCCTTCGTAAGCAGGATAACCATGAATGGAAAATATTTGAGTGTTCTTTCATTGATTGATACTTTCACAGGGTAACCCCATTGATTTTCTTAAGCTTTGATGTTTGATCATGCCACTAGATTGGTATTTTTTAGTTTTAAATGAGGACTAGCAAAATTTTATGTTTTAGATAGTTGATAAGTGTCAAGTTTAACTATTTTTAAAGTTCATTTAGTTGTAAATTTTATTATAGAGCCCTGTTTATTATTTAATAATAAAATAGGATTCAAGAATTTCTCCTCTTTCTCATGAATCCAACGCAACAAGAAACACTCAAATAGGCTAAAGGGAAGAAGTATAAAGATTTTTTTAGTGAAAGAAAGAACTAGGCATCAGTAGTGGCAAATAGCCAAGAGTGGTGCCACAAGTCTATGGGGAAATTCTTAAAAATCAATAAAATGTCATAAATATCCTTGGATCCCAATGGTTAAGGAAAAATGAGTTTGGAAATTTTTCATGGTTCTATATAGTGCCACAACTTAGGCAATTTCAGAATGGGAAACATCAAAAAGGAAAGCTTGAAGCAATATTAAAAGACCATATCTTGTGATTCTGATGTCAAATAAAACTCAAATTTGGTCCAAATACTTCCAAGAGGATGAAGAATCACATAAAGAAAAATCTGATCAAATTATGTGGCCATTTTTAATTTATGAATTTTCCTAATGTTGAGCCCAGATCTGAAATACGCAAGAGAACCAATGCTACTTCAGTACATTTCTAGAGATTTCGGACTCTTAATGATCTCAAATTTATAAAGAAACTACGGACCCTTTGAGGAAGGACTGGACCGAACTTAACGCAATTCTGAGAACTGGAAGAGCTGATTTTGATATCACAACAGAAGCCAAATTTCCAAACTTGGACTACCGGAACCCTATAGACAGGGGTTTCAAGAAAAGGCTTGGCATCCATTCAATCAAATTTTTATTCGATTTTTTCTTTAAATTTCGAGTTCTGAGAATCAAGAGAGTCCATAGGAATTTAAGAGATGACCTCTTCGTGCTTATGAAGTCAAGGTGGAGAATCAGCCCGAATGAGCAACCTTTAACCAAGTAGATCCTTCTAAAAGTGTGTTTGTGCTTTGTTTATTTTATTTTCTTCTCAAGGCTGTAGACTACTCACTTGCATGGGAATGCGAAATGATGTGGTGAGAGATAGCTTGATCCTTCCTAAGTAGGATAACCATGAATAGAAAAGGTTTGAGTGTTCTTTCATTGATTGATACTTTCACAGGGTAACCCCACTGATTTTCTTAAGCTTTGATGTTTGATCATGCCACTAGATTGGTATTTTTTTAGTGTTAATAGAGGACTAGCAAAATTTTATGATCGAGATAGTTGATAAGTGTCAATTTTAACTATTTGTAATGTTCATTTAGTTGTAAATTTCATTCAGGAGCCATGTTCATTATTTAATAATAAAAATGGATTCAAATATTTCTCCTCTTTCTCATGAATCCAACGCAACAAGAAACACTCAAATAGGAGCTAAAGGGAAGAAGTATGAAGATTTTAGTGAAAGAAAGAACAAGGCATCTGTAGTGCCAAATGGCGCCAAGAGTGGTGCCACGGTGCGGGGGAAATTCTTAAAAATCAATAAAATGTCATAAATACCCTTGGATCCAAAGGGTTAAGGAAAAATGAGTTTGAAGAGTGTTCATGGCACAATATAGTGCCACAACTTAGGCAATTTCAGAATGGGAAACATCAAAAAAGGAAAGTTTCAAGCAATCTTATAACACCATATCTTGTGATTCTAATGTCATATAAAACTCAAATTTGGTCCAAATACTTCCAAGAGGATGAAGAATCACTTCAAGAAAAATCAGATCCAATTAAGTGGCCCTTTTTAATTAATGAATTTTGCAAGTGGTGAGCCGAGATCTGAAATTGGCAGCAGAACCAACGCTGCTTCAGTTCATATCTAGAGATTTCAGATTCTTAATGATCTCAAATTTATAAAGAAAGTATGGACCCTCTGAGGAAGGACTGGACCGAACTTAATGCAATTCTGAGAACGGGAAGAGCTGGTTTTGATATCACACCTGAAGCCAAATTTCCAAGCTTGGACGACAAGAACCCAATAGACAGGGGTTTCAAGAAAAGGCTTGGCATCCATTCAATCAAAGTTTTATTCAATTTTTTCATTAAATTATGAGTTCTGAGAATCTTGAGAGTCCATAGGAATTCCAGAGATGACCTCTTTGTGCTTTTGAAGTCAAGGAGGAGAATCAGCCCGAATGAGCAACCTTTAACCAAGTAGATCCTTCTAAAAGGCTGTTTGTGCTTTGTTAATTTTATTTTTTTCTCCAGGCTGTAGACTACTCACTTGTATGGGAATGCGAATTGATGTGGTTAGAGATAGCTTGATCCTTCGTAAGCAGGATAACCATGAATAGAAAAGGTTTGAGTGTTCTTTCATTGATTGATACTTTCACAGGGTAACCCCACTGATTTTCTTAAGCTTTGATGTTTGATCTTGCCACTAGATTGGTATTTTTTAGTTTTAAATGAGGACTAGCAAAATTTTATGTTTTAGATAGTTGGTTAGTGTCAATTTTAACTATTTTTAAAGTTCATTTAGTTGTAAATTTTATTAAAGAGCCCTGTTTATTATTTAATAATAAAATAGGATTCAAGAATTTCTCCTCTTTCTCATGAATCCAACGCAACAAGAAACACTCAAATAGGAGCTAAAGGGAAGAAGTATAAAGATTTTAGTGAAAGAAAGAACTAGGCATCAGTAGTGGCAAATAGCGCCAAGAGTGGTGCCACAGTGCGGGGGAAATTCTTAAAAATCAATAAAATGTCATAAATATCCTTGGATCCCAATGGTTAAGGAAAAATGAGTTTGGAAAGTTTTCATGGTTCTATATAGTGCCACAACTTAGGCAATTTCAGAATGGGAAACATCAAAAAAGGAAAGCTTGAAGCAATATTAAAAGACCATATCTTGTGATTCTGATGTCAAATAAAACTCAAATTTGGTCCAAATACTTCCAAGAGGATGAAGAATCACTTAAAGAAAAGTCTGATCAAATTAAGTGGCCATTTTTAATTTATGAATTTTCCTAATGTTGAGCCCAGATCTGAAATACGCAAGAGAACCAATGCTACTTCAGTACATTTCTAGAGATTTCGGACTCTTAATGATCTCAAATTTATAAAGAAACTACGGACCCTTTGAGGAAGGACTGGACCGAACTTAACGCAATTCTGAGAACTGGAAGAGCTGATTTTGATATCACAACAGAAGCCAAATTTCCAAACTTGGACTACAGGAACCCTATAGACAGGGGTTTCAAGAAAAGGCTTGGCATCCATTCAATCAAATTTTTATTCGATTTTTTCATTAAATTTCGAGTTCTGAGAATCGAGAGAGTCCATAGGAATTTCAGAGATGACCTCTTCGTGCTTATGAAGTCAAGGAGGAGAATCAGCCCAAATGAGCAACCTTTAACCAAGTAGATCCTTCTAAAAGTGTGTTTGTGCTTTGTTTATTTTATTTTCTTCTCAAGGCTGTAGACTACTCACTTGCATGGGAATGCGAAATGATGTGGTGAGAGATAGCTTGATCCTTCCTAAGTAGGATAACCATGAATAGAAAAGGTTTGAGTGTTCTTTCATTGATTGATACTTTCACAGGGTAACCCCACTGATTTTCTTAAGCTTTGATGTTTGATCATGCCACTAGATTGGTATTTTTTTAGTGTTAATAGAGGACTAGCAAAATTTTATGATCGAGATAGTTGATAAGTGTCAATTTTAACTATTTGTAATGTTCATTTAGTTGTAAATTTCATTCAGGAGCCATGTTCATTATTTAATAATAAAAATGGATTCAAATATTTCTCCTCTTTCTCATGAATCCAACGCAACAAGAAACACTCAAATAGGAGCTAAAGGGAAGAAGTATGAAGATTTTAGTGAAAGAAAGAACAAGGCATCTGTAGTGCCAAATGGCGCCAAGAGTGGTGCCACGGTGCGGGGGAAATTCTTAAAAATCAATAAAATGTCATAAATACCCTTGGATCCCAATGGTTAAGGAAAAATGAGTTTGGAAAGTTTTCATGGTTCTATATAGTGCCACAACTTAGGCAATTTCAGAATGGGAAACATCAAAAAAGGAAAGCTTGAAGCAATATTAAAAGACCATATCTTGTGATTCTGATGTCAAATAAAACTCAAATTTGGTCCAAATACTTCCAAGAGGATGAAGAATCACTTCAAGAAAAATCAGATCCAATTAAGTGGCCCTTTTTAATTAATGAATTTTGCAAGTGGTGAGCCGAGATCTGAAATTGGCAGCAGAACCAACGCTGCTTCAGTTCATATCTAGAGATTTCAGATTCTTAATGATCTCAAATTTATAAAGAAAGTATGGACCCTCTGAGGAAGGACTGGACCGAACTTAATGCAATTCTGAGAACGGGAAGAGCTGGTTTTGATATCACAACTGAAGCCAAATTTCCAAGCTTGGACTACAAGAACCCTATAGACACGGGTTTCAAGAAAAGGCTTGGCATCCATTCAATCAAAGTTTTATTCAATTTTTTCATTAAATTACGAGTTCTGAGAATCTTGAGAGTCCATAGGAATTCCAGAGATGACCTCTTTGTGCTTTTGAAGTCAAGGAGGAGAATCAGCCCGAATGAGCAACCTTTAACCAAGTAGATACTTCTAAAAGGCTGTTTGTGCTTTGTTTATTTTATTTTTTTCTCTAGGCTGTAGACTACTCACTTGTATGGGAATGCGAAATGATGTGGTTAGAGATAGCTTGATCCTTCGTAAGCAGGATAACCATGAATGGAAAATATTTGAGTGTTCTTTCATTGATTGATACTTTCACAGGGTAACCCCACTGATTTTCTTAAGCTTTGATGTTTGATCATGCCACTAGATTGGTATTTTTTAGTTTTAAATGAGGACTAGCAAAATTTTATGTTTTAGATAGTTGATAAGTGTCAATTTTAACTATTTTTAAAGTTCATTTAGTTGTAAATTTTATTATAGAGCCCTGTTTATTATTTAATAATAAAATAGGATTCAAGAATTTCTCCTCTTTCTCATGAATCCAACGCAACAAGAAACACTCAAATAGGAGCTAAAGGGAAGAAGTATAAAGATTTTAGTGAAAGAAAGAACTAGGCATCAGTAGTGGCAAATAGCGCCAAGAGTGGTGCCACAGTGCGGGGGAAATTCTTAAAAATCAATAAAATGTCATAAATATCCTTGGATCCCAATGGTTAAGGAAAAATGAGTTTGGAAAGTTTTCATGGTTCTATATAGTGCCACAACTTAGGCAATTTCAGAATGGGAAACATCAAAAAAGGAAAGCTTGAAGCAATATTAAAAGACCATATCTTGTGATTCTGATGTCAAATAAAACTCAAATTTGGTCCAAATACTTCCAAGAGGATGAAGAATCACTTAAAGAAAAATCTGATCAAATTATGTGGCCATTTTTAATTTATGAATTTTCCTAATGTTGAGCCCAGATCTGAAATACGCAAGAGAACCAATGCTACTTCAGTACATTTCTAGAGATTTCGGACTCTTAATGATCTCAAATTTAAAAAGAAACTACGGACCCTTTGAGGAAGGACTGGACCGAACTTAACGCAATTCTGAGAACTGGAAGAGCTGATTTTGATATCACAACAGAAGCCAAATTTCCAAACTTGGACTACAGGAACCCTATAGACAGGGGTTTCAAGAAAAGGCTTGGCATCCATTCAATCAAATTTTTATTCGATTTTTTCATTAAATTTCGAGTTCTGAGAATCAAGAGAGTCCATAGGAATTTCAGAGATGACCTCTTCGTGCTTATGAAGTCAAGGAGGAGAATCAGCCCGAATGAGCAACCTTTAACCAAGTAGATCCTTCTAAAAGTGTGTTTGTGCTCTGTTTATTTTATTTTCTTCTCAAGGCTGTAGACTACTCACTTGCATGGGAATGCGAAATGATGTGGTGAGAGATAGCTTGATCCTTCCTAAGTAGGATAACCATGAATAGAAAAGGTTTGAGTGTTCTTTCATTGATTGATACTTTCACAGGGTAACCCCACTGATTTTCTTAAGCTTTGATGTTTGATCATGCCACTAGATTGGTATTTTTTAGTGTTAATAGAGGACTAGCAAAATTTTATGATCGAGATAGTTGATAAGTGTCAATTTTAACTATTTGTAATGTTCATTTAGTTGTAAATTTCATTCAGGAGCCATGTTCATTATTTAATAATAAAAATGGATTCAAATATTTCTCCTCTTTCTCATGAATCCAACGCAACAAGAAACACTCAAATAGGAGCTAAAGGGAAGAACTATGAAGATTTTAGTGAAAGAAAGAACAAGGCATCTGTAGTGCCAAATGGCGCCAAGAGAGGTGCCACGGTGCGGGGGAAATTCTTAAAAATCAATAAAATGTCATAAATACCCTTGGATCCAAAGGGTTAAGGAAAAATGAGTTTGAAGAGTGTTCATGGCACAATATAGTGCCACAACTTAGGCAATTTCAGAATGGGAAACATCAAAAAAGGAAAGTTTCAAGCAATCTTATAACACCATATCTTTTGATTCTAATGTCATATAAAACTCAAATTTGGTCCAAATACTTCCAAGAGGATGAAGAATCACTTCAAGAAAAATCAGATCCAATTAAGTGGCCCTTTTTAGTTAATGAATTTTGCAAGTGGTGAGCCGAGATCTGAAATTGGCAGCAGAACCAACGCTGCTTCAGTTCATATCTAGAGATTTCAGATTCTTAATGATCTCAAATTTATAAAGAAAGTATGGACCCTCTGAGGAAGGACTGGACCGAACTTAATGCAATTCTGAGAACGGGAAGAGCTGGTGTTGATATCACAACTGAAGCCAAATTTCCAAGCTTGGACTACAAGAACCCTATAGACAGGGGTTTCAAGAAAAAGCTTGGCATCCATTCAATCAAATTTTTATTCGATTTTTTTCATTAAATTTCGAGTTCTGAGAATCTTGAGAGTCCACAAGAATTTCAGAGATGACCTCTTTGTGCTTTTGGAGTCAAGGAGGAGAATCAGCCCGAATGAGCAACCTTTAACCAAGTAGATCCTTCTAAAAGAGTGCTTGTGCTTTGTTTATTTTGATTTCTTCTCAAGACAGTGGACTACACACATGCATGAGAGTGCAGAATGATGTGGTGAGAGATAACTTGATCTTTCCTAAACAGGATAACCATAAATAGAGAAGTTTTGAGTGTTCTTTCATTGATTGATAGTTTCACAAGGTAACCCCACTGATTTTGTTAAGTTTGGATGTTTGATCATGCCACTAGATTGGTATTTTTTAGTTTTAATTGTGGACTAGCAAAATTTTATGTTTGAGATAGTTCGTAAGTGTCAATTTTAGCTATTTTTGATGTTCATTTTGTTGTAAATTTCACTCTGGAGCCATATTTATTATTTAATTATAAAATATGATTCAAATATTTCTCCTCTTTCTAATGAATCCAATGCAACAAGAAACACTCAAATAGGAGCTAAAGGGAAAAAGTATGAAGATTTCAGTGAAAGAGAGAACCAGTCATCAGTAGTACCAAATGGCACCAAAAGTGGTGCCACGGTGCGGGGAAAATTCTAAAAAATTTATAAAATGTCATAAATATCCTTGGATCCCGAGGGTTAAGGAAAAATGAGTTTGGAAAGTTTTCTTGGCACTATATAGTGCCACAACTTAAGCAATTTCAAAATGGGAAACATCAAAAAAGGAAAGTTTGAAACAATCTTAAAAGACCATATCTTGTGATTCTGATGTCAAATAAAACTCAAATTTGGTCCAAATACTTCCAAGAGGATGAAGAATCACTTCAAGAAAAATCAGATCAAATTAAGTGGCCCTTTTTAATTTATGAATTTTCCAAGTGGTGAGCCCAGATCTAAAATTGGCAGTAGAACCAACGCTGTTTCAGTACATATCTAGAGATTTCAGACTCTTAATGATCTCAAATTTATATAGAAACTAAGGACCCTTTGAGGAAGGACAGGACCGAACTTAATGCAATTCTGAGAACGGGAAGAGCAGGTTTTGATATCACAACAGAAGCCAAATTTCCATGCTTGGACTACTGGAACCCTATAGATAGGGGTTTCAAGAAAAGGCTTGGCATCCATTCAATAAAATTTTTATTCGATTTTTTCATTAAATTTCGAGTTCTGAGAATCTAGAGAGTCCACAGGAATTCCAGAGATGACCTCTTTGTGCTTTTGAAGTCAAGGAGGAGAATCAGCCCGAATGGGCAACCTTTAACCAAGTAGATCCTTTTAAAAGAGTGTTTGTCTTTTGTTTATTTTGTTTTCTTCTCAAGGCTGTAGACTACTCACTTGCATGGGAATGCTGAATGATGTGGTGAGAGATAGCTTGATCCTTCCTAAGCAGGATAACCATGAATAGAATAGGTTTGAATGTTCTATCATTGATTGATACTTTGACAGGGTAACCCCACTGATTTTCTTAAGGTTTGACGTTTGATCATTGTTGGGCATCTAGCAATTGCACTAGGTCAGCAACTAATATAGACTTTGAGAGTCCATCTATCGATCCCACAAAGACCTTAATGAGAGCCTAATCTAAGTAAAATTTTCCTATAGATTGAGGTGAAGAAAATTTGGGTTTCTGTTGAAAACGGAAAAGGAAGAAAGAATTAAACTTCTGGAAAAACTTATGAAGATGAGATGTTGGGGAAAGATGTCAATCCCTCCTAGTTATCAACATGCAAAGTTATGCTTCTATAGCTCAAGTACTCTTACCTTGACTTAGCTTTTGAAAACCTGGTTACCCATATACAGGAAATAACTTTCACCTAATCTTTAATGTCCATCACAATCCGGAAACATTCAAATCTTAGGTGCATAAATATAAAATCTTGAAAATCAACTCTCTCTTATTCAGAACAAGTGTTATAATGAGTCACATTGCCTTCCACTAGTCTCCATCTCAATTCGGAACGATATAGTTAGAAAAGCAAGTTGTTTTAGAAAGCAGAGGATCATATAACTAACCCAAATCTCTACTGAACTTTAACTTCTCTATTTGAACCTCGTTAAACTTCAGATATCAATCTAAATTAGAAATAAGCAATGAACACAGATTCTAAAACAAAGGCAAAGTACTTTATTACTATAGAATTCAGAACATAAACATAAACAACTAGGAGTTCCTGACTTCCCCAACAATGAGAGACTCCTCCATACTAATAAAACAAACACACAAAGAGGATTCAATTACAGCCATGAACATGAAAAGAAATTAAGTAAAGAAGACCCCCTTGAAGGACTGCCCTTAGCTTCCACTCGTGCCTTGGCTAGAATCTCCTCCTCCTCTCTCTAAAGTACCAAGAGCTCATGCAAGACTTCCTCTAGACTTTCTCTCAAATCCAAACTAAGTACAAAAACATGAATTTAAACTAAAAACTGAATTTAGAACTGAAAACTAGATGATTAGCTCTCCTCCTCGGACCTCTATTTATACTGTTGCACAGGCCTTGTAAATTTGTCTCTGTCCAGGGGTATGAATTATGATTTCCTGACCTCAGAAGTGGCTGAAATTTCATAAGAACATTCCTTATGTGGTCCTTGCCTTTCCCACAAAATTTGAGTTCAATCTGAGTTGGGAAACTCGTGATATGGTGTGAAGACGTTGCTTGATTCTGCTGCCCAGTCCAACACTGGGTCCACCACTTTGGAAGTATAGAACTTGAGAGATCCGGCTTGGCTTTGCATGAATTTTCGTGATATGCTCCTTAGTATCCTCAGGAATCTTCAGTCTAAATTTGGCTTCAATTGGAACATAGGAACTCCCTTTATAGTCTTCATAATTTTTGGACTCAACTTCTTCTCTTGGCAGTAGTTTCCTTCTTTTATTTGATCTTCACTTCTTGGTCATTGAATGCACCTAGACTCGAGCCAATTTCCTTAAAATCTTCGTGGATACCTTCCTTAGGCTATTAGGACTTTGTTTCCCAGGTTTAGGCGTGATTGGTAGTCAGAATCCCGATATTTCTGTAATTCATGTTGCAGAGTCAACGGCGCGGTCGGCCACATTTTCTTCTGATTTTGGCGCGATCGCGCCACTGGAGTAGATATCTTTCTAAGTCTTGAAACGGCCTTCGAACCCGAGCGGAATTAGGAGACTTCATGGCGCGGTCGCGCCAAAGTTTGCCGTAGAAGTGGCGCGGCAGCGCCACTCCTTAGTCTTTTTCACTGGTCCAAGAATGACAACTCCTCTTCTGTATTTGGCATCTCTTTGGCGCGTCTAGGTGGTCACAGAGTGAGGTCACGCCAGTTTCGTGGCGCGGTAGCAACCTCAGAAGGCGTCGCCGCGCCATTCCACATTCCCGAATTGTCTTCTTTGAAGGTTTACTAGCCGTTGGCAATTTCTGCCATTTATTTAAATTTTTGCACATTTTCCCGGCGTGGTCGCGCCATTCTCTTTTTGGCTTAATTTTGCTCCTTTTTCTTTCAATTTCCCTCAGAATCCAGATTTTCTTATTTTACTGGGTACCTGAGACACAAAAGAAGAATTTGAGTTATATATGTCATTTTCATGCTAATAATCAACTCAAATTAGGAATTTATGGTCAATAATTTATGCATAAATAAGTGCCTTTTAGACACTTATCACAACCCCAAATTAAACCTTTGTTCGTCCTCGAGCAAAACTTTGAAATAAATACCAGATAGAACTTTGAAATAAATAAGTGTCTTTAAGATAGATGATTCACTTCTTTCCTAATGATGGTTCTTCTTGCTTAGCCAAAATAGATTTTGAATTTTCTTCAAATTTTTCAAAGATGTACATTCTCATACAAGTGAGAAGTCTCAGTTCAACTCCATAAGCCAACCCTTAGTCCACTCTCCACTAACCTGAAGGAATTCACAATTCTGATCAATATGTCTTTATAGGTTACAGTAATGAGGCAGGGGTAATGGGTATGATGAAGATTTTTGGTTATTTCTTTCGGGTTTTATTCTCCTCCTCTTATCCATATTCCATTTTCCTGAGCATGAATCGGATTTGTGACTTTTCCTCGAAACTCTTCCACCCCAAACTTATTCTTTTGCATTGATCTCTCATTTTTTTTCTTTTCCCCTTTTTTTTTTTCCTTTCCCATGTATATTTGGGTTTTGTCTAGAGTCTAGCTTACCTCGTCGGTTGACTCAGAGTCCCTAAGCTTGCTGAGGCCCGAGACCCGGTGAACACACAAGGTGGCCTTTCCCTTAACTAACCCACAACCTTTTTCTTTTTTTTTCTTTGGCTTTATCTGGAGTCCAGCTTACCTTGCCGGTTGACTCAGAGACTCTAAGCTTGCTGAGGCTCGAGTCCCGGTGCACACACAAGGTGGCCTTTCTCCTACTCAGCCCAGAATTCTTTTTTTTTCTCTCTTGCTCCTTCTTGCCCTTTACAAAGAAATATTTCTATACCCTTTATCCGTCCCTCCTTATAACTTCAAAATCTTGATCCATGCTCATTCAAACAGAACACTTCAATAATTTGGAGAATCATGGGTAAGGAAGAAACAAGTTAATTGATCACTAAGGCTGGCTTATGTAGCATGGGACATTCAAGCAGAACAGGGATCTTTTTGGCTCAAAACGTTTGACAAAAGGTGATGCAACTTGTGCATTGAAATGGGTGGCTTTGAAAAAGGCTCAAACGATTTTTTAACAGGTGCCTAAATCACCTCAGAATTTTTGAAAACCTTTCTCTGTTTCGCCTCAAGTTTTCCTCAGGTTGGTTCTAGTGATTGAAATCAACTTGCTCACTTGTACTTTGTTTTCAAAAACCATTTTTAAAGAAAATTCTCATCCATTCAAGACTAAGCATCTGAACTAATATATTTTCCAGAGAATGAATCATGCTATCCATCTGATCAGGGTTTTTCACTTGTATTTTTCGAAATCTCTATTGGATTTTTTTGGTGAAATTTTTGAAAAAAAAAAACAAAGTTTTTGAATCTATTGAGCATACATGAAGAAATCACGAAGAGTATGCCACCCCAAACTTAAAAAGCTGCTTTGCCCTCAAAGAAGCAATAGACATAGGAGTAAAAGAGATACTTCCCTGACAGTCTGGTTTGTTGAGGTTGGATGGCACTCCCTTGGTGCTTTTGAATTCTACTTTCATGGTTAGTACCAAACACTTGCATGATTGTAAGCTATTGAAAATGAAACAGATGTGAAATGTCTCCTAGGCATAAAATAATTCATCAGAAGAATACATGCAGTGGAATTTGTGCTTCCTTACCTCTGTAGTGGTTGTTCCTCCTCATGATAGTGGCGCGCACGCGCCAAAATTTGGCGCGAATGCTCCGAGTAATTTCAAGAATTCTTCTGAACCTGAATGAATTTTGCAATCCTTCCATCTTGGATAAGTTAGTATCAGTTATAGGCAGGTGTAGAGTTATTTTTCACACATTTTCATTGGAAGAATTATTAAGAGCATGCTTTGAGACAAATTATTGAGAGTAGAAACAAAATTTTATTAATATGAATGGAGTTTGAGTACATATTAATGAAATTGTATTAAATCACACTCTCAGATACAAGCACACACAAAGCAAGCTCACACATAATTTTCAGAAAGAAAAAGTCTAAAAGAATTAGAAGAAGCTAAAATTTTCTCCTCATCTTCTTCTTCCTCCGAATCCTCTCCTTCTTCTTCAGAGGTGTCTCCAGTAGGCAGCTGGTCTTCTGGAATGCCTTCATGTTGGGCCCACAGCTTCCACATCTTCTTGTTATAGGTAGTCAGCTTTCCCATCTTTTTCTCTAACCCACTCATCCTCTCATGGAGAGCAGCCATGTCCATCTCCTTGGATTTGATAGAACTTGCTACTGATCTGGTTGGTGGGTTCTCTCATGATTTGCTTTACTGAGCTGGCTGTGATGCTTCGGGGAACTTTATCCAATGGTTCTGTTGGGCTGAATGCTATCCCATTAGCCAAGCAAATGGTGGTGATGAGAGAGGGAAAGGGAAGTCTTCCTCTTTTGTGGTGAGTCATATCCATGATTTGGCTATGGATAATGTTCCCCACATTGATGGGAATATCCTCAAATAGAGCTTGTAAGAAGTAAGCTCTCTCCGGTGTGATTTCAGTGAAGTGGGAAGTTGGCGTCAATTTGGTAAACAGGAACAAAGACCATACCTTAGCATCTACATGCATATCCTGTCTCTGAAAATGCAGCAATTTACCTTTCCTGGTCTCCCACTTTGCTCCCTTTGGGCATAGCCTCTCTCCAATCTCTGTAACACTGACCTCCTCTCTCAAAGTACTCAACTGTTCGGTGGGGACATCAGGAGTGTGCAAGTAGTTGTTGATGTCATGAGGGTAAAACTGGATCCACTTTCCCCTTACAAAGAAATGCCAAGTTCTTTGGTCTGGTAAGTTGGCATAAAATTCTTGGACCAGTTGAATGCTTGCTACTATGGGGGTTTGTACCCAATTGGTCCATCCTCTCTCTTCAATCATGGCCCCGTATTTTTCTTTGATCAGCTCATCCATTATGAACCCACTTTTCATGTGAAGGCTGCACTTGGATATTAATTCATTGAACCTCTTATGTCCCTCAGCTGTTGCAAACCTCTCTTTATCCCACATCTTTGGCACTTTGGCTCTTTACCTCTGGTAGGTTTTCTGAGTTGCCATTACAAGTGACTTTCTGTGCAAAAGTGCTTTCTGGACTTTTTGAGGGGATCGGTTCTCCTAGCTCAGAGATCGGCTAGAGCTGCAAAGTGGGGCGTTGGGAAGCTCTAAGTGTGTATTTGGAGAGACTAAAATCCCTATTCCATGATTAAGCCCAGGTATTTCTATTTAAGCCCCGAAAGGTGGCAAGAAAAGTATTTTTTTTCTGCCCAAAATTTTTTTTTGCAGAAAAAGAAAATGAACCCCTAACTTTTAGAATTTTTTTCTCCCTAGTTCCTCAATGAAAATACCCCAAACTTAGACCAAAATAAACTAGGAAGTAGCCTCTATTCCTTCGTACCTTTGGTTTTTGGAGGTTGATTCTAGATTTTTCCAAAAACGACTCCAAAGATGCCGTGCCCGAACTGCTTTTCTGCTAGAACAGTGTTCAGCGCCGAATTCCTAGGTGTTTCCGGTGAGAAATATCTTAGTTGGAAGGTGATCTGGGGAGGTTGAAGATGGGACTCTAGGGTTCTCTCGCTGTTTGGGTTTGAAAAACCCTCAAAATAGAGTTTTGAACCTTTTAAAACTCGCCCCACATGAGTCAAACCGGCGCTTCGACCCTACTGGCCGTGCCGGTTATGAAATTAAGTTCTGGTTTTCACGAACTGGCGCTGTCGCGCTGATAATGGCGCGGTCACACCACTTTCCAATTTTAATTTTTTTTAATTTTTTTTAATTTTTTTCTCTTTTTTTATTTTTTTTTTAATTTTTTTTTTATTTTCTGTTTTGGGAAGCAGTAAATTCTAATATAACACTCCTATCCTAGTTGTAATCTATCAAAATATCTTACAAATTTACATAAAACCTAGAAATTTAACGATTATTCAAATCAACTCACACACACAAAGTCCTACTCCAATTCCTACACTAACAGATATCTTATGGCCTCAATTAATCAAATGCACAACAGAGGTTTCAGCTGGAAACCTCTCTTGATATCGTTTCAGCCTATGCCCATTCACCTTGAAATTTTCTCCATTCTTTGGGTGTTGAATCTCGAATGCTCCAAAGTTTGATATGCCAACAACTTCATAGGGTCGTTGCCATCTAGATTTCAATTTCCCAGGAAAGAATTTTAATCTTGAATTGTACAAAAGTACTTTCTGGCCTACCTTAAAGTTTTTCATCCTAATGTTGTTGTCATGTCACCTCTTTGTTTTCAGCTTGTAGTGTCTAGCATTGTCATAGGCCCAATATCTCAGCTCCTCCAGCTCATTCAAATCCAGCAATCTCTTTTCTCCTGCCTTTTGCACATCAAAATTTAAGAATTTAGTAGCCCAATATGCTCTATGTTCTAATTCCACAGGTAGGTGACATGCTTTTCCATATACCAATCTAAATGGTGTGGTGCCAATAGGGGTTTTATAGGCTGTCCTATATGCCCAAAGAGCATCATCAAGCTTAGTAGCCCAATCCTTTCTTGAGAGGCTAATAGTTTTCTCAAGGATTCTTTTTAGCTCTCGGTTTGACACTTCAACCTGCCCACTTGTTTGAGCATGGTAGGGTGTAGCCACTTTATGCCTCACCCTAAACTTTTTAAGCTAAGCGGTAAATTGGCTGCTGCAAAAGTGTTTCCCCCCATCACTGATTATGGCTCTAGGTGCTCCAAATCGGGTAAAAATATTTTTTCTTAAAAATTCTAACACCACCCTTGCATCATTGGTCCTAGTAGCTATGGCTTCTACCCATTTAGAAACATATTCAACAGCCACCAACATGTATTCAAAACCATATGAAGATGGAAATGGACCCATAAAATCAATACCCCACACATCAAACAATTCACATACCAATATGTTGGTGAGAGGCATTTCATCTTTTTTAGATACATTACCTGTCCTTTGACATTTATCACAAGTGGATACATACCTTTTTGAATCTTGATAGAGTGTGGGCCAATAGAAACCTGATTGCATTACCTTTGTTGTTGTTCGATTTGACCTGAAATGTCCTTCTGCTTCTCCATCGTGGCAATGCTTCAGAATTGATTCGAACTCTGTTTCCGGGACACACCTTCTTATCACTTGATCTGAACAGATTTTGTAGAGGTAAGGGTCTTCCCAAAAATAGTGTTTCACATCATAAAAGAACTTCTTCCTTCGCTGTCAACTTAGATCCGTTGGAATCCACCCACCTGCAAGAAAATTTGCAAAATCAGCAAACCAAGGTGTTTGGAAGTAAATCTTCCTTACCTGACATATAACCTCATCTGGAAAGAGTTCAAAAATCCCGTTTTTCTCTACTTCCTCTGTCTCAAGCCTGGATAAGTGATCTGCCACCACATTCTCAGCCCCCTTCTTGTCCTTAATCTCGATGTCAAATTCTTGAAGGAGAAAGATCCACCTGATCAGTCAAGGCTTGGAGTCCTTTTTTGCAAAGAGATGTCTAAGAGCTGCATGGTCAGTATACACAACAACTTTCGATCCAATTAAGTAAGATCTAAATTTTTTGAAAGCATACACTACAGCCAATAGCTCTTTTTCTGTGGTGGTGTAATTCAATTGTGGCCCGGTGAGTGTGTGGCTAGCATAATAGATGGTGTGAAAAAAAATTTCTTTTCTTTGCCCAAGCACAACCCCTACAGCATAATCACTAGCATCACACATCAATTCAAAGGGTATGGTCCAATCGGGAGCAACTACAATTAGTGCTGAAACCAGTTTTTCTTTGAGGAGTTTAAAAGCATGCAAACATTCATCATTAAAGTCAAATTTCAAATCTTTCATGAGCAGATTAGATAATGGTTTTGCTATATTTGAAAAATCTTTAATAAACCTCCTATAAAAACTTGCATGTCCTAGGAAACTCCTTATGCCCTTTATGTTTGTAGGTGGAGGTAATTTCAATCACCTCTACCTTTGCTCTATCAACCTCAATCCTTTTTTCTGAAATTTTGTGGCCCAATACAATGCCTTCATTCACCATAAAGTGACACTTCTCCCAATTCAGCACTAAATTGCTGTCCTCACATCTTGTTAGGACTAGATCTAAATTTTTCAAACAAGTTTCAAAAGTCAGTCCATAAAGAGTGAAATCATCCATGAAAATTTCCATAAATTTTTCAATAAAATCATGAAAGATAGCAATCATGCATCGCTGAAAAGTGGCTGGTGCATCACATAATCCAAAAGGCATCCTCCTATATGCAAAAGTTCCATAAGGGCAGGTAAAAGTGGTTTTCTCTTGGTCCTCCGGGGCAATAGGAATTTGAAAATACCCGGAATAGCCATCAAGAAAGCAATAAAATTTGTTACCTAGAAGTCTCTCAAGCATTTGGTCAATAAAAGGTAAAGGAAAACGGTCTTTTCTAGTTGCTAAATTTAATTTTATGTAATCAATGCAGACCCTCCATCCAGTCACAGTCCTAGTGGGTATTAACTCGTTATCTGAAGTTTTTATTACTGTTATTCCTCCCGTCTAAGGCTCTACTTGGACTGGACTAACCCATTTGCTATATGAAATTGGGTAGATAATATCTGCATCTAGCAACTTTGCCACTTCCTTCTTGACCACTTCTTGCAAGGTTGGATTTAGCCTTCTTTGAGGTTGAATTGTTGGCTTGAAAGAGTCCTCCATCAGAATTTTATGCATGCATATGGTTGGGCTGATTCCTTTGATATCTGAAATTGTCCACCCAACTGCTTTCTTATGCTTGCTCAACACCTCGATCAAGAGCTTTTTTTCCCTAGTATTCAAACAAGAAGAGATAATTACTGGTTTGGAATTATTTTCAAAATAAACATATTTCAAAGAACTAGGAAAAGGTTTGAGTTCAAGTTTAGATGGGTCTTTGATGTCAGCCCCTTCGTCCTCTTCTTTGTTTCCTTCAGCCTCCAATTGTGCTACTTCTTGCTGCATGGGGGGATCATCATCTTCCTTGGTGCATGATTGCGCCAAACACCTTTCCAAGCTATCCTTCATCATTACCTCCTACAGAACATGTTCTGCACATTCATCAATAACATCAATACAATAACATGTATCATCACAAAAACTTGAAGGGCTTTTGATGGCTTGTTTGATGTCAAATACTATTTCTTCCTCATTTAATCTGAGAGTTAATTTTTCCTGTTTGACATCAATTAGTGCAGTTGCGGTGGCTAAGAAGGGTCTCCCAAGAATCAGTGGTAATTCCCAATCCACCTCCATGTCTAGTACCACAAAATCACATGGGTAGATGAACTATCCAATTCTGACCAACACGTCCTCAATTAGTCCATTGGGATTTTTGGTTGATCTATCAGCAAATTGGAGCATGATATTGGTCTCCTTCAGCTCTCCAAGATTTAATTTTTTGCAAATGGACAAAGGCATTAGATTAATGCTTGCTCCTAAATCACATAAGACTTTATTAAACTTGAAATTTCAAAATTCACAAGGTATAGTGAAACTCCCTGGATCCTTAAGCTTGGTAGGCAATTAATTTTTTAATATTGCACAACACTTTTCTATCAGCATCACTGTCCCTTGCTCTTCAACCTTCCTTTTGCCTGAAAGCACCTCTTTAAGAAATTTAGCATATTGTGGCATCTGCATTAGAGCTTCTACAAAAGGAATGTTAATTTCCAGCTTCTTAAAGACATCAATAAACTTTGAAAAGTTTTCTTCCAACTTATCCTTTTTTTCTCTCTCTGTATATGGCAAGGTGTCCACATTTATATCAGCATTAGAAAGAGATTGAGAAGACTTACCTCTTTTTTTTTGCTGTCTACTTACCTCTTTTTCTTCTCTTTGCTCTTCTCTTTCCTTGTTTTGCTGCTGATCTACTTTATTCTCCTCCACCAGAGGTTGCTTTTGCTCTTCTAATACCTTCCCACTTCTCAAAGTGATGGGTTTGATATGTTCCTTTGGGTTAGTTTCAGAATTACTAGGTAAAGTTCCTTTATTCCTACCTGATATGGCATTTGCCAACTGTCCCACTTGTATTTCCAGATTCGGGATTGATACCTCTTGAGTTTGAAGCCTGGCTTCAGTCCGAGCTTCTCCTTTCTCTTGATTTGCTAGAATCTTCGAAATCATGTCCTCAAGGTTGGCTTTTTGTCCTGGTTCTCGTGCTGCTCTTTGGAATCCAGGTGGTGGTCTTGTTTGAGCATTAGGTTGTTGAGTGCTGGATTGCTGGTTGTTGTTGTTGTTCCATGAAAAATTCGGGTGATTCCTCCAACCAGGATTGTAAGTATTGCTGTAGGGATCATTGGACCTGCGAAAATTTGAAACATAATTAGCCTGGTCTAAAGAACTTATAGCTTGAATGTTACCTGCTTGGCATTCATGGTTGGGATATCCTCCTACACCCATGTCACAAATCTGAGCAACCAAAGAGGGGGTGTGCAATTTTGACAATTGTTTGGTTAGTGACTCGACTTGAGCCTGCAATGCTAATACATGATCAACATTATGTATGCCAGCAACTCTCCCTCTTGCACTTCTCTGCACTGGATATTGGTACATATTAGACGCCATCTCTTCAATCAGTTCATAAACTTCATTAGGAGTCTTTTTGTTCACAGTACCACCAACTGCAGCATCAATTAAGCTTCGTGTCGAAACTGTAATTCCATTGTAAAATATCTCCATCTGCATCCACCTTGGTATTCCATGATTTGGGCATTTTCTGAGCAACTCTTTAAATCTTTCCCATGCTTCACAAAGTTGTTCATCATGTTCCTGCATGAAATTTGAGATAGCATTACGCAACTTAATTGTTTTGGCAGGTGGGAAATATTTACTAAGGAACTACCTTTGCAGCTCATCCCATGTTCGAATTGAATCTTGTGGCAATGTGTGATACCAACTTTTGGCTCTATCCCTTAGTGTAAAAGGAAAAATTCTCAACCAAACAGCTTCATTAGTAACATCATTAAACTTGAAAGTATCACATATTTCCAAAAATGTTTCAATATGTTCATTAGGATCCTCATTAGACAAACCTCCAAATTGATAATTGTTCAGAATCATTGACAGAACTTGAGGCTTTATTTCAAAGTTGCTTGGAACTTCAGGTCTCACAATGGCTGATCTTTGAGCATTGGGGTTTGCCTGTACATAATGCTCCATTGTCTTCTCAGCTCCTTCTTGGTATTGATCTTCTATTGCTGACTCTTTTCTCCTTTGATGAAGGACTGATCTTTCAAGTTCAGGATCTGGTTCAGCTAGTGGTTCTCTTCCAGACCTTGTTTTCATGCACAAACCTGGTTCAACCAGAAAAATAGACTAAAAAAAAATTTAAACTCAATCAATAAAATAAAGTTCACTTAAACTTACTCTCAATTCAATGGTCCCCGACAACGGCGCCAAAAACTTGTTGGGCTTCTAGCAAGTGCACTAGGTCAGCAAGTAATATAGACTTTGAGAGTCCAGATATCGATCCCACAGAGACCTTGATGAGAGCCTAATCTAAGTAAAATTTTCCTATTGATTGAGGTGAAGAAAATTTGGGTTTTTGTTGAAAACTGAAAAGGAAGACAGAATTAAACTTCTGGAAAAACTTATGAAGATGAGATGTTGGGGAAATATATCAATCTCTCCTAGTTCTCAACATGCAAAGTCCTGCTTCTATAGCTCAAGTACTCTTACCTTGACTTAGCTTTAGAAAACCTGGTTACCCATATACAGGAAATAACTTTCACCTAATCTTTAAACTCCATCACATTCCAGAAATATTCAAATCTTAGGTGCATAAATATAAAATCTTGAAAATCAACTCTCTCTTATTCAGAACAAGAGTTATAATGAGTCACATTGCTTTCCACTAGTCTCCACCTCAATCCGGAACGATCTAGTTAGAAAAGCAAGTTGTTTTAGAAATCAGAGGATCATATAACTAACCCAAATCTCTACTGAACTTTAACTTCTCTATTCGAACCTCGTTAAACTTCAGATATCAATCTAAATTAGAAATAAGCAATGAACACATATTCTAAAACAAAGGCAAAGTACTTTATTACTATAGAATTCAAAACTTAAACATAAACAAATAGGAGTTCTTGACTTTCCCAACAAAGAGAGACTACTCCATACTAATAAAACAAACACACACAGAGGATTCAATTACAGCCAAGAGCATGAAAAGAAATTAAGTAAAGAAGACCCCCTTGAAGTACTGCCCTCAGCTTCCACTCATGCCTTGGCTAGAATCTCCTCCTTCTCTCTCTAAAGTACCAAGAGGTCGTGCAAGACTTCCTCTGGACTTTCTCTCAAATCCAAACTAACTACAAAAACTATAATTTAAACTAAAAACTCAATTTAGAACTCAAAACTAGATGATTAGCTCTCCTCCTCGGACCTCTATTTATAGTTGCTCTGCTGCCCCGGCCTTGTAAATTTGTCTCTGTCCAGGGCTATAAATTATGCTTTCTAGACCTCTTAATTGTCTGAAATTTCATACGAACCTTCCTTCTGTGGTCCTTGCCTTGCCCACGAAATTTTAGTTCAATCTGACTTGGGAAACTCGAGATATGATGTGACGAAGTTGCTTGATTCTGCTGCCAAGTCCTGCACTGGGTCCACCACTTTGGAAGTATAGAACTTGAGAGATCCGACTTGGATTTGCTTGAATTTTCGTGATATGCTCCTTAGTATCCTCAAGAATATTCAGTCCAAATTTGGCTTCAATTGGAACATAGGAACTCCCGATATAGTCTTCATAAATTTCGGACTCAACTTCTTCTCTTGGATGCAGTTTCCTTCTTTGAATTGATCTTCACTTCTTGGTCATTCAATGCACCTAGACTCAAGCCAATTTCCTTAAAATCTTCGTGGATACCTTCCTTACGCTATTAGGACTTTGTTTCCCAGGTTTAGGCTTAATCGGTAATCAGAATCCCAAGATTTCCGTAATTCACGTTGCTGAGTCAGCGGCGCGGTCGCGCCACATTTTCTTCTGATTTTGGCGCAGTCGCGCCACTGGAGCAGAGATCTTTCTAAGTATCGAAATGGCCTTCGAACTCGAGCAGAATTAGGACACTTCTTGGCGCGGTCGCGCCAAAGTTTGTCGTAGAAGAGGCGCGGCAGCGCCACTCCTTAGTCTTTTTCACTGGTCCCAGAATGGCAACTCCTCTACTGTATTTGGCATCTCTTTCGAGCGTCCAGGTGGTCACAGAGTGAGGTCGCGCCAGTTTCATGGCACGGTAGCGCCCTCAGAGGGCACGGTCGCGCCATTCCACATTCCCGAATTATCTTTTTTGAAGCTTTACTAGCCATTGGGAATTTCTGCCATTTATTTGAATTTTCACACATTTTCCCGGCGTTGTCGCGTCATTCTCTTTTTGGCTTAATTTTGCTCCTTTTCCTCCAATTTCCCTCAGAATCCAGAATTTCTTCTTTAGCTGGGTACCTGAGACACAAAACATGAATTTGAGTTATATATGTCATTTTCATGCTAAAAATCAACTCAAATAACGAATTTATGGTCAATAATTCATGCATAAATAAGTGTCTTTTAGACACTTATCAATCATGGCACCAGATTGGTATTTTTTAGTTTTAATTGAGGACTAGCAAAAGTTTATGTTCGGGATAGTTGATAAGTGTCAATTTCATCTATTTTTAAAGTCCATTTAGGAGTAAATTTTATTCTGGGGCCAAATTTATTATCTAATAATAAAATATAATTCAAATATTTCTCCTCTTTCTCATAAATCCAACGCAACAAGATACACTCAAATAGGAGCTAAAGGGAAGAAGTATGAAGATTTCAATGAAAGAAATAACAAAGCATCAGTAGTGCCAAATGGCGTCAAGAGTGGGGCCACGGCGCCTGGGAAATAAAAAAAAATCATTTAAATTTCATAAATACCCCTGGATCCCAAGGGTTAAGGAAAAATGAGTTTGAAAAGTTTTCATGGCACTATATAGTGCCACAACTTAGGCAATTTCAAAATGGGAAACATCAAAAAAGGAAAGTTTGAAGCAATCTTAAAAGACCATATCTTGTGATTCTGACGTCAAATAAAACTCAAATTTGGTCCAAATACTTCCAAGAGGATGAAGAATCACTTCAAGAAAAGTCAGATCAAAATAAGTGGCCCTTTTTATGTTAAGAATTTTCCAAAAGGTGGACCCAGATCAGAAATAGGCAGTAGAACCAACGCTGCTTCAGTATATAACTAGAGATTTCGAACTCTTAATGATCTTAAATTTACAAAAGCAACTAAGGACCCTCTGAGGAAGGTCAGGACCGAATATAATGCAATTCTGAGCACGGGAAGAGCTGGTTTTGATATCACAATAGAAGCCAAATTTCCAAGCTTGGACTGGAGGAACCCTATAGATAGGGTTTAAAGAAAAGGCTTGGCATCCATTCAATCAAATTTTTATCAATTTTTTCATTATATTTTGAGTTTTGAGAATCTAGAGAGTCTACAGGAATTCCAGAGATGACCTCTTTGTGCTTTTGAAGTCGAGGAGGAGAATCAGCCCGAATGAGAAACCTTTAACCAAGTAGATCCTTCTAAAAGAGTGTTTGTGCTTCGTTTATTTTGTTTTCTTCTCAAGGCTGTAGACTACTCTGTTGCATGGGAATGCGGAATGATGTGGTGACAGAGAGCTTGATCCTTCCTAATCTAGGTAACCACGAATAGGAAAGGTTTGAATGTTCTATCATTGATTGATACTTAGACAGGGTAACCCCATTGATTTTCTTAAGCTTTGATGTTTGGTAATGCTACTAGATTGGTATTTTTTAGTTTTTATTGTGGTCTAGCAAAAGTTTATGTTTGGGATAGTTGATAAGTGTCAATTTTAACTATTTTTAATGTCCATTTAGTTGTAAATTTCATTCTGGAGCCATATTTATTATTAAATAATAAAATATGATTCATATATTTCTCATTTTGCTGATGAATCCAACGGAACAAGAATCACTCAAATAGGAGCGAAAGGGAAGAAGTATGAAGATTTTAGTGAAAGAAAGAAGAAAGCATCAGTAGTGCCATATGGCGCCAAGAGTGGTGCCACAGTGCCGTGGAAATTCAAAAAAATCAATAAAATATCATAGATACCCCTGGATCCCAAGGGTAAAGGAGAAATTAGTTTGAAAAGTTTTCATTGCACTATACAGTGCAACAACTTAGGCAATTTCAGAATGGGAAACATCAAAAAAAGAAAGTTTGAAGCAATCTTAAAAGACCATATCAAGTGATTCTGATGTCAGATAAAACTCAAATTTGGTCCAAATACTTCTAAGAGGGAGAAGAATCACTTAAAAAAAAACAGGAACAAATTAACTGGCCTTTTTATTGTTATGAATTTTCCAAGTGGTGGGCCCAGCTCTAAAATTGGCTGCAGAACCAACGTTGCTTCAGTACATATCTAGAGATTTCGAACTCTTAATGAACTTAAATTTGTAAAGAAACTAAGGACCCTCCGAGGAAGGTCTGGACCAAATTTAATGCAACTGTGAGCATGGGAAGAGCTTGTTTTGATATTACAACAAAAGCCAAATTTCCAAGCTAGGACTGCTGGAACCCTATAGATAGAGGATTCAAGGAAAGGCTTGGCATCCATTCAATCAATTTTTTTTCGATTTTTACATTTAATTTCAAGTTCTGAGACTCTAGGGAGGCCACAGGAATTCCAGATTTGACCTCTTTGTGCTTTTGAAGTCAAGGTGGAGAATCAGCCCAAATGAGCAACCTTTAACGAAGTAGATCCTTCTAAAAGAGTGTTTGTGCTTTGTTTATTTTGTTTTCTTCTTGAGCGTGTAGACTACTCACTTGCATGGGAATGCGGAATGATGTGGTGAGAGATAGCTTGATCCTTCCTAAGCAGGATAACTATGAATAGAAATGGTTTGAATGTTCTATCATTGATTGATACTTTGACAGGGTAACCCCACTGATTTTCTGAAGCTTTGATGTATGATCGTGCCACTAGATTGGTATTTTTTAGTTTTAATTGAGGACTAGCAAAAGTTTATGTTTGGGATAGTTGATAACTGTCAATTTTAACTATTTTTAGTGTCCATTTAGTTGAAAATTTCATTCTGGAGCCATATTTATTTTTGAATAATAAAAAATGATTCAAATATTTCTCCTCTTTCTTATGAATCCAACGCAACAAAAATCACACAAATAGGAGCGAAAGGGAAGAAGTATGAAGATTTTAGTGCAAGAAAGAACAAGCATCAGTAGTGCCAAATGGCGCCAAAAGTGGTACCACAGAGACGGGGAAATTCCAAAAAATAAATAAAAAATAAAAAATACCCATGGATCGCAAGGGTTACGGAAAAATGAGTTTGGAAAGTTTTCATGACACTATATAGCGCCACAACTTAGGTAATTTCATAATGAGAAATATGAAAAAAGGAAAGTTTGAAGCAATCTTAAAAGACCATATCTTGTGATTCTGATGTCAGATAAAATTCAAATTTGGTCCAAATACTTCCAGGAGGATGACGATTCACTTCAAGAAAAGTCAAACCAAATTAAGTGGCCCTTTTAAACTTATGAATTTTCCAAGTGGTGGGCCCAGTTCTGAAATTGGCCGTAGGACCAACGCAGCTTCAGTACATATCTAGAGATTTTGAATTCTTAATGATCTCAAATTTATAAAGAAACTAAGGACCCACTGAGGAAGGTCTGGACCAAATTTAATGTAATTCTCAACACGGGAAGAGCTGGTTTTGATGTTACAACAAAAGCCAAATTTCCAAGCTTGGACTACAAGAACCCTATAGATAGGGGATTCAAGGAATGGCTTGGCATCCATTCAATTAATTTTTTATTCGATTTTTACATTTAATTTCGAGTTCTGAGACTCTACAGAGGCCACGGGAATTCTAGAGATGACCTCTTTGTGCTTTTGAAGTCAAGGTGGAGAATCAGCCCAAATGGGACCCCTTTAACGATGTAGAATTTTCTAAAAGAGTGTTTGTGCTTTGTTTATTTTGTTTTCTTCTCATGGCTGTAGACTACTCACTTGCATGTGAATGCGGAATGATGTGGTGCCAGATGGCTTGATTCTTCCTAAGCAGGGTAACCATGAATAGGAAAGGTTTGAATGTTCTATCATTGATTGATACTTTGACAGGGTAACTCCACTGATTTTCTTAAGCTTTGATGTTTGGTAATGCCACTAGATTTTTATTTTTTAGTTTTGATTGTGGTCTAGCAAAATTTTAAGTTTGGGATAGTTGATAACTGTCTATTTTAACTATTTTTAATGACAATTTAGTTGTAAATTTCATTCTGGAGCTATATTTATTATTAAATAATAAAATATGATTCAAATATTTCTCGTTTTTCTGATGAATCCAACGGAACTAGAATCACTCAAATAGGAGCTAAAGGGAAGAAGTATGAATATTTTAGTGAAAGAAAGAAGAAAGCATCAGTAGTGCCAAATGGCGCCAAGAGTGGTGCCACATTGCCGAGGAAATTCCAAAATATCAATAAAATGTCATAGATACCCCTGGATCCCAAGGGTTAAGGAGAAATGAGTTTGGAAAGTTTTCATTGCACTATATAGCGCTACAACTTAGGCAATTTCAGAATGGGAAACATCAAAAAAGGAAAGTTTGAAGCAATCTTAAAAGACCATATCTAGTGATTCTGATGTCAGATAAAACTCAAATTTGGTCCAAATACTTCCAAGAGGAAGAAGAATCACTTCAACAAAAATCTGAACAAATTAAGTGGCCTTTTTTAAGTTATGAATTTTCCAAGTGGTGGGCCCAGTTCAAAAATTGGCTGCAAAACCAACGCTGCTTCAGTACATATCTAGAGATTTCAAACTCTTAATGAACTATAATTTGTAAAGAAACTAAGGACCCTCCGAGGAATGTCTGGACCAAATTTAATGCAACTGTGAGCATGCGAAGAGCTTGTTTTGATATTACAACAAAAGCCAAATTTCCAAGCTAGGACTGCTGGAGCCCAATAGATAGGGTATTCAAGGAAAGGCTTGGCATCCATTCAATCAATTTTTTTTTGATTTTTACATTTAATTTCAAGTTCTGAGACTCTAGGGAGGCCACAGGAATTCCAGATATGACCTCTTTGTGCTTTTGAAGTCAAGGTGGCGAATCAGCCCAAATGAGCAACCTTTAACGAAGTAGATCCTTCTAAAAGAGTGTTTGTGCTTTGTTTATTTTGTTTTCTTCTTGAGCGTGTAGACTACTCACTTGCATGGGAATGCGGAATGATGTGGTGAGAGATAGCTTGATCCTTCCTAAGCAGGATAACTATGAATAGAAATGGTTTGAATGTTCTATCATTGATTGATACTTTGACAGGGTAACCCCACTGATTTTCAGAAGCTTTGATGTTTGATCGTGCCACTAGATTGGTATTTTTTAGTTTTAATTGAGGACTAGCAAAAGTTTATGTTTCGGATAGTTGATAAGTGTCAATTTTAACTATTTTTAGTGTCCATTTAGTTGAAAATTTCATTCAGGAGCCATACTTATTTTTAAATAATAAAATATGATTCAAATATTTCTCCTCTTTCTTATGAATCCAATGCAACAAAAATCACACAAATAGGAGCTAAAGGGAAGAAGTATGAAGATTTTAGTGCAAGAAAGAACTAGCATCAGTAGTGCCAAATGGCGCCTAGAGTGGTACCACAGAGCCGGGGAAATTCCAAAAAATAAATAAAAAGTCAAAAATACCCTTGGATCGCAAGGGTTACGGAAAAATGAGTTTGGAAAGTTTTCATGACACTTTATAGCGCCACAACTTAGGTAATTTCATAATGGGAAACATCAAAAAAGGAAAGTTTGAAGCAATCTTAGAAGACCATATCTTGTGATTCTGATGTCAGATAAAATTCAAATTTGGTCCAAATACTTCCAGGAGGATGACGATTCACTTCAAGAAAAGTCAAACCAAATTAAGTGGCCCTTTTAAACTTATGAATTTTCCAAGTGGTGGGCCCAGTTCTGAAATTGGCCGTAGGACCAATGCAGCTTCAGTACATATCTAGAGATTTCGAATTCTTAATGATCTCAAATTTATAAAGAAACTAAGGACCCACTGAGGAAGGTCTGGACCAAATTTAATGTAATTCTCAGCACGGGAAGAGCTGGTTTTGATGTTACAACAAAAGCCAAATTTCCAAGTTTGGACTGCAAGAACCCTATAGATAGGGGATTCAAGGAAAGGCTTGGCATCCATTCAATTAATTTTTTATTCGATTTTTACATTTAATTTCGAGTTCTGAGACTCTACAGAGGCCACGGGAATTCTAGAGATGACCTCTTTGTGCTTTTGAAGTCAAGGTGGAGAATCAGCCCAAATGAGACCCCTTTAACTAAGTAGAATTTTCTAAAAGAGTGTTTGTGCTTTGTTTATTTTGTTTTCTTCTCATGGCTGTAGACTACTCACTTGCATGTGAATGCGGAATGATGTGGTGCCAGATGGCTTGATTCTTCCTAAGCAGGGTAACCATGAATAGGAAAGGTTTGAATGTTCTATCATTGATTGATACTTTGACAGGGTAACTCCACTGATTTTCTTAAGCTTTGATGTTTGGTAATGCCACTAGATTTGTATTTTTTAGTTTTGATTGTGGTCTAGCAAAATTTTAAGTTTGGGATAGTTGATAACTGTCTATTTTAACTATTTTTAATGTCAATTTAGTTGTAAATTTCATTCTGGAGCCATATTTATTATTAAATAATAAAATATGATTCAAATATTTGTCATTTTTTTGATGACTCCAACGGAACTAGAATCACTCAAATAGGAGCTAAAGGGAAGAAGTATGAAGATTTTAGTGAAAGAAAGAAGAAAGCATCAGTAGTGCCAAATGGCGCCAAGAGTGGTGCCACATTGCCGAGGAAATTCCAAAATATCAATAAAGTGTCATAGATACCCCTGGATCCCAAGGGTTAAGGAGAAATGAGTTTGGAAAGTTTTCATTGCACTATATAGCGCTACAACTTAGGCAATTTCAGAATGGAAAACATCAAAAAAGGAAAGTTTGAAGCAATCTTAAAAGACCATATCTAGTGATTCTGATGTCAGATAAAACTCAAATTTGGTCCAAATACTTCCAAGAGGAAGAAGAATCACTTCAACAAAAATCTGAACAAATTAAGTGGCCTTTTTGAAGTTATGAATTTTCCAAGTGGTGGGCCCTGTTTTAAAATTGGCTGCAGAACCGACGTTGCTTCAGTACATATCTAGAGATTTCAAACTCTTAATGAACTTAAATTTGTAAAGAAACTAAGGACCCTCCGAGGAATGTCTGGACCAAATTTAATGCAACTGTGAGCATGGGAAGAGCTTGTTTTGATATTACAACAAAAGCCAAATTTCCAAGCTAGGACTGCTGGAGCCCTATTGATAGGGGATTCAAGGAAAGGCTTGGCATCCATTCAATCAATTTTTTTTCGATTTTTACATTTAATTTCAAGTTCTGAGACTCTAGGGAGGCCACAGGAATTCCAGATATGACCTCTTTGTGCTTTCGATGTCAAGGTGGAGAATCAGCCCAAATGAGCAACCTTTAACGAAGTAGATCCTTCTAAAAGAGTGTTTGTGCTTTGTTTATTTTGTTTTCTTCTTGAGCGTGTAGACTACTCACTTGCATGGGAATGCGGAATGATGTGGTGAGAGATAGCTTGATCCTTCCTAAGCAGGATAACTATGAATAGAAATGGTTTGAATGTTCTATCATTGATTGATACATTGACAGGGTAACCCCACTGATTTTCTGAAGCTTTGATGTTTGATCGTGCCACTAGATTGGTATTTTTTAGTTTTAATTGAGGACTAGCAAAAGTTTATGTTTCGGATAGTTGATAAGTGTCAATTTTAACTATTTTTAGTGTCCATTTAGTTGAAAATTTCATTCTGGAGCCATATTTATTTTTAAAAAATAAAATATAATTCAAATATTTCTCCTCTTTCTTATGAATCCAACGCAACAAAAATCACACAAATAGGAGCTAAAGGGAAGAAGTATGAAGATTTTAGTGCAAGAAAGAACTAGTATCAGTAGTGCCAAATGGCGCCTAGAGTGGTACCACGGAGCCGGGGAAATTCCAAAAAATAAATAAAAAGTCAAAAATACCCTTGGATCGCAAGGGTTACGAAAAAATGAGTTTGGAAAGTTTTCATGACACTTTATAGCGCCACAACTTAGGTAATTTCATAATGGGAAACATCAAAAAAGGAAAGTTTGTAGCAATCTTAAAAGACCATATCTTGTGATTCTGATGTCAGATAAAATTCAAATTTGGTCCAAATACTTCCAGGAGGATGAGGAATCACTTCAAGAAAAGTCAAATCAAATTAAGTGGCCCTTTTAAACTTATGAATTTTCCAAGTGGTTGGCGCAGTTCTGAAATTGGCCGTAAAACCAACGCAGCTTCAGTACATATCTAGAGATTTCGAATTCTTAATGATCTCAAATTTATAAAGAAACTAAGGACCCACTGAGGAAGATCTGGACCAAATTTAATGTAATTCTCAGCACGGGAAGAGCTGGTTTTGATATCACAACAGAAGCCAAATTTCTAAGCTTTGACTGCTGGAACCCTATAGATAGGGGTTTCAAGGACAGGCTTGGCATCCATTCAATCAATTTTTTATTTGATTTTTTCATTTAATTTCGAGTTCTGAGACTCAAGAGAGGCCACGGGAATTCTAGAGATGACCTCTTTGTGCTTTTAAAGTCAAGGTGGAGAATGAGCCCAAATGAGCAACCTTTAACGAAGTAGGTCCTTCTAAAAGAGTGTTTCTGCTTTGTTTATTTTGTTTTCTTCTCAAGGCTGTAGACTACTCACTTGCATAGGAATGCGGAATGATGTGGTGCCAGATGGTTTGATCCTTCTAAGCGGGGTAACCATGAATAGGAAAGGTTTGAATGTTGTATCATTGATTGATACTTTGATAGGGTAACCCCACTGATTTTCTTAAACTTTGATGTTTGGTAATGCCACTAGATAGGTATTTTTTAGTTTTGATTGTGGTCTAGAAAAAGTTTATGTTTGGGATAGTTGATAAGTGTCTATTTTAACTATTTTTATTGTCCATTTAGTTGAAAATTTCATTCGGGAGCCATACATATTATTAAATAATAAAATATGATTCAAATGTTTCTCCTCTTTCTCATGAATCCAACGCAACAAGAATCACACAAATAGGAGCTAAAGGGAAGAAGTATGAAGATTTTAGTGAAAGAAAGAAGAAAGCATCAGTAGTGCCAAATGGCGCCTAGAACGGTGTAACAGTGCCGATGAAATTCCAAAAAATCAATAAAATGTCGTAGATACTACTGGATACGAAGGGTTAAGGAGAAAAGAGTTTGGAAAGTTTTCATTGCACTATATAGCGCCACAACTTAGGCAATTTCAGAATGGGAAACATCAAAAAAGGAAAGTTTGAAGCAATCTTAAAAGACCATATCTAGTGATTCTGATGTCAGATAAAACTCAAATTTGTTCCAAATACTTCCAAGAGGAAGAAGAATCACTTCAACAAAAATCTGAACAAATTAAGTGGCCTTTTTGAAGTTATGAATTTTCCAAGTGGTGGGCCCAGTTCTAAAATTGGCTGCAGAACCAACGCTGCTTCAGTACATATCTAGAGATTTCAAACTCTTTATGATCTTAAATTTGTAAAGAAAGTAAGGACCCTCTGAGGAAGGTCTGGACCAAATTTAATGCAATTGTGAGCATGGGAAGAGCTTCTTTTGATATTACAACAAAAGCCTTATTTCCAAGCTTGGACTGCTAGAACCCTATAGATAGGGGATTCAAGGAAAGGCTTGGCATCCAAACAATCAATTTTTTATTTGAATTTTACATTTAATTTCGAGTTCTGAGACTCTAGAGAGGCCACAGGAATTCCAGAGATGACCTCTTTGTGCTTTCGAAGTCAAGGTGGAGAATCAGCCCAAATGAGCAACCTTTAACGAAGTAGATCCTTCTAAAAGAGTGTTTGTGCTTTGTTTATTTTGTTTTCTTCTTGAGCGTGTAGACTACTCACTTGCATGGGAATGTGGAATGATGTGGTGAGAGATAGCTTGATCCTTCCTAAGCAGGGTAACCATGAATAGGAAAGGTTTGAAAGTTCTATCATTGATTGATACATTGACAGGGTAACCCCACTGATTTTCTGAAGCTTTGATGTTTGATCGTGCCACTAGATTGGTATTTTTTAGTTTTAATTGAGGACTTGCAAAAGTTTATGTTTGGGATAGTTGATAAGTGTCAATTTTAACTATTTTTAGTGTCCATTTAGTTGAAAATTTCATTCTGGAGCCATATTTATTTTTAAATAATAAAAAATGATTCAAATATTTCTCCTCTTTCTTATGAATCCAACGCAACAAAAATCACACAAATAGGAGCGAAAGGGAAGAAGTATGAAGATTTTAGTGCAAGAAAGAACAAGCATCAGTAGTGCCAAATGGCGCCAAAAGTGGTACCACAGAGACGGGGAAATTCCAAAAAATAAATCAAAAATCAAAAATACCCATGGATCGCAAGGGTTACGGAAAAATGAGTTTGGAAAGTTTTCATGACACTATATAGCGCCACAACTTAGGTAATTTCATAATGAGAAACATCAAAAAAGGAAAGTTTGAAGCAATCTTAAAAGACCATATCTTGTGATTCTGATGTCAGATAAAATTCAAATTTGGTCCAAATACTTCCAGGAGGATGAGGATTCACTTCAAGAAAAGTCAAACCAAATTAAGTGGCCCTTTTAAACTTATGAATTTTCCAAGTGGTGGGCCCAGTTCTGAAATTGGCCGTAGGACCAACGCAGCTTCAGTACATATCTAGAGATTTCGAATTCTTAATGATCTCAAATTTATAAAGAAACTAAGGACCCACTGAGGAAGGTCTGGACCAAATTTAATGTAATTCTCAGCACGGGAAGAGCTGGTTTTGATATTACAACAAAAGCCAAATTTCCAAGCTAGGACTGCAAGAACCCTATAGAGAGGGGATTCAAGGAAAGGCTTGGCATCCATTCAATTAATTTTTTATTCGATTTTTACATTTAATTTTGAGTTCTGAGACTCTATAGAGGCCACGGGAATTCTAGAGATGACCTCTTTGTGCTTTTGAAGTCAAGGTGGAGAATCAGCCCAAATGAGACCCCTTTAACGAAGTAGAATTTTCTAAAAGAGTGTTTGTGCTTTGTTTATTTTGTTTTCTTCTCATGGTTGTAGACTACTCACTTGCATGTGAATGCGGAATGATGTGGTGCCAGATGGCTTGATTCTTCCTAAGCAGGGTAACCATGAATAGGAAAGGTTTGAATGTTCTATCATTGATTGATACTTCGAAAGGGTAACTCCATTGATTTTCTTAAGCTTTGATGTTTGGTAATGCCACTAGATTTGTATTTTTTAGTTTTGATTGTGGTCTAGCAAAATTTTAAGTTTGGGATAGTTGATAACTGTCTATTTTAACTATTTTTAATGTCAATTTAGTTGTAAATTTCATTCTGGAGCCATATTTATTATTAAATAATAAAATATGATTCAAATATTTCTCATTTTTCTGATGAATCCAACGGAACTAGAATCACTCAAATAGGAGCTAAAGGGAAGAAGTATGAAGATTTTAGTGAAAGAAAGAAGAAAGCATCAGTAGTGCCAAATGGCGCCAAGAGTGGTGCCACATTGCCGAGGAAATTCCAAAATATCAATAAAATGTCATAGATACCCCTGGATCCCAAGGGTTAAGGAGAAATGAGTTTGGAAAGTTTTCATTGCACTATATAGCGCTACAACTTAGGCAATTTCAGAATGGGAAACATCAAAAAAGGAAAGTTTGAAGCAATCTTAAAAGACCATATCTAGTGATTCTGATGTCAGATAAAACTCAAATTTGGTCCAAATACTTCCAAGAGGAAGAAGAATCACTTCAACAAAAATCTGAACAAATTAAGTGGCCTTTTTGAAGTTATGAATTTTCCAAGAGGTGGGCCCAGTTCTAAAATTGGCTGCAGAACCAACGCTGCTTCAGTACATATCTAGAGATTTCAAACTCTTAATGAACTTAAATTTGTAAAGAAACTAAGGACCCTTCGAGGAATGTCTGGACCAAATTTAATGCAACTGTGAGCATGGGAAGAGCTTGTTTTGATATTACAACAAAAGCCAAATTTCCAAGCTAGGATTGCTGGAGCCCTATAGATAGGGGATTCAACGAAAGGCTTGGCATCCATTCAATCAATTTTTTTTCGATTTTTACATTTAATTTCAAGTTCTGAGACTCTAGGGAGGCCACAGGAATTCCAGATATGACCTCTTTGTGCTTTTGAAGTCAAGGAGGAGAATCAGCCCAAATGAGCAACCTTTAACGAAGTAGATCCTTCTAAAAGAGTGTTTGTGCTTTGTTTATTTTGTTTTCTTCTTGAGCGTGTAGACTACTCACTTGCATGGGAATGCGGAATGATGTGGTGAGAGATAGCTTGATCCTTCCTAAGCAGGATAACTATGAATAGAAATGGTTTGAATGTTCTATCATTGATTGATACTTTGACAGGGGTACCCCACTGATTTTTCTGAAGCTTTGATGTTTGATCGTGCCACTAGATTGGTATTTTTTAGTTTTAATTGAGGACTAGCAAAAGTTTATGTTTTGGATAGTTGATAAGTGTCAATTTTAACTATTTTTAGTGTCCATTTAGTTGAAAATTTCATTCTGGAGCCATATTTATTTTTAAAAAATAAAATATAATTCAAATATTTCTCCTCTTTCTTATGAATCCAACGCAACAAAAATCACACAAATAGGAGCTAAAGGGAAGAAGTATGAAGATTTTAGTGCAAGAAAGAACTAGTATCAGTAGTGCCAAATGGCCTAGAGTGGGTGGTACCGGAGCCGGGAAATTCAAAAAATAAATAAAAGTCAAAATACCCTTGGATCGCAAGGGTTTTGAAAAAAATGAGTTTGGAAAGTTTTCATGACACTTTATAGCGCCACAACTTAGGTAATTTCATAATAGGAAACATCAAAAAAGGAAAGTTTGTAGCAATCTTAAAAGACCATATCTTGTGATTCTGATGTCAGATAAAATTCAAATTTGGTCCAAATACTTCCAGGAGGATGAGGAATCACTTCAAGAAAAGTCAAATCAAATTAAGTGGCCCTTTTAAACTTATGAATTTTCCAAGTGGTTGGCGCAGTTCTGAAATTGGCCGTAAAACCAACGCAGCTTCAGTACATATCTAGAGATTTCGAATTCTTAATGATCTCAAATTTATAAAGAAACTAAGGACCCACTGAGGAAGATCTGGACCAAATTTAATGTAATTCTCAGCACGGGAAGAGCTGGTTTTGATATCACAACAGAAGCCAAATTTCTAAGCTTTGACTGCTGGAACCCTATAGATAGGGGTTTCAAGGACAGGCTTGGCATCCATTCAATCAATTTTTTATTTGATTTTTTCATTTAATTTCGAGTTCTGAGACTCTAGAGAGGCCACGGGAATTCTAGAGATGACCTCTTTGTGCTTTTAAAGTCAAGGTGGAGAATGAGCCCAAATGAGCAACCTTTAACGAAGTAGGTCCTTCTAAAAGAGTGTTTCTGCTTTGTTTATTTTGTTTTCTTCTCAAGGCTGTAGACTACTCACTTGCATAGGAATGCGGAATGATGTGGTGCCAGATGGTTTGATCCTTCCTAAGCAGGGTAACCATGAATAGGAAAGGTTTGAATGTTGTATCATTGATTGATACTTTGATAGGGTAACCCCACTGATTTTCTTAAACTTTGATGTTTGGTAATGCCACTAGATAGGTATTTTTTAGTTTTGATTGTGGTCTAGAAAAAGTTTATGTTTGGGATAGTTGATAAGTGTCTATTTTAACTATTTTTATTGTCCATTTAGTTGAAAATTTCATTCGGGAGCCATACATATTATTAAATAATAAAATATGATTCAAATGTTTCTCCTCTTTCTCATGAATCCAACGCAACAAGAATCACACAAATAGGAGCTAAAGGGAAGAAGTATGAAGATTTTAGTGAAAGAAAGAAGAAAGCATCAGTAGTGCCAAATGGCGCCTAGAGTGGTGTAATAGTGCCGACGAAATTCCAAAAAATCAATAAAATGTCGTAGATACCACTGGATACAAAGGGTTAAGGAGAAAAGAGTTTGGAAAGTTTTCATTGCACTATATAGCGCCACAACTTAGGCAATTTCAGTATGGGAAACATCAAAAAAGGAAAGTTTGAAGCAATCTTAAAAGACCATATCTAGTGATTCTGAAGTCAGATAAAACTCAAATTTGTTCCAAATACTTCCAAGAGGAAGAAGAATCACTTCAAAAGAAATCTGAACAAATAAAGTGGCTTTTTTAAAGTTATGAATTTTCCAAGTGGTGGGCCCAATTCTAAAATTGGCTGCAGAACCAACGCTGCTTCAGTACATACCTAGAGATTTCGAACTCTTAATGATCTTAAATTTGTAAAGAAACTAAGGACCCTCAAAGGATGGTCTGGACCAAATTTAATGCAATTGTGAGCATGGGGAGAGCTTGTTCTGATATTAAAACAAAAGCCAAATTTCAAAGCTTGGACAGCTGGAACACTATAGATAGGGGATTCAAGGAAAGTCTTGGCATCCATTCAATCAATTTTTTATTCAATTTTTACATTTAATTTCGAGTAATGTGACTCTAGAGAGGCCATAGGAATTCCAGAGATGACCTCTTTGTGCTTTTGAAGTCAAGGTGGAGAATCAACCCAAATGAGCAACCTTTAACGAAGTAGATCCTTCTAAAAGAGTGTTTGTGCTTTGTTTATTTTGTTTTCTTCTCGAGCCTGTAGACTACTCACTTGCATGGAAAGGCGGAATGATGTGGTAAGAGATAGCTTGATCCTTCCTAAGCAGGATAACTATGAATAGAAAAGGTTTGAATGTTCTATCATTGATTGATAATTTGACAGGGTAACCCCACTGAATTTCTTAAGCTTTGATGTTTGATCGTGCCACTAGATTGGTATTTTTTAGTTTTAATTGAGGACTTGCAAAAGTTTATGTTCGGGATAGTTGATAAGTGTCAATTTCATTCTGGTGCCATATTTATTATTAAATAATAAACTGTGATTCAAATATTTCTCCTCTTTCTCATGAATCAAACGCAACAAGAATCACACAAATAGGAGCTAAAGAGAAGAAGTATGAAGATTGTAGGGAAAGAAACAAGCATCAGTAGTGCCAAATGGCGCCAAGAGTGGTAGCACGGAGCCGGGGAGATTCCAAAAAAACAATAAAATGTCAAAATACCCTTGGATCGTAAGGGTTACGAAAAAATGAGTTTGGAATGTTTTCATGACACTTTATAGAGCCCCAACTTAGGCAATTTCATAATGGGAAACATCAAAAAAGGAAAGTTTGAAGCAATCTTAAAAGACCTTATCTTGTGATTCTGATGTCAGATAAAATTCAAATTTGGTCCCAATACTTCCAGGAGGATGAGGAATCACTTCAAGAAAAATCAGGTCAAATTAAGTGGCCCTTTTAAAGTTATGAAATTTTCCAAGTGTTGGGCCCAGTTCTGAAATTAGCTGTAGAACCAACGCTGCTTGAGTACATATCTAGAGATTTCGAATTCTAAATGATCTCAAATTTATAAAAAAACTAAGGACCCACTAAGGAAGGTCTCGACCAAATTTAATGCAATTCTCAGCATGGGAAGAGCTGGTTTTGATATCACAACAGAAGCCAAATTTCCTAGCTTGGACTGCTGGAACCCTATAGATAGGGGTTTCAAGGACAGGCTTGGCATCCATTCACTCAATTTTTTATTCGATTTTTTCATTTAATTTCGAGTTCTGAGACTCTATAGAGGCCACGAGAATTCTAGAGATGACCTCTTTGTGCTTTTGAAGTCAAGGTGGAGAATGAGCCCAAATGAGCAACCTTTAACGAAGTAGATCCTTCTAAAAGAGTGTTTCTGCTTTGTTTATTTTGTTTTCTTCTCAAGGCTGTAGACTACTCACTTGCATGGGAATGCGGAATGATGAGGTGCCAGATGGTTTGATCCTTCCTAAGCAGGGTAACCATGAATAGGAAAGGTTTGAATGTTCTATCATTGATTGATACTTTGACAGGGAAACCCCATTGATTTTCTTAAGCTTCGATGTTTGGTAATGCCACTAGATTGGTATTTTTTAGTCTTGATTGTGGTCTAGCAAAAGTTTAAGTTTGGGATAGTTGATAAGTGTCTATTTTAACTATTTTTAATGTCAATTTAGTTGTAAATTTCATTTTGGAGCCATATTTATTATTAAATAATAAAATATGATTCAAATATTTCTCATTTTTCTGATGAATCCAACGGAACTAGAATCACTCAAATAGAAGCTAAAGGTAAGAAGTATGAAGATTTTAGTGAAAGAAAGAAGAAAGCATCAGTAGTGCCAAATGGCGCCAAGAGTGGTGCCACAGTACCGAGGAAATTCCAAAATATCAATAAAATGACATAGATACCCCTGGATCCCAAGGGTTAGGGAGAAATGAGTTTGGAAAGTTTTCATTGCACTATATAGCGCCACAACTTACTCAATTTCAGAATGGGAAACATCAAAAAAGGATAGTTTGAAGCAATCTTAAAAGACCATATCTAGTGATTCTGATGTCAGATAAAACACAAATTTTGGTCCAAATACTTCCAAGAGGAAGAAGAATCACTTAAAAAAAAATCAGAACAAATTAAGTGGCCTTTTTAAAGTTATGAATTTTCCAAGTGGTGGGCCTAGTTCTAAAATTGGCAACAGAACCAACGCTGCTTCAGTACATATCTAGAGATTTCGAACTCTTAATGATTTTAAATTTGTAAAGAAACTAAGGACCCTCTGAGGAAGATCTGGACCAAATTTAATGCAATTGTGAGCATGGGAAGAGCTTGTTTTGATATTACAACAAAAGCCAAATTTCCATGCTTGGACTGCAGGAACCCTATAGATAGGGGATTCAAGGAAAGGCTTGGCATCCATTCAATTAATTTTTTATTCGATTTTTACATTTAATTTCGAGTTCTGAGACTCTAGAGAGGCCTTAGGAATTCCTGAGATGACCTCTTTGTGCTTTTGAAGTCAAGGTGGAGAATCAGCCCAAATGAGCAACCTTTAACGAAGTAGATCCTTCTAAAAGTGTGTTTGTGCTTTGTTTATTTTGTTTTCTTCTCGTGCCTGTAGACTACTCACTTGCATGAAAATGCGGAATGATGTGGTGAGAGATAGCTTGATCGTTCCTAAGCAGGATAACTATGAATAGAAAAGGTTTGAATGTTCTATCATTGATTGATAATTTGACAGGGTAACCCCACTGATTTTCTTAAGCTTTGATGTTTGATCGTGCCACTAGATTGGTATTTTTTAGTTTTAATTGTGGACTTGCAAAATTTTATGTTTGGGATAGTTGATAAGTGTCAATTTTAACTATTTTTTGTGTCCATTAGGTGAAAATTTCATTCTGGTGCCATATTTATTATTAAATAATAAAATGTGATTCAAATATTTCTCCTCTTTCTCATGAATCAAACGCAACAAGAATCACACAAATAGGAGCTAAAGGGAAGAAGTATGAAGATTTTAGGGAAAGAAACAAGCATCAGTAGTGCCAAATGGCGCCAAGAGAGGAACCACGGAGCCGGGGAAATTCCAAAAAAACAATTAAATGTCAAAATACCCTTGGATCGTAAGGGTTACGAAAAAATGAGTTTGGAAAGTTTTCATGACACTATATAGCGCCACAACTTAGGCAATTTCATAATGGGAAACATAAAAAAAGGAAAGTTTGAAGCAATCTTAAAAGACCATATCTTGTGATTCTCATGTCTGATAAAGTTCAAATTTGGAACAAATACTTCCTGGAGGATGAGGAATCACTTCAAGAAAAGTCAGATCAAATTAAGTGGCCCTTTTAAAGTTATAAAATTTTCAAGTGGTGGGCCCAGTTCTAAAATTGGCCGTAGAACCAACTTTGCTTGAGTACATATCTAGAGATTTCAAATTCTAAATGATCTCAAATTTATAAAAAACTAAGGACCCACTGAGGAAGGTCTGGACCAAATTTAATGCAATTCTCAGCATGGGAAGAGCTGGTTTTGATATCACAACAGAAGCCAAATTTCCAAGCTTGGACTGCTAGAACCCTATAGATAGGGGTTTCAAGGACAGGCTTGGCATCCATTCAATCAATTTTTTATTCGATTTTTTCATTTAATTTCGAGTTCTGAGACTCTATAGAGGCCACGGGAATTCTAGAGATGACCTCTTTGTGATTTTGAAGTCAAGGTGGAGAATGAGCCCAAATGAGCAACCTTTAACGAAGTAGATCCTTCTAAAAGAGTGTTTCTGCTTTGTTTATTTTGTTTTCTTCTCAAGGCTGTAGACTACTCACCTGCATGGGAATGCGGAATGATGTGCTGCCAGATGGTTTGATCCTTCCTAAGCAGGGTAACCATGAATAGGAAAAGTTTGAATGTTCTATCATTGATTGATACTTTGACAGGGTAACCCCACTGATTTTCTTAAGCTTTGATGTTTGGTAATGCCACTAGAATGGTATTTTTTAGTTTTGATTGTGTTCTAGCGAAAGTTTAAGTTTGGGATAGTTGATAAGTGTCTATTTTAACTATTTTTAATGTCAATTTAGTTGTAAATTTCATTTTGGAGCCATATTTATTATTAAATAATAAAATATGATTCAAATATTTCTCATTTTTCTGATGAATCCAACGGAACTAGAATCACTCAAATAGAAGCTAAAGGTAAGAAGTATGAAGATTTTAGTGAAAGAAAGAAGAAAGCATCAGTAGTGCCAAATGGCGCCAAGAGTGGTGCCACAGTACCGAGGAAATTCCAAAATATCAATAAAATGACATAGATACCCTTGGATCCCAAGGGTTAGGGAGAAATGAGTTTGGAAAGTTTTCATTGCACTATATAGCGCCACAACTTACGCAATTTCAGAATGGGAAACATCAAAAAAGGATAGTTTGAAGCAATTTTAAAAGACCATATCTAGTGATTCTGATGTCAGATAAAACACAAATTTGGTTCAAATACTTCCAAGAGGAAGAAGAATCACTTAAACAAAAATCAGAACAAATTAAGTGGCCTTTTTAAAGTTCTGAATTTTCCTAGTGGAGGGCCTAGTTCTAAAATTGGCAACTGAACCAACACTGCTTCAGTACATATCTAGAGATTTCGAACTCTTAATGATTTTAAATTTGTAAAGAAACTAAGGACCCTCTGAGGAAGATCTGGACCAAATTTAATGCAATTGTGAGCATGGGAAGAGCTTGTTTTGATATTACAACAAAAGCCAAATTTCCAAGCTTGGACTGCAGGAACCCTATAGATAGGGGATTCAAAGAAAGGCTTGGCATCCATTCAATTAATTTTTTATTCGATTTTTACATTTAATTTCGAGTTCTGAGACTCTAGAGAGGCCTTAGGAATTCCTGAGATGACCTCTTTGTGCTTTTGAAGTCAAGGTGGAGAATCAGCCCAAATGAGCAACCTTTAACGAAGTAGATCCTTCTAAAAGTGTGTTTGTGCTTTGTTTATTTTGTTTTCTTCTCGTGCCTGTAGACTACTCACTTGCATGAAAATGCGGAATGATGTGGTGAGAGATAGCTTGATCGTTCCTAAGCAGGATAACTATGAATAGAAAAGGTTTGAATGTTCTATCATTGATTGATAATTTGACAGGGTAACCCCACTGATTTTCTTAAGCTTTGATGTTTGATCGTGCCACTAGATTGGTATTTTTTAGTTTTAATTGTGGACTTGCAAAATTTTATGTTTGGGATAGTTGATAAGTGTCAATTTTAACTATTTTTTGTGTCCATTAGGTGAAAATTTCATTCTGGTGCCATATTTATTATTAAATAATAAAATGTGATTCAAATATTTCTCCTCTTTCTCATGAATCAAACGCAACAAGAATCACACAAATAGGAGCTAAAGGGAAGAAGTATGAAGATTTTAGGGAAAGAAACAAGCATCAGTAGTGCCAAATGGCGCCAAGAGAGGAACCACGGAGCCGGGGAAATTCCAAAAAAACAATTAAATGTCAAAATACCCTTGGATCGTAAGGGTTACGAAAAAATGAGTTTGGAAAGTTTTCATGACACTATATAGCGCCACAACTTAGGCAATTTCATAATGGGAAACATAAAAAAAGGAAAGTTTGAAGCAATCTTAAAAGACCATATCTTGTGATTCTCATGTCTGATAAAGTTCAAATTTGGAACAAATACTTCCTGGAGGATGAGGAATCACTTCAAGAAAAGTCAGATCAAATTAAGTGGCCCTTTTAAAGTTATAAAATTTTCAAGTGGTGGGCCCAGTTCTAAAATTGGCCGTAGAACCAACTTTGCTTGAGTACATATCTAGAGATTTCAAATTCTAAATGATCTCAAATTTATAAAAAAACTAAGGACCCACTGAGGAAGGTCTGGACCAAATTTAATGCAATTCTCAGCATGGGAAGAGCTGGTTTTGATATCACAACAGAAGCCAAATTTCCAAGCTTGGACTGCTAGAACCCTATAGATAGGGGTTTCAAGGACAGGCTTGGCATCCATTCAATCAATTTTTTATTCGATTTTTTCATTTAATTTCGAGTTCTGAGACTCTATAGAGGCCACGGGAATTCTAGAGATGACCTCTTTGTGATTTTGAAGTCAAGGTGGAGAATGAGCCCAAATGAGCAACCTTTAACGAAGTAGATCCTTCTAAAAGAGTGTTTCTGCTTTGTTTATTTTGTTTTCTTCTCAAGGCTGTAGACTACTCACCTGCATGGGAATGCGGAATGATGTGCTGCCAGATGGTTTGATCCTTCCTAAGCAGGGTAACCATGAATAGGAAAAGTTTGAATGTTCTATCATTGATTGATACTTTGACAGGGTAACCCCACTGATTTTCTTAAGCTTTGATGTTTGGTAATGCCACTAGAATGGTATTTTTTAGTTTTGATTGTGTTCTAGCGAAAGTTTAAGTTTGGGATAGTTGATAAGTGTCTATTTTAACTATTTTTAATGTCAATTTAGTTGTAAATTTCATTTTGGAGCCATATTTATTATTAAATAATAAAATATGATTCAAATATTTCTCATTTTTCTGATGAATCCAACGGAACTAGAATCACTCAAATAGAAGCTAAAGGTAAGAAGTATGAAGATTTTAGTGAAAGAAAGAAAAAAGCATCAGTAGTGCCAAATGGCGCCAAGAGTGGTGCCACAGTACCGAGGAAATTCCAAAATATCAATAAAATGACATAGATACCCCTGGATCCCAAGGGTTAGGGAGAAATGAGTTTGGAAAGTTTTCATTGCACTATATAGCGCCACAACTTACGCAATTTTAGAATGGGAAACATCAAAAAAGGATAGTTTGAAGCAATCTTAAAAGACCATATCTAGTGATTCTGATGTCAGATAAAACAGAAATTTGGTCCAAATACTTCCAAGAGGAAGAAGAATCACTTAAACAAAAATCAGAACAAATTAAGTGGCCTTTTTAAAGTTATGAATTTTCCTAGTGGAGGGCCTAGTTCTAAAATTGGCAACTGAACCAACACTGCTTCTATACATATCTAGAGATTTCGAACTCTTAATGATTTTAAATTTGTAAAGAAACTAAGGACCCTCTGAGGAAGATCTGGACCAAATTTAATGCAATTGTGAGCATGGGAAGAGCTTGTTTTGATATTACAACAGAAGCCAAATTTCCAAGCATGGACTGCAGGAACCCTATAGATAGGGGATTCAAGGAAAGGCTTGGCATCCATTCAATTAATTTTTTATTCGATTTTTACATTTAATTTCGAGTTCTGAGACTCTAGAGAGGCCTTAGGAATTCCTGAGATGACCTCTTTGTGCTTTTGAAGTCAAGGAGGAGAATCAGCCCGAATGAGCAACCTTTAACGAAGTAGATCCTTCTAAAAGTGTGTTTGTGCTTTGTTTATTTTGTTTTCTTCTCGAGCCTGTAGACTACTCACTTGCATGAAAATGCAGAATGATATGGTGAGAGATAGCTTGATCCTTCCTAAGCAGGATAACTATGAATAGAAAAGGTTTGAATGTTCTATCATTGATTGATAATTTGACAGGGTAACCCCACTGATTTTCTTAAGCTTTGATGTTTGATCGTGCCACTAGATTGGTATTTTTAAGTTTTAATTGTGGACTTGCAAAAGTTTATGTTTGGGATAGTTGATAAGTGTCAATTTTAACTATTTTTAGTGTCCATTAGGTGAAAATTTCATTCTGGTGCCATATTTATTATTAAATAATAAAATGTGATTCAAATATTTCTCCTCTTTCTCATGAATCAAACGCAACAAGAATCACACAAATAGGAGCTAAAGGGAAGAAGTATGAAGCTTTTAGGGAAAGAAACAAGCATCAGTAGTGCCAAATGGCGCCAAGAGTGGAACTACGGAGCCGGGGAAATTCCAAAAAAACAATTAAATGTCAAAATACCCTTGGATCGTAAGGGTTACGAAAAAAAGAGTTTGGAAAGTTTTCATGACACTATATTGCGCCACAACTTAGGCAATTTCATAATGGGAAACATAAAAAAAGGAAAGTTTGAAGCAATCTTAAAAGACCATATCTTGCGATTCTGATGTCAGATAAAATTCAAATTTGGTCCAAATACTTCCAGGAGGATGAGGAATCACTTCAAGAAAAGTCAGATCAAATTAAGTGGCCCTTTTAAAGTTATCAAATTTTCCAAGTGGTGGGCCCAGTTCTGAAATTGGCCGTAGAACCAACTCTGCTTGAGTACATATCTTGAGATTTCAAATTCTAAATGATCTCAAATTTATAAAAAAACTAAGGACCCACTGAGGAAGGTCTGGACCAAATTTAATGCAATTCTCAGCATGGGAAGAGCAGGTTTTGATATCACAACAGAAGCCAAATTTCCAAGCTTGGACTGCTGGAACCCTATAGATAGGGGTTTCAAGGACAGGCTTGGCATCCATTCAATCAATTTTTTATTCGATTTTTTCATTTAATTTCGAGTTCTGAGACTCTATAGAGGCCACGGGAATTCTAGAGATGACCTCTTTGTGATTTTGAAGTCAAGGTGGAGAATGAGCCCAAATGAGCAACCTTTAACGAAGTAGATCCTTCTAAAAGAGTGTTTCTGCTTTGTTTATTTTGTTTTCTTCTCAAGGTTGTAGACTACTCACCTGCATGGGAATGCGGAATGATGTGGTGCCAGATGGTTTGATCCTTCCTAAGCAGGGTAACCATGAATAGGAAAGGTTTGAATGTTCTATCATTGATTGATACTTTGACAGGGTAACCCCACTGATTTTCTTAAGCTTTGATGTTTGGTAATGCCACTAGAATGGCATTTTTTAGTTTTGATTGTGGTCTAGCAAAAGTTAAAGTTTGGGATAGTTGATAAGTGTCTATTTTAACTATTTTTAAAGTCAATTTAGTTGTAAATTTCATTTTGGAGCCATATTTATTATTAAATAATAAAATATGATTCAAATATTTCTCATTTTTCTGATGAATCCAACGGAACTAGAATCACTCAAATAGAAGCTAAAGGTAAGAAGTATGAAGATTTTAGTGAAAGAAAGAAGAAAGCATCTGTAGTGCCAAATGGCGCCAAGAGTGGTGCCACAGTACCGAGGAAATTCCAAAATATCAATAAAATGACATAGATACCCCTGGATCCCAAGGGTTAGGGAGAAATGAGTTTGGAAAGTTTTCATTGCACTATATAGCGCCACAACTTACGCAATTTCAGAATGGGAAACATAAAAAAAGGATAGTTAGAAGCAATCTTAAAAGACCATATCTAGTGCTTCTGATGTCAGATAAAACACAAATTTGGTCCAAATACGTCCAAGAGGAAGAAGAATCACTTAAAAAAAAATCAGAACAAATTAAGTGGCCTTTTTAAAGTTATGAATTTTCCAAGTGGTTGGCCTAGTTCTAAAATTGGCAACAGAACCAACGCTGCTTCAGTACATATCTAGAGATTTCGAACTCTTAATGATTTTAAATTTGTAAAGAAACAAAGGACCCTCTAAGGAAGATCTGGACCAAATTTAATGCAATTGTGAGCATGGGAAGAGCTTGTTTTGATATTCCAACAAAAGCCAAATTTCCAAGCTTGGACAGCAGGAACCCTATCGATAGGGGATTCAAGGAAAGGCTTGGCATCCATTCAATTAATTTTTTATTCGATTTTTACATTTAATTTCGTGTTCTGAGACAGTCGAGAGGCCTTAGGAATTCCTGAGATGACCTCTTTGTGCTTTCGAAGTCAAGGTGGAGAGTCAACCCAAATGAGCAACCTTTAACGAAGTAGATCTGTCTAAAAGAGTGTTTGTGCTTTGTTTATTTTGTTTTCTTCTCGAGCCTGTAGACTACTCACTTGCCTGGAAATGCGGAATGATGTGGTGAGAGATAGCTTGATCCTCCCTAAGCAGGATAACTATGAATAGAAAAAGTTTGAATGTTCTATGATTGATAGATAATTTGACAGGGGAACCCCACTGATTTTCTTAAGCTTTGATGTTTGATCGTGCCACTAGATTGGTATTTTTTAGTTTTAATTGTGGACTTGCAAAAGTTTATGTTTGGGATAGTTGATAAGTGTCAATTTTAACTATTTTTAGTGTCCATTAGGTGAAAATTTCATTCTGGTGCCATATTTATTATTAAATAATAAAATGTGATTCAAATATTTCTCCTCTTTCTCATGAATCAAACGCAACAAGAATCACACAAATAGGAGCTAAAGGGAAGAAGTATGAAGATTTTAGGGAAAGAAACAAGCATCAGTAGTGCCAAATGGCGCCAAGAGTGGTAGCACAGAGCTGGGGAAATTCCAAAAAAACAATTAAATGTCAAAATACCCTTGGATCGTAAGGGTTACGAAAAAATGAGTTTGGAATGTTTTCATGACACTATATAGCGCCACAACTTAGGCAATTTCATAATGGGAAACATAAAAAAAGGAAAGTTTGAAGCAATCTTAAAAGACCATATCTTGTGATTCTGATGTCAGATAAAATTCAAATTTGGTCCAAATACTTCCAGGAGGATAAGGATTCACTTCAAGAAAAGTCTGATCAAATTAAGTGGCTCTTTTAAAGTTATGAATTTTCCAAGTGGTGGGCCCAGTTCTAAAATTGGCCTTACAACCAACGCAGCTTCAGTACATATCTGGAGATTTCGAATTCTTAATGATCTCAAATTTATAAAAAAACTAAGGACCCACTGAGGAAGGTCTGCACCAAATTTAATGCAATTCTCAGCACAGGAAGAGCTGGTTTTGATATTACAACAGAAGCCAAATTTCCAAGCTTCGACTGCTGGAACCCTATAGATAGGGGTTTCAAGGACTGGCTTGTGATCCATTCAATCAATTTTTTATTCAATTTTTTCATTTATTTCGAGTTCTGAGACTCTAGAGAGGCCACGGGAATTCTAGAGATGACCTCTTTGTGCTTTTGAAGTCAAGGTGGAGAATCAGCCCAAATGAGACCCCTTTAACGAAGTAGAATTTTCTAAAAGAGTGTTTGTGCTTTGTTTATTTTGTTTTCTTCTCATGGCAGTAGACTACTCACTTGCATGGGAATGCGGAATGATGTGGTGCCAGATGGCTTGATCCTTCCTAAGCAGGGTAACCATGAATAGGAAAGGTTTGAATGTTCTATCATTGATTGATACTTTGACAGGGTAACTCCACTGATTTTCTTAAGCTTTGATGTTTGGTAATGCCACTAGATTTGTATTTTTTAGTTTTTATTGTGGTCTAGCAAAAGTTTAAGTTTGGGATAGTTGATAAGTGTCTATTTTAACTATTTTTAAAGTCAATTTAGTTGTAAATTTCATTTTGGAGCCATATTTATTATTAAATAATAAAATATGATTCAAATATTTCTCATTTTTCTGATGAATCCAACGGAACTAGAATCACTCAAATAGAAGCTAAAGGTAAGAAGTATGAAGATTTTAGTGAAAGAAAGAAGAAAGCATCTGTAGTGCCAAATGGCGCCAAGAGTGGTGCCACAGTACCGAGGAAATTCCAAAATATCAATAAAATGACATAGATACCCCGGGATCCCAAGGGTTAGGGAGAAATGAGTTTGGAAAGTTTTCATTGCACTATATAGCCACAACTTACTCAATTTTAGAATGGGAAACATCAAAAAAGGATAGTTTGAAGCAATCTTAAAAGACCATATCTAGTGATTCTGATGTCAGATAAAACAGAAATTTGGTCCAAATACTTCCAAGAGGAAGAAGAATCACTTAAACAAAAATCAGAACAAATTAAGTGGCCTTTTTAAAGTTATGAATTTTCCTAGTGGAGGGCCTAGTTCTAAAATTGGCAACTGAACCAACACTGCTTCTATACATATCTAGAGATTTCGAACTCTTAATGATTTTAAATTTGTAAAGAAACTAAGGACCCTCTGAGGAAGATCTGGACCAAATTTAATGCAATTGTGAGCATGGGAAGAGCTTGTTTTGATATTACAACAGAAGCCAAATTTCCAAGCATGGACTGCAGGAACCCTATAGATAGGGGATTCAAGGAAAGGCTTGGCATCCATTCAATTAATTTTTTATTCGATTTTTACATTTAATTTCGTGTTCTGAGACAGTCGAGAGGCCTTAGGAATTCCTGAGATGACCTCTTTGTGCTTTCGAAGTCAAGGTGGAGAGTCAGCCCAAATGAGCAACCTTTAACGAAGTAGATCTGTCTAAAAGAGTGTTTGTGCTTTGTTTATTTTGTTTTCTTCTCGAGCCTGTAGACTACTCACTTGCCTGGAAATGCGGAATGATGTGGTGAGAGATAGCTTGATCCTCCCTAAGCAGGATAACTATGAATAGAAAAAGTTTGAATGTTCTATGATTGATAGATAATTTGACAGGGGAACCCCACTGATTTTCTTAAGCTTTGATGTTTGATCGTGCCACTAGATTGGTATTTTTTAGTTTTAATTGTGGACTTGCAAAAGTTTATGTTTGGGATAGTTGATAAGTGTCAATTTTAACTATTTTTAGTGTCCATTAGGTGAAAATTTCATTCTGGTGCCATATTTATTATTAAATAATAAAATGTGATTCAAATATTTCTCCTCTTTCTCATGAATCAAACGCAACAAGAATCACACAAATAGGAGCTAAAGGGAAGAAGTATGAAGATTTTAGGGAAAGAAACAAGCATCAGTAGTGCCAAAATGGCCAAGAGTGGTGGTAGCACAGAGCTGGGGAAATTCCAAAAAAACAATTAAATGTCAAAATACCCTTGGATCGTAAGGGTTACGAAAAAATGAGTTTGGAATGTTTTCATGACACTATATAGCGCCACAACTTAGGCAATTTCATAATGGGAAACATAAAAAAAGGAAAGTTTGAAGCAATCTTAAAAGACCATATCTTGTGATTCTGATGTCAGATAAAATTCAAATTTGGTCCAAATACTTCCAGGAGGATAAGGATTCACTTCAAGAAAAGTCTGATCAAATTAAGTGGCTCTTTTAAAGTTATGAATTTTCCAAGTGGTGGGCCCAGTTCTAAAATTGGCCTTACAACCAACGCAGCTTCAGTACATATCTGGAGATTTCGAATTCTTAATGATCTCAAATTTATAAAAAAACTAAGGACCCACTGAGGAAGGTCTGCACCAAATTTAATGCAATTCTCAGCACAGGAAGAGCTGGTTTTGATATTACAACAGAAGCCAAATTTCCAAGCTTCGACTGCTGGAACCCTATAGATAGGGGTTTCAAGGACTGGCTTGTGATCCATTCAATCAATTTTTTATTCAATTTTTTCATTTATTTCGAGTTCTGAGACTCTAGAGAGGCCACGGGAATTCTAGAGATGACCTCTTTGTGCTTTTGAAGTCAAGGTGGAGAATCAGCCCAAATGAGACCCCTTTAACGAAGTAGAATTTTCTAAAAGAGTGTTTGTGCTTTGTTTATTTTGTTTTCTTCTCATGGCAGTAGACTACTCACTTGCATGGGAATGCGGAATGATGTGGTGCCAGATGGCTTGATCCTTCCTAAGCAGGGTAACCATGAATAGGAAAGGTTTGAATGTTCTATCATTGATTGATACTTTGACAGGGTAACTCCACTGATTTTCTTAAGCTTTGATGTTTGGTAATGCCACTAGATTTGTATTTTTTAGTTTTTATTGTGGTCTAGCAAAAGTTTATGTTTGGGATAGTTGATAACTGTCTATTTTAACTATTTTTAATGTTAATTTAATTGTAAATTTCATTCTGGAGCCATATTTATTATTAAATAATAAAATATGATACAAATATTTCTCATTTTTCTGATGAATCCAACGGAACTAGAATCACTCAAATAGCAGCTAAAGGGAAGAAGTATGAAGATTTTATTGAATGAAAGAAAAAAGCATCAGTAGTGCCAAATGGCGCCAAGAGTGGTGCCACATTGCCGAGGAAATTCCAAAATATCAATAAAATGTTATAGAAACCCCTGGATCCCAAGCGATCCCAAGGGTTAAGGAGAAATGATTTTGGAAAGTTTTCATTGCACTATATAGCGCTACAACTTAGGCAATTTCAGAATGGGAAACACCAAAAAAGGAAAGTTTGAAGCAATCTTAAAAGACCATATCTAGTGATTCTGATGTCAGATAAAACTCAAATTTGGTCCAAATACTTCCAAGAGGAAGGAGAATCACTTCAACAAAAATCTGAACAAATTAAGTGGCCTTTTTGAAGTTATGAATTTTCCAAGTGGTGGGCCCAGTTCTAAAATTGGCTGCAGAACCAACGCTGCTTCAGTACATATCTAGAGATTTCAAACTCTTAATGAACTTAAATTTGTAAAGAAACTAAGGACCCTTCGAGGAATGTCTGGACCAAATTTAATGCAACTGTGAGCATGGGAAGAGCTTGTTTTGATATTACAACAAAAGCCAAATTTCCAAGCTAGGATTGCTGGAGCCCTATAGATAGGGGATTCAACGAAAGGCTTGGCATCCATTCAATCAATTTTTTTTCGATTTTTGCATTTATTTTCAAGTTCTGAGACTCTAGGGAGGCCACAGGAATTCCAGAGATGACCTCTTTGTGCTTTCAAAGTCAAGGTGGAGAATCAGCCCAAATGAGCAACCTTTAACGAAGCAGATCCTTCTAAAAGTGTGTTTGTGCTTTGTTTATATTGTTTTCTTCTCGAGCCTGTAGACTACTCATTTGCATGGGAATGGGGAATGATGTGGTGACAGATAACTTGATCCTTCCTATGCAGGATAACTATGAATAGAAAATGTTTGAATGTTCTATCATTGATTGATACTTTGACAGGGTAACCCCACTGATTTTCTTAAGCTTTGATGTTTGATCGTGCCACTAGATTGGTATTTTTTAGTTTTAATTGAGGACTAGAAAAAGTTTATGTTTGGGATAGTTGATAAGTGTTAATTTTAACTATTTTTAGTGTCCATTTAGTTGTAAATTTCATTTTGGAGCCATATTTATTATTAAATAATAAAATATGATTCAACTATTTCTCCTCTTTCTCATGAATCCAACGCACCAAGAATCACACAAATAGGAGCTAAAGGGAAGAAGTATGACGATTTTAGTGAAAGAAAGAACAAGCATCAGTCGCGCCAAATGGCGCCAAGAGTGGTGCCTGGGAGCCGGGGAAATTCCAAAAAATTAATAAAATGTCATAAATACCCTTGGATCGCAAGGGTTACGGAAAAATGAGTTTGGAAAGTTTTCATGACACTATATAACGCCACAACTTAGGCAATTTCATAATGGGAAACATCAAAAAAGGAATGTTTGAAGCAATCTTAAAAGACCATATCTTGTGATTCTGATGTCAGATAAAATTCAAATTTGGTCCAAATACTTCCAGGAGGATGAGGAATCACTTCAAGAAAAGTCTGATCAAATTAAGTGGCCCTTTTAAAGTTATGAATTTTCCAAGTGGTGGGCCCAGTTCAAAAATTGGCAGTAGAACCAACGCTGCTTCAGTACATATCTAGAGATTTCGAATTTTTAATGATATCAAATTTATAAAGAAACTAATGACCCACTGAGGAAGGTCTGGACCAAATTTAATGCAATTCTCAGCACGGGAAGAGCTGGTTTTGATATCACAACAGAAGCCAAATTTCCTAGCTTGGACTGCTGGAACCCTATAGATAGGGGTTTCAAGGACAGGCTTGGCATTCTTTCTATCAAGTTTTTATTCGATTTTTTCATTTAATTTCGAGTTCTGAGACTCTAGAGAGGCCACGGGAATTCTAGAGATGACCTCTTTGTGCTTTTGAAGTCATGGTGGAGAATCAGCCCAAATGAGCAACCTTTAACGAAGTAGATCCTTCTAAAAGAGTGTTTGTGCTTTGTTTATTTTGTTTTCTTCTCAAGGCTGTAGACTACTCACTTGCATGGGAATGTGGATGGATGTGGTGCCAGATGGCTTGATCCTTCCTAAGCAGGGTAACCATGAATAGGAAAGGTTTGAAAGTTCTATCATTGATTGATACATTGACATGGAAACCCCACTGATTTTCTTAAGCTTTGATGTTTTGTAATGCCACTAGATTGGTATTTTTTGGTTTTGATTGTGGTCTAGCAAAAGTTTATGTTTGGGATAGTTGATAAGTGTCTATTTTAACAATTTTTAATGTCAATTTAGTTGTAAATATTATTCTGGAGCCATATTTATTATTAAATAATAAAATATGACTCAAATATTTTTCATTTTTCTGATGAATACAACGGAACTAGAATCACTCAAATAGGAGCTTAAGGGAAGAAGTATGAAGATTTTAGTGAAAGAAAGAAGAAAGCATCAGTAGGGCCAAATGGCGCCAAGAGTGGTGCCACAATGCCGGGGAAATTCCTAAAAATCAATAAAATGTCATAAATACCCCTGCATCCCAAGGGTTAAAGAAAAATGAGTTTGGATAGTTTTAATTGCACTATATAGCGCCACTACTTAGGCAATTTCTGAATGGGAAACATCAAAAAAGGAAAGTTTGAAGCAATCTTAAAAGACCATATCTTGTGATTTTGATGTCAGATAAAACTCAAATTTGGTCCAAATACTTCCAAGAGGAAGAAGAATCACTTCAAATAAAATCGGAAGAAAGTAAGTGGCCCTTTTAAAGTTTTGAATTTTCCAAGTGGGTGGCCCAGTTCTAAAATTGGCTGCAGAACTAACAATGCTTCAGTACATATCTAGAGATTTCAAACTCTTAATGATCTCAAATTTGTAAAGAAACTAAGGACCCTCTGAGGAAGGTCTGGACCAAATTTAATGCAATTGTGAGCATGGGAAGAGCTTGTTTTGATATTACAACAGAAGCCAAATTTCCATGCTTGGACTGCATGAACCCTATAGATAGGGGTTTCAAGGAAAGACTTGGCATCCATTCAATCAAATTTTTTTTCGACTTTTTCATTAAAGTTCGAGTTCTGAGAATCTAGAGAGGCCACAGGAATTCCAGATATGACCTCTTTGTGCTTTTGAAGTCAAGGAGGAGAATCAGTCCAAATGAGCAACCTTTAACCAAATATATCCTTCTAAAAGAGTGTTTGTGCTTTGTTTATTTTGTTTTCTTCTCAAGCCTGTAGACTACTCACTTGCATGGGAATGCAGAATGATGTGGTGAGAGATAGCTTGATCCTTCCTAAGCAGGATAACCATGAATAGAAAAGGTTTGAATGTTCTATCGTTGATTCATACTTTGACAGGGTAACCCCACTAATTTTCTTAATCTTTGTTGTTTGATCATGCCACTAGATTGGTATTTTTTAGTTTTAATTGAGGACTAGCAAACGTTTATGTTTGGGATAGTTGATAAGTGTCAATTTTAACTATTTTTAGTGTCCATTTAGTTGTAAATTTCATTCTAAGCCATATTTATTATTAAATAATAAAATATGATTCAAATATATCTCCTTTTTTTCATGAATCCAACGCAACAAGAATCACACAAATAGGAGCTAAAGGGAAGAAGTATGAAGATTTCTGTGAAAGAAAGAACAGGGCATCAGTAGTGCCAAATGGCGCCAAGAGTGGTGCCACGGTGCTGGGGAAATTTCAAAAAATCAAAAAAATGTCATAAATACCCTTTGATCGCAAGGGTTACGGAAAAATGAGTTTGAAAAGTTTTCATGGCACTATTAAGCGGTAATAGTTAGGCAATTTCATAATGGGAAACATCAAAAAAGGAAAGTTTGAAGCAATCTTAAAAGACCATATCTTGTGATTCTGATGTCAGATAAAATTCTAATTTGGTCCAAATAATTGCAAGAGGATGAGGAATCACTTGAAGAAAAATCTGATCAAATTAAGTGGCCCTTTTAAAGTTATGAATTTTCCAAGTGGTAGGCCCAGTTCTTAAATTGGCAGTAGAACCAACGCTGCTTCAGTACATATCTAGAGATTTGAAATTCTAATGATCTTTGAAAAAGTGTTATGATGATATCGGTTAGTATAAATTAACGTGTTAGAACTCCGCTTGGAACTCTGCATTAAACACCTCAGGAAATAAAGAACAATGCAAACACAAGCAAGTTGTTATCGCAGTTCGGAACAACTGTTCCTAATCTGCGGGGCTTTCTTTCCCACGATAGTAACAATCCACTAGTGATAACTGATTACAAGTCTTTCACAAAGACAATACAATTTTGATTCGCCTTCTCAACATAATCGTGGATTACCTTTTACACCTGACCCACTCAGTGTAAGTGGTCACGTTACTATCCTACTGAGGCTCCCCCTCAGTTTGAGCTCCCAGGATGGAAGGCTCAGTCTATCTCCAGCATAGACTTCAGCAAGGGTGGAACTCTGTCTTCATCTCTTTGACCACTTCTCAGAAAGCTAATTGATGAAGAACAAATATGCTCCAGAACACACGAACTTCTCTTGAATACTCGGAATAGTACTTTCAAAAGTTGCGTCTTGTGTATAGGCCTTCATGCCTATTTATACTCGTACGTATCCTCTTTTATGGCATATCCTCTAATCATGGCTTAATAGACAGTCCATGATTCTCTCTCTTCCTTCCTCTCGGGACAGTCTTCTTCATATAAATTCAGTCTCAATCTTCTTTCCTTTTCGTGGCCCTCTTCTATATATCTTCAATCACACCTTATGTAAACAGATTGCCATATCTTCTCTTCCTTCCTTTCGTGACTTTCTTCTCTATATATCTTCAATTTTACCTTTATCAAACAGATTGCAATTTCTTCAAGTGTCAACGCAATCATTCTGTTTAGACCACTCCTGATTTGTGTACATACAATATATATCTCACGTCTTGATCTCCTTATAATTGATTTTGTCCAAAAGATAGTCAACACGTGATGTGTAGCATTAACAACCTCAAATTTATAAAGAAAGTAAGGACCCTCTGAGGAAGGTCTGGACCATATTTAATGCAATACAGAGCACGGGAAGACCTGGTTTTGATATCACAACAGAAGCCTAATTTCCAAGCCTGGACTGCAGGAATCCTATAGATAGGGGTTTTAAGGAAAGGCTTGGCATCCATTCAATCAAATTTTTATTCGATTTTTTCATTAAATTTCGAGAGAGGCCATAGGAATTCCAGAGATGACCACTTTTTGCTTTTGAAGTCAACGAGCAGAATCAGCCCAAATGTGCAACCTTTAACCAAGTAGATCCTTCTAAAAGAGTGTTTGTGCTTTGTTTATTTAGTTCTCGTCTCAAGCCTGTAGGCTATTCACTTGCATGGGAATGCGAAATGATGTGGTCAGAGATAGCTTGATCCTTCCTAGGCAGGATAACCATGAATAGCAAAGGTTTGAATGTTCCATCACTGATTGATACTTTGACAGGGTAACCCCACCAATTTTCTTAAGCTTTGATGTTTGATCATGCCACTAGATTGGTATTTTTTAGTTTTAATTAAGGACTAGTAAAATTTTATGTTTGGGATAGTTGATAAGTGTCAATTTAAACTATTTGTAATGTCCATTTAGTTGTAAATTTCATTCTGGAGCCATATTTATTATTAACTAATAAAATATGAATCAAATATTTCTCCTCTTTCTCATGAATCCAACGCAACAAGAATCACTCAAATAGGACCTAAAGGGAAGAAGTATGAAGATTTAAGTGAAAGAAAGAACAAGGCATTAGTAGTGCCAAATAAAAAAAAAGAGTGGTGCCACGGTGCCGGGGAAATTCCAAAAAATCAATAAAGGGTCATAAATACCCCTGGATCCCAAGGGTTAGGGCAAAATGAGTTTGGAAAGTTTTCATGGCTCTATATAGCGCCACAACTTAGGCAATTTCAGAATGGAAAACATCAAAAAAGGAAAGTTTGAACCAATCTTAAAAGGCCATATCTTGTGATTCTGACGTTAGATAGAACTCAAATTTTGGTCCAAATACTTCCAAGAGGATGAAGAATCACTTCACGAAAAATCAGATCAAATTAAGTGGCCCTTTTAAAGTTATGAATTTTTGAAGTGGTGGGCCCAGTTCTAAAATTGGTAGCAGAACCAACGCTGCTTCAGTACATATCTAGAGATTTTGAACTCTTAATCATCTCAAATTTTTATAGAAACTAAGGACCCTCTGAGGAAGGTCTGGACCAAATTTAATGCACTTTTGAGCACGGGAAGAGTTTGTTTTGATATCACAACAGAACCCAAATTTCGAAGCTTGGACTGCTGGAACCCTTTAGATAGGGGTTTCAAGGAAAGGCTTGGCTTCCATTCAATCAAATTTTTATTTGTTTTTTTATTAAATTTTGAGTTCTTACAATCTAGGGAGGCCATAGGAATTCCAGAGATGACCTCTTTGTGCTTTTGAAGTCAAGGTGGTGAATCAGCCCAAATGAGCAACCTTCAACCAAGTAGATCCTTCTAAAAGAGTGTTTGTGCTTTGTTTATTTTGTTTTATTCTCTAGGCTGTAATCAAAAGGTTGCTGTGTGTATTCCTTTAGTTCTGAAAAAAATTGGTAGTTTAGTTTCAACTGGTAATCGATGTTGTGTATCAATAAGTTTTTATTTATTGTTAATTCTCTGATTTTATTCTTGTTGTCTTAATCACGAACTGGTTGAGAAGTTAGGACTTAAGGTTTGAATAAATGAATATATGTACAAGTCTTTTATGAGTTCATGCATTAGGTTCATATAAGTTAGTCTTAGAGAGGATTCCATGATTTGTGTTTAGTTTCCTGTAAAAGCCCTAGTCATCGGCTGGTTAGAGGGCTGGTGTCCGAGGAATTCAGAAATCCTTCTCGAGGAAACCCTATGAATCGTGGCAAAGCTGGTTGTTTGACAAACTTGGCAGAAGCAATACAAGAGACGGAAAGAAAAAAAATCCTCCCATCGTGAACCAGCTTTGATGCCAAGTTGTTACGACATGAAAGCGCGACAGTTGTAAGGGCATAGACTTTTTTAGGGTTGGCATGCAGAGAGATAGTATGTGAGAGGAGAGAAGGGAGAGGAAGGGAGATCAGAGCGAAAAGGGGAAATTTAGATTAATTCATCTTAACCCCAGAGTACGGTGAATTAGCTTTTGTTAATAGGATTCAAATAGTAAAAGACTACTATACCCCTCGTAAAGTGTGGGTGTGGTACCTAAGCAAATAACAACCAGAAAAGGTACTTAATTATGGCGGTTGTAACATTCATGGTGATTTGGTGCAGGAGATTTGTATGTAGCAACCAGAGGGTTTTGAGGTAAAGGGAAAGGAAAATTTTGTATGTCAACTTTAGAGAAGTTTTTATAGACTTAAGTAGGCATTAAGGCAATTGTTTTTGAAATTCGATAGGTTTATATTAGATTCTAAATTTATAAGGTGCAATGTTGATCATTGTGTGAATATGAAGAAGTTTGATGATGGGAATTTCATTATTCTTACTTTATATGTAAATGCCATGCTTGTGGCAGGTCTATGCTTGAATAAGTTCAATGATCTAAAGAAGAAGTTGGTTGGGAAATTTTCCATGAATGGCATGGGTGAGGCAAAGCAACTTCTTGAGAAGAAAATTACCCGAGATAAGAAAAAAAAGAAATTGTGGTTATCTCAGGAAGGATAAATCAAGGAGTTAGAAAGATTCAACATGGATATTGCAAAGCCGGTGACTACAGATCTAGGTGGACAAATTAAATTGAGTGAGTTGGGTGCTAAAGCAAATCAACAAAAGACCGACATGGAGAATGTGCCTTATTCTTCGCCATTGGGAGTCTTATGTATGTTATGGTGAGTAGAAGACCAGATATTGCACATGCAGTGCGAGTAGTGAGCAGATTCAGCCCCGAAAGGAACATTGGCAAGTTGTGAAGTAAATTTCAGATATTTAAAAGGTAGTTCTAAGAATATTTTATGTTTTGGTGGTGATAACATTGATGTGCAAGGTTATGTGGATTCAAATCATGCTGAAGATAAAGATAATGGCAAGTGTAAAATAGGATATATTTTTACTGTAGAAGAAACCACACTGAGTTGAGTTTACAAACTATAGAAAATTGTTGCTTTATCTTCAATTCAAGCCGAGTATGTAGTTTCAACTGATTGCAGATTGTTTTGTGACCATCATAGCGCAATTCAACTTGCTTAGAACTCGATGTTTCATTCACAGACAAAGCATATTAACTTGTTATATCATTTCGTTAGATCTTTAGAGGTTGGACAGTTGAAATTGGTGAAGATTGAAGACAACAAGAATCCTGCATATATGTTGACGAAACTGGTGGATGGACAAAAGTTGAGCTTTTACTCGACTTCGGTGCACTTTGATAAGTGTCTAAAAGACACTGTTTATGCATGAATAAATGATTAAAAATCCAAATTTTGAGTTAATTATCAGCACGAAAATGACAAAAATAACTCAATTGCATGGTTTGTGTCTCAAGTAATTGGTCGAAGAAGAAAATCCGAATTCTAAGTGAAACTGAAGCAAAAAAGAGCAAAATGAGCCAAAAAGGGTATGGCGCAACCGCGCCGATTCTGGAGCCACCGCGCCGGGAAAATAGTCAAAAATTCAAATAAATGGAGAAAAATACCCAACGGCTAAGAAGGTTTCAAAGAAGACAACTCGATAAAGTAAAATGGCGCAACCACGCCTTCTGAGGGTGCTACCAAACCAAGGAACTGGCGCTACCTCTCACAGAGACAGCATGGACGCGCCAAAGAGATGCCAAATACAGAAAGAGGAGTTGCCGTTCTAGGGACCAATGAAGAAGGCTAAGGAGTGGCGGTGTTGCGCCACTGTAACAGTAAAATATGGCATTGCAGCGCCAAGAAGTCTCCTTACTCGGTACGATTTTGATGGCTATTTCCTGACATATAAAGAATTCAGCTCAGTGGCGCGATCGCGCCAGTACCAGGCACTTTATCGGCGCGACCGCGCTGATGACTCAACAACGTAAAGTCGCAAAAATCTCGGGAGCCTGACAACCAATCAAGCCCAAACATTGGAGAAGAAATCCTAAGTGCCTAAGGAAGGTATCCACAAAGATTCTAAGGAAATTTGCTCGAGTCCTAGGTGTTTTGAATGACTAAGAAGTGAAGTTCCATACAAATAAGGAAACTGCTGCCAGAAGAGAAGAAATATCCGAGTTTGGAGAAGAGCATAACTGGAGCTCCTGATTCCCAATTGAACCCAAATTTGGACTGAAGATTCCTGAGGAGATAGAGGATCATATTACGAAAATTCAGGTCAATCCAATCGGGTTTTTAGAGTTCTATACTTTCAAAGTGGTGGACCCAGTGCAGAAATAGGCAGCATAAGCAATCCAACTTCTCAACATCATATCTCGAGTTTCCTAACTCATATTGGACTCAAATTTTGTACACAAGGCAAGGACCATGGAAGGAAGGCTCTCATGTAATTTAAAACAATTCTGAGGTCGGGACAGAGATCAAATTACAAGGCCTTGGCAGCAGAACAAGTATAAATAGGGGTCCGAGGCAGACGGCAAATCATCCAGTTTTTAGTTCTAAATTCAGTTTTTATTTCAATTTCCTTCTTTTGTAGTTAGTTTGGAGAGGAGAGAAAGCCCAGAGGGAGTCTTGCACGACCTCATGGCACTTTGGAGAGAGGAGGAGATTTTAGTCAAGGCGCAAGAGAAGCTAAAGGCAGTCCTTCAATGGGGTTTTTGCACTTAGTTTATTTTGATTTCCATGGCTGTAATTAAATCCTTTTCATGTGTTTGTACTTTTAGCATTGAGTAGTCTCTCTCTGTTGGGGAAGTCATGAACTCCTAGTTGTTATATGTTTAAGTTTTAAAGTTTATAGCAATATAGTACTTAGCCTTTGTTTTAGAATTTGAGTTCATGGCTTATTTCTAATTTAAATTGATATATGAAGTTTAACGAGGTTCGAATAGAGAAGTGAATGCTCAGTAGAGATTTGGGTTTTTTATTTGATTTTTTTTTTCTAAAACAACTCATTTTTCTAAACTAGATCGTTCCAGATTGTGATGGAGACTAGTGGGAAGCGATGTGACTGTTTATAACTCTTGTTCTGAAAAAGAGAAAGTTAATCTTTAAGCTTTTATATTTATGCACCTAGGATTTGAATGTTTCTGGATTGTGATGGAGTGCAAAGAATAGGTGAAAGTTATTTCTTGTATATGGTTAACCAGGTTTTCAAAAGCTAAGTCATGGTAAGGGTACTTGAGCTATAAAAATAGAACTCTGCATGTTAACAATTAGGAGGGATTGACACTTTTCCCCAACATCTCATCTCCCTAAGGTTTTTCAGTTGTTTAATTCTATTTTCATTTTCAGTTCTCAAAAACCCAAAAACTGTTTTCCTCAATCAGCACAAAAATCTTTGGTTAAACTGAGTTCTCATCAAGGTCTCTGTCTGATCGATATCTGGACTCTCGAGTCTATATTACTTGATGACCTAGTGCACTTGCTAGACACCCAACACACTTGTAGCGAATGGTGGAATTTGGGATAAGAGTATGTATGTGAAAGCTTTGGACACTATGATAACCAAGAACATGAGCTTATGATGACTAGAAATAGGTCTCCAAGTGGGAGATTATTAAGTGGTGGAGCTCTATTGTTGGACTCTAAAGAGACTTGGGCATGAAGACCCTAGAACAAAAAATAAAAAGACCAACTTGAAAAAGAGAGTTTGTTTTGGGTAGTGGTGGAAGAGTGAACTTGATGTTCCAGGTACAGATCCAGAAAACTGGAAGAGCTCTCTGATGATTGTAGAGCTATGGGAAGACAAAGAAGAAGGAGATATTTATTCTTGCTTTGAGATAAAGTCTAGAAGTCCTCTATGTTGTAGTCCTTAAACCAGTGGTGATGTAATAGGGCTATAATCTTGTTTATTTTATTATAATGGAAGTTTTTTATTGGTCCCCATAGTTTTTCCCTCTATCTGAGGGTTTGTCTCTTTAATTATTTTTCCGCTTTGTTGTTATTGATTATTCCGTCGATTTGTTGTGATTTTACCGTAACACAATAGCTGATTTCTTTTGTTTCAGCAATTCCCAGTCTTTGATCTGATGATACATATTCTGGTTGAATTTTACCCTCTCAAACCCGAGTCAACATAAATTCCTACGACACATGACCAAGGGAAATGAAAGAACGGACGAACATAAGTTAACATACAGGTAGGGAGAAAATTTCATTCCTTCAATTATTCATCCAATTTTGTGTCTTGTCATTGTTCAAAAGTCCCACAAATCCACAAATATCATTGTTGAAGATGTTCATTCTCTCAAAAATTTCCATCAAACATCTCTAAATATACGTGGATGGCATTGGCCGAAGTGAATGCCTATTTTATTTCTTGCCTTTATGGTTAGCCTCTCTTTGTATGCTTCTCCAATGACTTTTCTCCTTCTTCTTTGTCGTCTTTACTTCCTCTATGGCACATTTTATTAAAATATTTTCAATTATTAATAAGTCTAGTGATTTTTTTTAGAAATTTATTTGCAACTATCTTCACATGACACTACTTCCACATGTGACCCTTTAAGCTTCGCATTTGTATCTTTAAGTAACATTGTAATTTTTGAATTGATATTTAATAATGAATTGCGCAATTCTATTTTTGTCTCATAGGTTTATACAGAATAAATTTGTGTGCATAAATGTTTTAAACTTTTTTATTTCTTAATGTTTTTTTGCAATACATTAAGGCTTCCATTATATCAGAAAAATATTTTATAACTTCATAAATTTATATTCACTTTAAATCTACTACATGTCAATTTTTTATGCTCAATTTGCATTTGTTTAAAAATAATTAGTATTTTTAATGCATTTTTAATTAAAATGTAATAATGATAGAATTGAATAATTAAATAATTTATGTATCTTAATTTCATGTTATTTTAATTTGAAATTTATTAAAATTTTAAAAATATAATATAACTATATGAAAACAATTTAAAAAAATTGAAGTGTGATATTATTTAAACACAAAAAATGAAAAATGAAAAATATAGAAAAAAAAATTTTATCTGCCACTTAATTTTTTATCAGAATTTATCTACATAATTAATTATTTTATTTTTTGAATTACTTGTATATATGAATATTACTTACATATATGTGTAGATGCCAAAATGTGATTGGCTCATCGACGGTGATCTAGTCGCCCACTAACCCATCGATTGTTCGTCATAAGATTGTCATGAACGAATCCAGCAATTTCTGAAGGCGCCATCCGACAGCCCACCATCGAGCCCAAAATTTTACCATGTCATTGCCATGTCATCGCCATATCAGCCTAAGCATCGTTTCATAAACCAAAAAAGGAAAGTCACTTCACTGATTCCCTTTCTAAGGATCGATGGAGAGAGTCAAGTCTCCCCCCTGGGGAGCAAGAGAAAAAGGAGGTTGATCATCTTTATGAGGACAAGAAGCTCTGGCTACAAATAGCCAGAAAACCAAATCGAGATGGGGGAACCTGTTGGCCAAAAAGAGAGCTTTTTCTGCCAAGAGAGAACCTTTTTTGCAAAAGGAGGAACTTTCTTGCCAAAATAGAACCTTCTTTGCCCAAAAAGAGATCTTTTTTCTGTCAAAAAGAGTACAAAAGCTCTAAAGCAAGACGTTCCAGCAACTTACCATCCAAATTCACACAGTTCAACCGGAGCAGCTCCACATGTTCACTGGCAACATCAACACGTCAAAAACACGAAACATAAACACTTCCATTCGGCCGACCAAAGCTATCATCGTTCGTGCAAACTCATTTCAGAAACTCAAAGTTCATCGCCAACTCGCGAGAAGTAGTAACTTTGCACCAATTATCAACGGAGATCGAATCAGAGGAAAGCTAGGTGATATTGTCCTAGCTAATCACTAGTAAGAGGACTAATCAATGTAATATAGACTTTATGCAAGTCCGAATATCGTCCCACAAGGACCAAGCCAGCAGTTAACTGTTTTCTCAATAAAAATCTAAAGTTTGAGAATCCTGATTTGAAAAATAGAGAATTAAACTAAATCAGTATTTGAAAACAGTTGAGAAAAGCCTTTGAGGAATTTTAATGATGAGAGAAGACGTTGGGAATCCAATTCCCTCCGTAGACACTTCTGAGATTGAATACAAATGATGTTTTGGAAATCAATTTCTGACAAGCTTATAAACCCATGGCTACAATCCGCATCGACATCACCTTTTTCTATCCCCTAGAGCTAACTAGCCGGCATAATCTACTCTACTTGACAGCATAAACAAGAAGCTCTTATTTCATTGGCAGATCAACTAATCCAACAGGGTATTACTTTAAGGTCGAGGATTAACCCAAGGATTAGTGATCTACCTAGTGCATAAACTCATAAAGTATTATAAAATCCTATCAACATGTCTTACATTAAGCCCAACGTCACCTTTTAACCAGTACATAGCCAAACAGCATGTATGCATCAGGAATTAACAACATGAAGAACTCATTCATGCACCAAATTGAAAACCAAATAGATATAAAGTATCAATCTCATTACATGCCTAGGGAGTCATGGACTCCCAACTAAAAATGACTACTCCATACTGGAAATAAAAACACACAACATGGTTTTGACAACAGCCATAAGAAATAAAGACAAATAAGCACAGAAACTCCCTAAAGAGGACTGCTCCTAGTCACCCTTGCTCCTTAAGCTGAAATCTTCACCTTCTTCCTTAAAGTGGCCAGAGGCGTGTAAGATTTCCTCTGGCTTCTTCTCCCTCAAACTAATGAATAAAATATAACTTAAACTCAAACTGAATTTAAAAACTAAATCTTGAATACCAAACTGGATCCCCAGCGCTCTGCCTCGGACCCCTATTTATACTTGTCCTGTTGTCGAGGCCTTGTAAATAAGTCTCTGTCCAAGGGTACAAATTATGCCTTTCCGACCTCAGAATTGGTTTGAAATTACATACGAACCTTCCTTCTGTGGTCCTTGTCTTGCTCACGAAATTTGAGTTAAATATGAGTTGGGAAACTCAAGATATGATGTGAAGAAGTTGCTTGATTCTGCTGCCAATTCCAGCACTGGGTCCACCACTTTACAAGTACAGAACTTGAGAACCCCGACTTGGACTTGTCTGAATTTTTGTGATATGATCCTTAGTATCCTCAAGAATCTTCAGTTAAAATTTGGCTTCAATTGGAACACGGGAACTCCAGATATGATCTTCATAAATTTTGGATTCAACTTCTCCTTCTGGCAGCAGTTTCCTTCTTTGAATTCATCTTCACTTCTTCGTTATTCAAAGCACTTAAAAATCGAATATAATTCCTTAAAATATTCATGGATACCTTCCTTAGACACTTAGGACTTCGTTTACCAAGTTTAGGCTTGATTGGATGTCAAGATCCCGAGATTATCGCCACTTTATGTTGCTGAGTCATCGGCGCGGTCGCACCGAAAATAAGCCTGAATTTGGCGTGGTCACACCATTGGAGCAGATTGTTTTCTAAGTCTGGAAACGGCCTTCGAACTCGAGCTGAATTAGGAGACTTCTGGGCGCGATCGCGCGATATTTTGTTGTAGAAGTGGCGTGGCAGCGCCACTACTTAGACTTTTCTTGCTCCCCTGAATGGCAACTTCTCTTTCCTTCTTCAGCACTCTTTGGTGCGTCCATACTGTCTCTGGGCATGGTAGCGCCAGCTCTTTGGCGCGGTAGCGTCCTCAGATGGCGCAGTCGCGCTATTTCACATTCCCCAATTGTTGGCTTTCTTGACCGTTAAGTCGTTGGGAATTTTTCTTTATTATTTTGAATTTTTGCATATTTATCCGGCGCGGTGACGCCGATTCTGGCGCGGACGCGCCATCCTTCTTTTTGGCCTCTTTTGCTCATCTTTCCTTCGTTTTTACTCCAAATCCAGATTTTCTTCTTCCTCTGAGTACCTGAGGCAGAGAACATAAAACTGAGTCATATATGCTGATTCTATACTCAGAATTAACTCAGAATTAGATATTTCAATCAATTTTCATGCCTAAAGATAGTGTCTTTTAGACACTTATCACAACCCCAAACTTAAACCTTTGCTTGTCCTCGAGCAAATTCTGAAAGAAACAACCAGATAAGTATACAGAGATTGAGAAAAGATCGGTGGCACTCCCTCTTTTCCAGTTTCAACATGGCTGATTCACTCCTTTCCTAGTGATGATTCTCCTTGCATAAGTCAAAACATAACTCAAATTTTTCTTTAATTTTTCAAAGATCATTACCTCATACAAGTGAGAAGTCTCAGTGAACTCCATAAGCCAACCCTCATTCCACTCTCCACTAACCTGAAGGATTCCATAATCCTGATCACTAGGTCTTTTCTAGGTTGTAATGGGGCATGGGTAATGGGTATGATGAAAGTTGTAGGCATTTCTTTTTGGTTTTATCCTCCTCCTCATATCCATGTTCCATCATTTCTGAGCATGAATTTTTATGATCCTTCTCCAAGTATTTCCACCCCAAACTTATTTTCTTGTATTGATCTGATATTCTTTTCTTCTTCCTTTCCTTCTCATGTATTCTTTTCCTTAGGTTTGTCCAGAGTCTAGCTTATCTCGCCAGTTGACTCAGAGTCCCTAAGCTTGCTGAGGCCCGAGACCCGGTGCACACACAAGGTGGCCTTTCTCCTTACTAACCCACAACCTTTTCTTTTTTTCTTGTCTGTAGTCCAGCTTAGCTTGCCAGTTGACTCAGAGTCCCTAAGCTTGCTAAGGCCCGAGATCCGGTGCACACACAAGGTGGCCTTTCTCCTGGCTTAGCCTCCATCTTGTTCCCCCCCTCTTTTTCAAAGAAACACAATACCTTTCTTTCATCCCTCCTTATAACTTTAGATTTTTGTCCATGCTCATTCAAACAGAACACTTCAATAAATTGGAGAGATATAGGTCAGTAAGAAACAAGTTGGTTTTTCAAACAAGGCCTGTTCGTGTGACGTGGGATTTGAAATAAAACAGGGATCTTGTTGGCTCAAGGTGTTTGACAAAAAGTGATGCATCCTGTGCATTCTAGTGGGTGGCATGAAAAAGGCTCAACCAATTTAAAAAAAGTGCCTAAATCACTTCAGGATATTTGGAAATCTTTCTCTGTTTCGCCTCAAGCTTTCCTCAGGTTGGTTCTAGAGTTTTACATCAACTTTCTCACTTATACTTTGTTTTCCAAAAAAACTGGTTAAAAGAAAATTCTCCTCCTGTTAGGACTAAGTAATTTCAAATAAGTTCTCTCTCCAGAAAGTGAATCATGCTTTCTCTTTACTCGAGGTTTCCACTGATGTTTCCCAATTTAGAATCTATTTATGGTGTGAAAGTTTTTTGAAAACAGAGATTTTGAAAACATGAAGAAAGAATATCCCACCCCAAACTGAAAACATGCTTTGTCCCCAAAGCATAATTAAAATAGAAGTAGAATGAAAACTTCCCTGATCAATCTGGTTGTGCCTGCAATGGAACTTTCCTTTTCTGAGCTCTGAATTGGTTGTTCTTCAATGAGACAGTGGCGCCGTAGCGCCAGATTTTGGTGCGGACGCACCGTGTAAATCAATCAAATATTAGCATCCTAAATGTGTTTGTGAAAATTTCCTCTTTGAACATGGTTCTATCAGCTAGGTATAGATGCTGATTGGGTTACCACAAATTTTCATTGGAGAAATCATGCTTTGGGACACATAGTGAGAGTGCAAAATATCATGTCATCAATAGGAATGGAGATTGAGTACATATCAATGAACATTGCAGTCAAAATCACTCTAAGAGATCTGATACACAGACACCAAAGCATATTCTCCCAGAGAAGAGACGAATTCAGACATGAGGCTCATAATTGTTTTCTGGACTGGCGCGGTGGCGCCAGTTTTGGCGCAGTAGCGCCAGTTTCAAAAATCTTGTAGGTTTTATTTTTTAAATTTTTTTTGTTGTTTTCTGTTTATGGTGAAGAATTAAAACGCTTTCTAGCCTAATTCTATCCTACTCATGCAGAATCACTCAACTAAGCATGCAAAGTCCTAATAGTTCACAAAAAATTGCAAAATCCATGAAATTTCAATGCAGTCCTATTGTAAAACAAGTTAATGAGTTCTAGTTTATAGTCCCAGCTAGACTTTCTGACTCCTTCTTAGTCAGATAGGATGGTGAAGGTTCTTTCCTGATGGAAATCAAGAGAGGTGTATCTTTTTAGCCTTTGTCCATTCACAATAAAGGTGGATTGATCTTTTGGATTTTTGATTTCCACTGCCCCTGATTTTAACACTCTTTCCACAGAAAAAGGACCAGTTCATTTAGATATTAGTTTACCAGGAAACCACCTAAGTTTGTTGTTAAACAAAAGGACATGTTGACCAAGTTGAAATTCCTTGGGTAAGATGTGTTCATCACGCCATTTTTTAGTTTTTTCTTTGTACATCTTGGCATTCTCATAGGACCAGTACCTAAGCTCATCTAGTGCATTTAGTTGTAGCAGTCTATTCTCTCCAGTAGCCTTATGTAAAAATTGAAAAACTTGGTTGCCCAATATGCCTTATACTGTAATTCCAAAGGGAGGTGACATGCCTTACCACAAACCAGCATATAGGGGGTCATGCCTATTGGGGTTTTGAAAGTTGTGCTATAGGCCCACAATACATCATCTAGCTTGGTTTTCCAATCTCTTCTTGAAGTGTTAATAGTTTTTTTCCAAAATTCTCTTGATTTCTCTATTGGACACTTCTACTTGGCCACTTGTTTGGGCATGGTATGGGGTGGCTACTTTGTCGGTGACTCCATATTTTTTCAACAAGTTTTTAAAAGGAGTGTTGCAAAAATGCTTTCCCCCATCACTGATGATAGCTCTAGGAGTGCCAAAACGACAAAAAATATTCTTTTTCAAAAATTCAATGACAACCTTGGCATCATTAGTTCTGGTTGCTATGACCTCTACCCATCTTGTAACATAATCGACTGCCACCAGAATGTACTCATACCCAAAAGAAGGTGGAAAGGGTCCCATGAAGTCAATGCCCCAAACATCAAAACATTCACATTCAAGAATATTATTTAAAGGCATTTCATTCCTTTTAGAGATGTTACCTATCCTTTGACACCTTTCACATGCTTGGACATACCTCTTTCCATCTCAAAAGAGTGTTGGCCAAAAGAATCCAGATTACAATACCTTTGCTGCTGTTCGGTTTGCACTGTGATGGCCACCAACCTCCTTGTCATGGAAATGGCTAAGAATGAGTGGAGTTTATTCCTCTTTCACACACCTTCTAATGACTTGATCCGAGCATAATTTGTAGAGGAATGGATCCTCCCAATAGTAGTGTTTTGAATCTGCCATCAACTTCTTCCTTTGCTGGTATGTGAAGTGCTTTGGTACCCATTTGCTGCAAACAAAATTAGCATTATCAGCAAACCATGGTACTTTTGAAATATTAACCTGGCAAATCAGTTCATCTGGAAAGAGTTCCGAAATTTCCCCTTCTTTATTATCTGCCTCCAGCATTGAGAGGTGATCTGCTACCACATTTTCAGCTCCTTTCTTATCCTTGATTTCAATATCAAATTCTTGGAGAAAAAGGATCCATCTGATCAGTCTTGGTTTGGAATCCTTCTTTGCAAACAAATATCTAAGGGCTGCATGGTCAGTCCAAACAATAACCTTTGAACCAATGAGATATGATCTAAATTTTTCAAATGCAAAAACCACAACCATAAGTTCTTTCTCAGTGGTGGTATAATTCAGTTGAGGACCAGTGAGTGTGTGACTAGCATAAGAAATGGTGTGGAAAACTTTTTCTCTTCTTTGGCCAAGGGCTGCGCCTAAAGCAAAATCACTTGCATCACACATGAGTTCAAACGGTAGGTTCCAATCAGGTGAGACAATGATGGGGGCAGAGATTAATCTTTGTTTCAGAAGATTAAAGGCATGCAAGCAATCATTATTGAAATTAAATTTGACATCTTTCGAAAGCAAGTTTGACAAAGGTTTTGCAAATTTGGAAAAATCTTTTATAAACCTTCTATAAAAACCTGCATGGCCTAGAAAACTCCTAATGGCCTTGACTGAAGTGGGTGGAGGTAGCTTTTCAATTACTTCTATTTTTGCCTTGTCTACCTCTATCCCCTTTTCTGAGATTTTGTGGCCAAGACCAATCCCCTCTCTTACCATGAAGTGACACTTTTCCCAATTTAGGACTAGTTTATTTTCTTCACACCTTTTGAGAGCAAGCTCTAAGTGTTGCAAACAAGTTTCAAATGTTAGTCCATAAATTGTAAAATCATCCATAAAGATTTCCATCATCTTGCCTATCATATCATGAAATAAAGCCATCATGCATCTTTGAAAAGTGGCAGGTGCATTGCACAACCCAAATAGCATTCTCCTATATGCAAAGGTTCCATATGGGCATGTGAAGGTGGTCTTTTCCTGGTCTTCGGGTGCTATAGGTATCTGAAAGTATCCTGAATAACCATCCAGGTGTTGGGTGTCTAGCAAGTGCACTAGGTCAGCAAGTAATATAGACTCGAGAGTCCAGATATCGATCCCACAGAGACCTTGATGAGAATTTAGTTTAAGTAAAGATTTTTCTATTGATTGAGGGAAAAGAAATTTTTGGTTTTGGTTTTGAAAACTGAAAAGAAAACAGAATTAAACTACTGGAAAAACTAATAGAGATGAGATGTTGGGGAAGAATGTCAATCCCTCCTAGCTGTTAACATGTAAAATTCTGATTTTATAGCTCAAGCACCTTTACTTTGACTTAGCTTTTGAAAACTTGGTTACCCATATACAGGAAATAACTTTCACTTATTCCTTGAACTCCTTCTCAACTGGAACATTCAAATCCTAAGTGCATAAATATAAAAGCTTGAAGATTTACTCTCTCTTATTCAGAACAAGAGTTACAGAAGTCACATCACTTTTCAACTAGTCTCCTTCGAAACCGGAACAATCGAGTTTAAAAGCGAGTTGTTTTAGAAAACAAGGAATCATACAACTAACCCAAACATTTACTGAAATTTAACTTCTCAATCCGTACCTCATTAAACTTCAGATATCAATCTAGATTAACAATAAGCAATGAATACAGATTCTAAAACAAAAGCAGAGTACTTTATTGCTATAGAAATCAGAACTTAAACATAAACAACTAGGAGTTCATGACTTCCCCAACAAAGAGAGACTACTCTATGAAAATAGAATAAACACACAGTAATAAGGATTCAATTACAGCCATAGACATAAAATAAACTAAGTACAAAAACCCCCTTGAAGGACTGCCTTTGGCTTCTCTTGCACCTTGACTGAAATCTCCACCTTCTCTCTCTAAAGTGCCAAGAAGTCGTGTAAGACTCCCTCTGGACTTTTCTCTTCTCTCTAATCTAACTACAAAACAAGAAAAACAAACTATGAACTGAAATTGGAACTCAAAAACTGGATGATTGTGCTTTGCCTCGGACCTCCTTTTATAGCTGAGGCTATTCCCAGAACTTATAATTTTAGCCTCTGTCCAGGGGTATGAATTTTGACTTACAGACCTCATAATTGGTTGAAATTACATCCTAACCTTCCTCACATAGTCCTTGACTTCTGAACGAAATTTTAAGTCATTCTGAGTTGGGAAACTTGAGATATCTCCTTGAGAAGTTGAACTGGTTCTGCGGCCAATTTCAGCACACGGTCCACCAAGTTGAAAATATAAAACTCCACAACCCCGACTTGGATTGGCCTGATTTTCCGTGTCATAATTCTCAATCCTCTCAGGAATATGTGGTCCAAATTTGGATCCAATTGGAAGTCGGAATCTCCATATATGGCCTCTTCAATCTCGGACTTGTACTTTCCTTTTATGGCAGCAGTTTCCTTCTTTGTCTTGGACTTCTCTTCTTGACCATTCAATGCACCTAGACTCTGGAAATATATCACAAAATCTTAGTGGATACCTTCATTACCCAATTAGGACTTCTTCTTCCAAGTCTGGGCTTGATTGGTACTCAGAATCCTGAGATTTCCGCAAGTCACGAAGTTGAGTCAGCGGAGCGATTGCGCCGAATTATTCTTTGTTTTGGCGCGGTCGCGCCACTGGAGCAGAAATTTTGTCTAAGTCAGTAGCAAGGCCTTCGGGTCCTATATGAGGAGGGATTCCTGATGCGATCCCAGCTAATCACAAGCAATAGGATTAATCAAAGTAGTATAGACTTTTATGCAAATCCGAATATCGTCCCACAAGAACCAAGCTAATAGATGATTGCTTTCCTAGTTTAAAAACCAAAGTTTGAGAAATATTTTGGGAAGGAGTGATAAAAAAAGAAAATAAAATACTCTACCTAATCCTATAGAGATTAAGAGAGGGCTTTTGATAAAATCAGTATGGAAAAAGGCATTAGGAATCCAATTCCCTCCCTAGGCAATTCTGAGGTTGAATAAAAGTTGAGCTTTGGAAATCAATTTCTGACGAGCTTATTAAACCATGGCTACAATCCGCATCGACATCACCTATTTCTATCTCCTAGAGTAAACCTAGCTAGCATGATTGACTCTACTTGATAGCATAAACATGAAGCTCATTGTGTCATAGGCAGATCAACTAATACAACAGGGTATTACTTTAAGGTCGAGGATTAACCCAAGGATTAGTGATCTACCTAGTGCATAAACTCAAAAAGGCTGTAAACTCCTATCAGCATGTCTCACCTTAAGCCCAGCGTCACCTTATAACCAGTACATAGCTAGACAGCAAGTATGAATCAAGAAATTACAGCAATGCAAACTCATTCATGCACCAAACTGAAAACCAATTAAATTATAAGTATCAATCTCATTACATGCCTAGGGAGTCATGGACTCCCAATATCAAACTTCCCTTGAGAAGGATCTACTTGTTGAACCCGGCTTCCAATGGTTGCTTCTCCTCCTTGCCTCAAAAGCTTCAATAGGACGTCTCCTCTGCTTCTCAAGACTCTCTCTAAACTAAACTTAAACTTAAACTGAATGTAAAATACAAAAAACTCGAACTGAAACTGATGTAAAACTGGATCTAAAACTGAATGCTTTGAGCTCTACCTCGGACCCCTATTTATACTTGAAACTCTGTCCAGGACTTGTAATTTCAGCCTCTGTCCAGGGGTGTGAATTGTGACTTCTCGACCTCAGAATTGGATGAAATTACATCAGAAGCTTCCTTATGTGGTTCTTTCCTTTCTCACGAAGTTTGAATCCATTCTGAGTTGGGAAACTCGAGATATGTGGGAAGGACGTTACCTGATTTCTGTTGCCAATTTCTGCTTTGGGTCCATCACTTTGGAGATGTGCAACTCCAGAAGCCTGGCTTTGATTGGCCTAAGTTTTCGTGATAAGATCCTCTGTAGTACCAGAAATCTTAGTTCCAAGTTTGGCTTCAATTGGAATTGTGAAACTCCCTCCATGATCTTCACAAAATTCGGATTTATCTCCTTCCTTTAGCAGCAGATTCCTGTTTTGAGTTAACTTCTTCTCTTGGACCATTCAATGCACCTGGACTTAAGTACATTGCCTTAAACTCTTTGTGGGCACCTTCCTTAGACGTCTGAGACTCCTTCTCCCAAGTTTGGAATTGATTTGATTGCTGGTTCCCGTGATTTTCACAACTTGGAGTGGCTGAGTAATCGGCGGTCGCGACAAAATAAGCTTAAAAAGGGCGCGGTTTTGCCACTGGAGCAGTGTACTTGAATGGAAAGTGTTCTGGTCGAGTTTGGCAGCTTTCTGGTCCAATTTGGTGCAGTCGCGCCAGTTTCTGGCGCAGTCGCGCTAAAGTCTGGCGCGGTCGCGCCAGAGTTTGCCTTTAAACTGGTGCGGTCGCGCCGGTCTCTGCAACATTGTACCTTTGTGTACTAAAAGTATCATATCTTCTTCATTTTAGCTCCAATTTCAATTATTCTTGTTGCGTTGGACTCCTGAGAGAGAAAATATGAATCTAAGACATATTTCTTGATTTTATGATGAATATTGACTCCAAAATGTAATTTCTAATCCCACTTGAGGCCTAAAAACAGTCTTTTAGACACTTATCACAACCCCAAACTTAAACCTTTGCTCGTCCTTGAGCAAAACTAAAAAAATTAACCAGAGTTATGACCAATCATCAAAGTTTAATAAAAATTAGTGGGGTTACCCTTTCAAAGCATCAATCAAAGATTACTCATTCAAACCTCTCCTATTTTTGGTTATACTGCTTAGTCATGGCACGATCAAGCTATCTTCCACCATACATACCACTTTCCCATGCATGTGAGCAGTTTAAATTGAATAACATAAGCCTACCATCAGTCTAATATCCACTAACATGAAGGAATTTCAAAATTATGCTCAAAAGGTCTTCTATAGGTTATAATGGGGCATGGGTAATGGGTTAGGAAAAAATTAAGGATAAAATTTTAGGGTCAGTCCTCCTCCTCATATCCATATTCCATCTTCCTGAGCATGAACCATCCCTGATTGTAGCACACCACCCCAAACTTAAAAATTTGCTTTGTCCTCAAAGCAATCAAATAAAACAAAGATATGATATTTTCATCTTCTCCTTAATCCCACTCTCTATCTCATCTCTCAAGGAAAAGCACTCTGTTTTTTTTTTTTTTTTTTTTTTTTTTTTTTTGGCTTTGTTTGGAGTCTAGCTTACCTTGTCGGTTGACTCAGAGTCCCTAAGCTTGCTGAGGCCCGAGACCCGGAGCACACACAAGGTGGCCTTTCCCCTAACTCAACAATTTTTTTTTTTTTTTTTCTTTCTCTTTTCCTCTCAGATATTCCAGCACCTTTTTATTTCATTTTGCTACTTCTTTCCTCTCCTTTTCAAAGAATTTCTATAACCTTCACTCATCCCTCCTTATTTCTCCATAACTTCAAATTTTTGCCCATGCTCATTCAAACAGAACACTTCAATAATTTGGAGAAATATATGTCAGTAAGAAACAAGTTTATTCATCACAAAGGCTGGTTCATGTAATGTAGGAATTGAGAACAAAGCAGGGATCTTATCGGCTCAAAATATTTGACAAAAGGTGATGCATCTTGTGCATTAAAGTGGGTGGCTCAAAATGGCTCAAACGATTCAAAACAAGTGCCTAGATCATTTCATAATTATGAAAAACCTATCTTTTTTTTGCCTCGATCTTCCTTCAGGTTGGTTCTATTGTACCAAATAAACATGCTCAATGCATTCAACCAATCAAACCACTTTCCAAGACAGCTTTTCTCATGCCAAAACCAAACATTCAAACAAATATATTTCTCAATAGAATGAATGAGACCTATCTTCTCAATCCACAAATAAGAGTTCCCACAAAATTTTTCAAAAACTTTTTCAGATTTAGAAACATTCTTCTGGTATTGACTCAAAACAAAAACAAAGACTAACAAATCAAAACTAACTAAACAATGAAAACCAACTAGACTTTGAAATATGAGTTTCCCACCCCAAACTTTAAAAATTTGCGTAATGCTCAATTTAATTAAATGAGATAGAGGGTAAGACTCTTCCCTGAGAACGTTGGTTGTTTGACCTTCCATATTTCTTGAGGCACCATGTGGAATTTGAACTTGAGCTGTCTTCATGCTTACCCAAAAGTGGTTAGAACCATTCAAAGCACAAAATTATTGCAAACGATTTCAGAAATTTATGAAATTCTACCAAGGCCTATAACTCATAAATATAAACATGTCAGAATCGGAATGGAATGATTTTGAGTTACAGATCCTCAAAAATTAATCAAACATGTGGCGCGGGAGCGCCATCCTTTTTCTTCATAACTTGAATTTCTGAATGACAAATTGAATGATTCCACTTGGAGAATGTTGTTAAGGTTTAGAGGTGCACAATAAAATAGGTTTCATGTATTTTCAATGAGGGAATTGAAAGATAGACAGATTTCAAAACTTGGCAACAAATTTGAAATTCTGGGCAGAAAGTGAGTTCGAGGCATTTTGCAAGCACGGTATCTCCCTAACCACTTATCATCTAGAGCTGAAAATGGGTTTCCAGGAAAGTAATAAGTATGAACTTTAATCACCTTAAAACTTTTTTCCAAGAATCATTACAGAAAATATTAGAAATTAGCTCAAAGACAAAAAGATGGTAATGTTTCCAACCCAAACTTTTTCCAAAAAACAGTTTTAATTACCCAAGTTGCAGTAGTCATAACTTCCTTTTTACTCAATGAAAATTCCTCAAATCCGGCCCTATTTTATCTACTAAGTGTCCTCTTGAACTACTTACCTTTCCTTGGTGGGTTCCACTTCCAGATATTTCAGAATTCTGCTCCAAACTTGGCTGCTCGAATAGAGTTGCTGCTGCACTGCTTTTCTGCACAGAGTTTACCTGAGTGTTCTGATGTCTTTTCTTTTGAAGGAAGCTGCTGTGAATGGTTGAATATGATAGTCCCAACTTCCTTCTTCTGTTCTCTGCATTTAGACTTTGAAAAACACATCTAAAAGTACATCAAGTAGAGCTGTAAAAATGGCTTCATACAACTCCAAATTCCAGATTTTTCATGGACAGGTGCCTTAGACAAAAACCTTTTTTTTTTTTTTTTTTTTTTTTTCTGGTGTTTATTCAAACCAAACAAAATAAAAAAGACTAACCTAACATGATTAAAACAAAACTAGGCCTAAGATCTAAGATTCACACAAGGTGATTATTCAAGCCAAAGTACAATTGAATTGAAAAACTAACGTAACTTACCTGCCATGGGTTGCCTCCCATGAAGCGCTAAGTTTATGGTCCTCAGCCAGACTAGTAGCTTCATTCCACCAGGATTAAAAGGAAAGTTTGATTCGAATCCATTCATCGTGACTTTTCTTCCCTTGCAATGCTTTATGCAAAAGCAACCAAATTTAGATGTTGAGTTAAAAATCCTTTCTTTTGACATTGTGGCTTCTAAGAAGTAGATCTGTACATATATCAGCCACTCATTCATCCTCTTGTCCAGCCCCAATAAAATTTTCAGTTATATTTTTGGGCTAGGTGTATAAGGTGGGATGATGAAAAAGTCTAAGTCAAAGGAGAGCCCTATCTCTTCTTTTTTCTCTACCCAATTCTCTAATGGCTTTTCATGGGAAAGTTCTATGATATGACTTATGGTTTCTTCTTCCTCCCCTTCATCTAATTCTTCAACTATGGTTTCTTTTTCAGCCTCTAATGATATTTCTGCTTGCTGGGTTTTCTCTTCTACCTCTTCTACATTCATAGCTATCTCAGCCATGGGTCTTTCTTCTTTGAACTCATCTTCTTCTGCCATGCTTTCTTCTTCAGCCACTAATGCTTGTAGTTCTTTCTCAATTAGTTGGAAGATCAGTAATGGGATGAATTTTTCCTCCACCTCAGCTACTATCTCTTCAATTGGTTCTTCTTCATCCTCTAAATCATAGGGGCATACACTCTCTTTACTCTCAAAGGTTTCTTTGGGTTGAGGGTTTTCTACAATTTCTTCACTCCTAAAGGGTATGGACTGATCTACCTCTTCAATTGGTTCTTCCTCATCCTCTAAATCTTGTAAATCTTGCTCTTCTGGATTGATTTTTGAGTTGCTAGGCAGAGCTCCCCTTGGCCTCTCATACACATCTCTGTTAAGTTGATTCACTTAAGTGGTCAGGAGTGTGACTGATTGCTTTACTGACTGAAGTTCTGCATATATCGCTCGAATCAGTTTACTATCATCCTCCCGTTGTGGCTCCTCTTGGTTGTATGAATTGCCTTATGGGTCTAACCTGCAGGAATTAGACTCATCATTAGAAAAATAAAGTCTTGAAATTAAATGGCATACTTTAGTAGCATGGTTACCTCCACACATATCACAAAAATAATTCACAGAATCCATTTGAAATTGCATGCTAAGCATATCATCATGGTGGGCGGGAGAATTATAAGAGTGGTCAAAAGGACTACATGGTTGTTCATAAGAATCACATGGCATATGAAAATTTATAGAAGGCTGAAAAGAATTCCATGCTTGATTTGGGTAAGAAAAATCATTATAATCCTCAAGGTGTCTCCTTCCATAAGTGGACTCATGCATACCAAAATCCATGCACACAACACATTAGTCCACCAAAAATAAAAAAAATAAAAATAAACAAAAAAAAAGAAAACAGAATATACACTCAAAGCTCTAGTTTTAAACACTAGCAATTACTATTAAAACATTGGTCCCCGGCAACGGCGCCAAAAACTTGATGCGATCCCAGCTAATCACCAGCAAGAGGACTAATCAATGTAATATAGACTTATGCAAGTCCGAATATTGTCCCACAAGAACCAAGCTAATAGATAATTGATTTTTTAGTTTAAAAACCAATGTTTGAGAAATCTTTTGGGACGGAGTGATAAAAACAGAAAAATAAACTACTCTACCTAATCCTATAGAGATTAAGAGAGGGCTTTTGATAAAATCAGTATGGAAAAAGGCATTGGGAATCCAATTCCCTCCATAGGCAATTCTGAAATTGAATAAAAGTTGACCTTTGGAAATCAATTTCTGACGAGCTTATAAAACCATGACTACAATCTGCATCGACATCACCTATTTCTATCTCCTAGAGTAAACCTAGCTAGCATGATTGACTCTACTTGATAGCATAAACATGAAGCTCATTGTGTCATAGGCAGATCAACAAATCCAACAGGGTATTACTTTAAGGTCAAGGATTAACCTAAGGATTAGTGATCTACCTAGTGCATAAATTCAAAAAGACTGTAAACTCCTATCAGCATGTCTCACCTTAAGCCCAGCGTCACCTTATAACCAGTACATAGCTAGACAGCAAGTATGAATCAAGAAATTACAGCAATGAAAACTCATTCATGCACCAAACTGAAAACCAATTAAATTATAAGTATCAATCTCATTACATGCCTATGGAGTCATGGACTCCCAATATAAAAGACTACTCCGTGCTGAACATTAAAGAACAAAACAAGGTCTTGAATACAACCATGAAGAAGAAAAGAAAAGATAAACTAAGTACAAACTTCCCTTGAGAAGGATCTACTTGTTGAACCCGGCTTCCAATGGCTGCTTCTCCTCCTTGCCTCAAAAGCTTCAATAGGACGTCTCCTCTGCTTCTCAAGACTCTCCCTAAACTAAACTTAAACTTAAACTGAATGTAAAATACAAAAAACTCGAACTGAAACTGATGTAAAACTGGATCTAAAACTGAATGCTTTGAGCTCTACCTCGGACCCCTATTTATACTTGAAACTCTGTCCAAGACTCGTAATTTCAGCCTCTGTCCAGGGGTGTGAATTGTGACTTCCCGACCTCAGAATTGGATGAAATTACATCAGAAGCTTCCTTATGTGGTTCTTTCCTTTCTCACGAAGTTTGAATCCATTCTGAGTTGGGAAACTCAAGATATGTGGGAAGGACGTTACCTGATTTCTGCTGCCAATTTCTGCTTTGGGTCCATCACTTCGGAGATGTGCAACTCCAGAAGCCTGGCTTTGATTGGCTTAAGTTTTTGTGATAAGATCCTCTGTAGTACCAGAAATCTTAGTTCCAAGTTTGGCTTCAATTGGAGTTGTGAAACTCCCTCCATGATCTTCACAAAATTCGGATTTATCTCCTTCCTTTAGCAGCAGATTCCTGTTTTGAGTTAACTTCTTCTCTTGGACCATTCAATGCACCTGGACTTAAGTACATTGCCTTAAACTCTTCGTGGGCACATTCCTTAGACGTCTGAGACTCCTTCTCCCAAGTTTGGGATTGATTTGATTGCTAGTTCCCGTGATTTTCGCAACTTGGAGTGGCTGAGTAGTCGGTGCGGTCGCGCCAAAATAAGCTTAAAAAGGGCGCGGTCGCGCCAATGGAGCACTGTACTTGAATGGAAAGTGTTCTGGTCGAGTTTGGCAGCTTTCTGGTCCGATTTGGCTCGGTCGCGCCAAATTCTGGTGTGGTCGCGCCAAATTCTTGCGCGGTAGCGCCAGATTTTGCCTTCTAACTGGTGTGGTCGCGCCGGTCTCTGCAACATTGTACCTTTGTGTACTAAAATCGTCATATCTTCTTCATTTTAGCTCCGATTTCAATTATTCTTGTTGCTTTGGACTCCTGAGAGAGAAAAGATGAATCTGAGACATATTTCATGATTTTAAGATGAATATTGACTCCAAATTGTAATTTCTAATCCTACTTGAGGCCTAAAAATAGTGTCTTTTAGACACTTATCAATTCTTCATGGCGCGGTCGTGCCACTTAATGCTGTAGAACTGGCGCGGTCGAGCCACTCCTTAGACTCCTTGCCGACTTCCCGAATTAGAACTTGGCATCTATGTAAGGAAACAGTGAGGCGCGGCAGCGCCACAGGTAGCGCCATCTTCATGACACGGTTGCGCCCCCGTGGGGCGCGGTCGCGCCATTTCACATTCACAAAGTGTCCTCTTTTCAGCTCTTCTAGCCGTTGGGAATTTTCTGGATTTCTTTGAATTTTTGAACATTTTTCCGGCGGTCGCGCCTGAATCGGCGCGGTCGCGCCTGAATCGGCACGGTCGCGCCTGAATCGGCGCGGTCGCGCCTGAATCGGCGCGGTCGCCATTCCCTTTTTTGCTTGACTTTGCTCGTTTTTCCTTCTTTTTTCCTCAGAATTTAGATTTTCTTCTTTTACAAGGTACCTGAGACACATAACATGTATTTGAGTTATATTTGTCACTTTCATGCTCATAATTAAATCAAATTAGGAATTTATGCTCATTAAATCATGCATAAATAAGTGTCTTTTGGACACTTATCACCAGGAAACAATAAAATTTATTTCTAGCAAGCCTTTCAAGCATTTGATCAATTAATGGTAAAGGAAAATGATCTTTCCTAGTGGCTGCATTCAATTTCCTATAGTCTATGCATACCCTCCAACCCGTGACTATCCTAGTGGGGATCAGTTCATTATTTTTATTTTAAATGACAGTGGTACCCCCCTTTTTAGGAACAACTTGAACAGGACTTACCCATGCACTATCTGAAATAGGATAGATAATACCTGAGTCCAAGAGTTTGATCACCTCCTTTTTCACTACCTCTTGCAATGAAGTGTTCAGGCTTCTTAGTGGTTGGATGCTGGTCTTGTAATTGTCCTCCATCAATATTCGATGTGTGCAAATGGTGGGGTTGATTCCTTCAATGTCTGCTAATGACCAGCCTATTGCCTTTTTGTGTTTGGACAACACTTCAATGAGCATTTTCTCCTCAAAACCTGTCAAACATGAGGAAATAATCACTGGTTTAGCATTCTCTTCAAGGAAAACATATTTCAAATTATTAGGAAGGGGTTTGAGTTCAGGTTTGGAAGCTCCTTGATCCCCTTGTTCCTTTATTCCTTCCTCCTTGCTTTCAGCCTCCAATTCGTCAACCTCTCTTGTCATGATGGGATCTTCATATTCCTTCTCCTCGGAATTGACTAGGCCTCCTTCTTCTCCAATCATTTCTTCTTCTTCAATTTCTGCTATATAGTAATCAATCACATCAAAACTCAAACAGAAATCATCATGTGGGATGGCTGGTTGTTTCATGGCTTCTTTTATATTAAAACTTATGGTATCATTGTTAAGCGTTAAGGTAAGATTCTCATGCTTGCAATCAATTATAGAACCAGCAGTAGCCAAGAATGGCCTGCCATGAATTATAGGCAGGTTCTTGTCCACTTCCATGTCTAAAACTATAAAGTCGCAGGGATATATAAAATCTTGAATTTTCACCAACACATCCTCTTTTACTCCTGGTATTTTGGTTGACCTATCTGCAAATTGAAGAGTGATTCCAATCTCTTGAGGTTCTCTAAGCTTTAAATACCTGCAAAGAGACAATGACATTAGATTAACACTTGCTCCCAAATCACATAAAGCATTTACAAATTTATTAGAACCAATTTCACAAGGTATTGTAAAACTCCCTGGATCTTTCAATTTTGTTGGAAGCTCATTCTTCAAGATTGCACTGCAATTTTCATTAAGCACAATTGTACATTGCTCCTCCATCTTCCTTTTTCCAGATAGGATCTCCTTAAGAAATTTTCTATAAAGAGGCATTTGCTTTACTGCCTCAAGAAGTGGGAAGTTAATCTTCAAAGTCTTAAAGGTTTCTAAAAACCTAGCAAAGCTACTTTCTAGAATTCCGTTTTAGCTCTACTTGGAGAAGGTAGATGTCTTATATCAATATCAGTAATAGGAAGTGCATCCTTACCTTTTTTCTTCTTTGGGGAAGCTGGTGGACTTACCTTTTCCCATTCTTGCCCTTCTTCTTTCTAATTTTTCTCTTCTTCCATGGCAGGTTGTTCTTTTTGTTGGAGCTCCTCGAGAGTCTTTCCACTTGTGAGTGTTATGGCCTTGACTTGCTCTTATGGATTTATTTCGGAGTTGCTAGGTAGAGCTCCTCTTGGCCTCTCATATACATCTCTATTAAGTTGATTCACTTGAGTGGTAAGTTGATTCACTTGAGTGGGTCAGAAGTGTGACTGATTGCTTTACTGATTGAACATCTGTTTGCATTGTTTTCAGGGACTGAATTTCTGCGTATATTGCTCGCATCAATTTCCTGTCTTCCTCCACTCCAGCCTCTTTTTGTTGAACTTCAGTCTGTAACGGTTTGAATCCAGGTGGGTGCTGCCTTGCTGGATTGGTATTATTCCTTGAAACATTTGGGTGATTTCTTTAGGAAGGGTAATATGTATTGCTGTATGGATCCAACCTGCGAGAATTTCCAACAAAATTAGTTTGTTCAGTCATAGAATTTAAAGCATATACATTACCTTGGCATTCATTATCAGTATGTCCTCCTCCACATATTCCGCAGATCGAAGCTACCACAGGATTTGATTGTTGCTAAAAATTTGTGAATTGATGCTGAAGTGCTTCTAATTGTGCTTGTGTGGTGGTTGAGGAGTTCAGTTTGTAAATTCCAGCAGCTTTCTTGCCTGATCGCTCTATTGGATATTGATACATGTTGGCTGTCATCTCCTCGATTAGCTCATGAATCTCTTCAGGAGTCTTTTTACTGATCGATCCTCCAGATGCAGCATCTACCCTGCTTCTTGTGTTGATGTTCAGCCCATTGTAAAAAATCTCGATTTGGCTCCGGAGTTCTATTTTGTGATTTGGGCATCTTTTGAGTAGTCCATTGAACCTCTCTCATGCTTCTGAAAGATGTTCTTCTTGTTCCTGCATGAATTGGAAAATTTCATTCCTTAATTTAATTGTCTTTGCTGGTGGAAAATACTTACCTAGAAACGTTTCCTGCAGATCTTCCCAAGTGGTAATAGAACCGGCTGGTAGAGTGTTCAGCCATGTCTTAGCTCGTCCAGCCAAGGTGAACTTAAAAAGCCTCAATCTAGCTGCATCATCTGACACACCATTGTACTTAAAAGTGGCACACAAGTCCAAAAATCTTTCAAGATGGTCATTAGGATCTTCATTGGCCAACCCACTAAACTGATAATGAGTCTGCAGCATAACAAGAAGCTGAGGTTTAAAATCAAGATTATTAGCATGAACAGTGGGAGTGATGATACTTGTCCTGTTTGTATTTGGGCTTTGTGTGACATAATCCTCCATGGTTCTCCTTGGTCTTTGTTCTTCATGAGTACCTTCTAAGTTTTCCATGTCTTCTTGCTCCTTGGGAGTGCTCTGGTTCTGATTTTCCTTCAGCCTTTGCCTTAAAGCTCTTTCTGGTTCAGGATCAATCTCTTGGGGTGTGTCCACTCGAGAACAGGTCATGAACCTCCTGCAAAATAAAAACAAAAAAAACTCAAATCTCTAAATTTTTAAACTCTAAACAATTATTGCTAGAAACTTTGGTCCCCGGCAACGGCGCCAAAAACTTGATGTTGTCCTAGCTAATCACTAGCAAGAGGACTAATCAATGTAATATAGACTTTATGCAAGTCCGAATATCGTCCCACAAGCACCAAGCCAGCAGTTAACTGTTTTCTGAATAAAAATCTAAAGTTTGAGAATCCTGATTTGAAAAACAGAGAATTAAACTAAATTAGTATTTGAAAACTGTTGAGAAAAGCCTTTGAGGAATTTTAATGATGAGAGAAGATGTTGGGAATCCAATTCCCTCCGTAGACACTTCTGAGATTGAATAGAGATGATGTTTTGCAAATCAATTTCTGACAAGCTTATAAAACCATGGCTACAATCTGCATCGGCATCACCTTTTTCTATCTCCTAGAGCAAACTAGACGGCGTAATCTTCTCTACTTGACAGCATAAACATGAAGCTCTTATTTCATATACAGATCAACTAATCCAACAGGGTATTACTTTAAGGTCGAGGATTAACCCAAGGATTAGTGATCTACCTAGTGCATAAACTCATAAAGTATTGTAAAATCCTATCAACATGTCTTACCTTAAGCTCAGCGTCACCTTATAACCACCAGTACATAGCCAAACAGCAAGTATGCATGAGGAATTAACAACATGAAGAACTCATTCATGTACCAAGTTGAAAACCATATAGATATAAAGTATCAATCTCATTACATGCCTAGGGAGTCATGGACTACCAACTAAAAATGACTACTCCACACTGGAAATAAAAACACACAACATGGTTTTGACAACAGCCATAAGAAATAAAGACAAATAAGTACAGAAACTCCCTGAAGAGGACTGCTCCTAGTCACCCTTGCTCCTTAAGCAGAAATCTTCACCTTCTTCCTCAAAGTGGCCACAGCTCGTGTAAGACTTCCTCTGGCTTCTTCTCTCTCAAACTAATGAATAAAATAGAACTTAAACTCAAACTGAATGTAAAAACTAAATCTTGAATACCAAACTGGATCCCCAGTGCTCTGCCTCGGACCCCTATTTATACATGTCCTACTGTCCAGGCCTTGTAAATTACTCTCTGTCCAGGGGTATAAATTAAGCCTTCCTGACCTTAGAATTGATGGAAATTACATACGAACCTTCCTTCTGGGGTCCTTTCCTTGCTCACGAAATTTGAGTTAAATCTGAGTTGGAAAACTCGAGATATGATGTGAACAAGTTGCTTGATTCAGCTGCCAATTCCAGCACTGGGTCCACCACTTTAGAAGTACAGAACTTGAGAACCCCGACTTGGACTTGCCTTAATTTTCGTGATATGATCCTTAGTATCCTCAAGAATCTTCAGTTCAAATTTGGCTTCAATTGGAATATGGGAACTCCAGATATGCTCTTCATAAATTTTGGATTCAACTTGTCCTTCTGGCAGCAGTTTCCCTCTTTGAATTGATCTTCACTTCTTGGTTATTCATAGCACTTAAAACTCGAATAAAATTCCTTCAAATCTTCGTGGATACCTTCCTTAGACACTTAGGATTTCGTTTCCCGAATTTAGGCTTGATTGGATGTCAGGATCTCGAGATTTTCGCGACTTTACGTTGTTGAGTCATCGGCGCGGTCGCACAGAAAATAAGCCTGAATTTGGCGCGGTCGCGCCACTGGAGCAGAGTGCTTTCTAAGTCTCGAAATGGCCTTCGAACTTGAGCTGAATTAGGAGACTTCTGTGTGCGGTCGTGCCATATTTTGCTATAGAAGTGGCACGGCAGCGCCACTACTTAGACTTTTCTTACTCCCCAGAACAGCAACTTCTCTTTCCTTCTTCAGCACTCTTTGGCGCATCCATACTGTCTCTCGGCGCCGAAGCGCCAGCTCTTTGACGCGGTAGTGCCCACAGATGGAGCAATTGCGCCATTTCACATTCCCCAATCGTTGGCTTTCTTGACCGTTAAGTCGTTGGGAATTTTTCTTCATTATTTTGAATTTTTACATATTTATCTGGCACGGTGGCGCCGATTCTGGCGCGGACGCGCCATCCTTCTTTTTGGCCTGTTTTGGTCATTTTTCCTTCGTTTTTGCTCCAAATCTAGATTTTCTTCTTTCACTGGGTACCTGAGGCAGAGAACATAAAACTGAGTCATATATGTTGATTCTATACTCAGAATTAGATACTTCAATCAATTTTCATGCCTAAAGAAAGTGTCTTTTAGACACTTATCACTAGGAGATTGCTTCCCCACATTTACCCAATTCGCAACACAAAAATTGTAATTTTCTCTGTATTATTGTCAATTTAATCAATCGGTCGAACCTTTCCACGGACCGGAGGTTTTTCAAGGAAACAGATTTAGCACACCCGGTGGGGCCTTTCCTACCTTTCATCTCCTTCTCCGTCAACTTTGAACAAAAAATTCCAACATCCCAAATGGCAAGCATCAATAACAACAACAACAACAACGGTGCCGACAAGAAAGTCCCCACTACGAGCTCCGCCTACCCGCAACGAGTCGTCGGCGCAAGATCGACTACAGCAGGCGGAGCCTTCAACTAGTATTCTCGCCCCAACTTCTCCACCTCAAGTCACTCGCCCAATGACAAGGGTGTTGGCCAGGAGCTTATCCGCAATAAAGGCTCCCTTAATGAGGGATGCATGGCATCCGAGCGTGGTGTTCAAACTACAGGCTGTCGCGGCCTCCGCCAAACCAGTCGCAGCAACTCCAGTCAAGATAATATCGACAGCAAACAAGCCGACTTATGTGGCCGTCACCACCACATCACCGGTGCACAGCCCAATGACCAGACTGACCCAGTTGCCACCAACACATCCCGGCGGTCGGCTCTCCAGCCCAATCGCCCACCGCGGCCTCGCTGAGCCGAAATACATCCGCACCCTTCTCTCCAACAGGATCGCCAGTAAAAATGTCACCACTTCGGTTCGCGACGGGAGCATCTCCTTCTACTCCCACCATCAAAGTTGCCGCTATGGCAACTTCGGCAAAAATGGTCAAAGAACTGCTTGCAAAAATGTAAGCCGAACTGAAAGAACAAGATGAGAGGATCCACGCCAAGGATGCTCAAAATTTGGCTCATGACTTCTAGATCACGCAAATAATGTAGCAATTTGAGGCCCTCACGACCAACACTAGCGAGCTCTCACAAGAAGTTGACCGGAACAGGGCGACAACTAGCGCCTCAGCTGAACCCCAGAGGAGACTGCTTTCAACGAGAAGCCAGTGGCCCCAGTGACAATTCAAAGGTCGTAGGGCAAGGATAAGCTGGCCTCCCTCACACTCAACATGGTGTCTGAGATGGTCAACCGCGTCGTACGAAACAGCTCTGGCAAGAGCAAATCGGTCTCCTATTGGAGGCCTTACACTCAGCAGATCCAAAATCTCCCAATGTCATTCGGGTACCATCCACCTAAAATCTAGCAATTCAACGATGACAAGCAACCAAAGCAACACGTCGCACATTTCATCTAGACCTGCAACAACACCGGTACCGACGACAACCTGCTAGTCAAGCAGTTGGGCCATTCACTGAAGGGAAATGCCTTCTACTGATACATTGAGTTACCGCATGAGTCAATCGATAGCTGGGAGCAGCTTGAAAGTGAATTTCTTAGCCGGTTCTATAGCACCTGGCTCACCGTAACATTAGTCAAAATGACCAACCTTTGAGAAAACAAAGGTGAAAAAGTCATCGACTACATCAATGGGTGGAAGAATCTCAGCCTCAACTGCAAAGAAAGCTCGAATTTGTCACTTGAAGCAGAGATCAACATGTGCATTCGCGGCATGTCGTGGGGCCTTCTCTACTTCTTAAAGGGAAAGAAATCGGCCGACTTACAAGAGCTCGCGTCTGAAGCTCACGACATGGAAGTCGTTATGGAGCAAGTCGGCGACATCACCACACTAATTCCTGATCCCCACAAAAAGGGAAAACTATCGCAAAGTAGTCAAAAGAAAAAGCGAAAGGCTCCTATGCAACTGAAAGCTTCACACCAATCAAGGTGGGAAGCAAACAAAAAATAAATTATGCCCCACGGCCACCCACTGGGCCAATCTACCAGAGGTAGACATTGAAGGAGAGGCAGTCGAAGAGCTACTCCTTCACAGATGCAGATGTACCAGTCATGCTCGAGCAATTTCTAGGAGCCGACTTGCTCTGTTTTCCAGAAGTCAAAAGATCAGGCAACTTGACGAAATCAAAGGAGCCAAACTTCTGCAAGTACCATTGCTTACTCAGACATTCAACCAAGAAGTGCTTTGTCCTAAAGGGGAAAATCCTGGAGCCCGCGACGCGAGGTCGTATCATAATCGATGGAATGGAGAACACTGGTTCAGTTAACTCTATATCTGTCAAGGCCGGGTCTGGCCTTAAAGCCAGATCCAACAAGCCTCGAGGCGCGAGGAGGGAGTACCGTCCCAAGTCTAGCCTACACAACAAACCACTGGTGAAAATTGCTCCAGTGCCGGCACCCCGAGAAGCCTCTAAAGCATACACGGAGAGCTGTATTCTAGTTACCCGACTGAAGAATCCGATCCAAAAGACTGAACCGACAAAAACTACCATAAACAAGGCGAAGCAGTCAAACAAAGGAGTAGTGAAGCGCCGCAAAAAAAAAAAAAATCCAAGGACTGTTGTCCAAGGACTAAACAAAAGAAAAAGAAGACCCATCACATTGGCGGAGTTCTTCCCAAAAGATTTCCTCATGCCACTCCCAACGATGGGGGCCACATGCTCCTCGGCGTCCCCTCCTGGGCAAACTAGTAGAGAAGACAAGGGTAAAACACTAATGGTCGAGTGTGACGACCTTGAGACATCCTTGAAATAGATCTCTCCCTTGAACGACTCCAGTACGACTTGGACCTGCCCATTCGATCTCCACAGGCTCTGATCAGGACCTGCCCATTCGACTTGAACCAGAGAAGCTCCAAGCCGAATTGGAGCAACTGCTAATGAGAAAGAACGACCTGCCAAAGGTTGGTCTTATGACACCATTCAAGAATGAAGAGGAAGCCTCCTCGTCTTGACAGATATCGCAGCCAGAGGAATCCCTCACAGTCTTCTGGCCACCATGCATCACTTTTCGAGAAGAAGATGCTCAACTGGGGGCAAAGACTCATAATCGGCCGCTATACATCTCAGGTTACATCATTGATCACTTGGTCAACCACTTCCTCAACGACTGCAGTTCTGCAGTCAACATCCTAACGATCCAAACGATGAAGGAAGTCAGCATCTCTGCCAGTGACCTGTCCGCAAGTTCAATGCTCATTTAAGGGTTCAATTTGGAAAGCCAACACACACTGGGAATGATCCGGCTCGAGCTCCAAATTGGAGAGATGGTTGCTAATAGACCCCTTCAGGTTATCGACACCAGAATGACGTACAACTTGGTCCTGGGCCAACTGTGGCTCCATTCGAATGGTGTTGTACCATTGATACTCCACCAGTGTTTTAAGTACTGGAAAGATGGCAAGTAGAAGACAGTGTATGCCGACGAGAGTCCATTCACCGAAGCCGAATCTTCGTTCTCTAACGCCAAGTTCTACCTGGTGACACATCCTATAGTCAAAGCGTTGTCTTGGCCGAGCCAGGCCCAAAATACTAAGATCACACTTCTTCCCAAACAAGGTCCAACATACAATGTGCTACTGAAAGCTACGCAGCCTAAACCACGGCACATAGCTGCCAAGCGATCGCAGTGACACCACCAGCGCACAGCCGCCAATAGACCGCATTGACAGCACCGGTGCTACCGCCAAAGAACAACATACCTATGTTAAGGAGAAACCCCTCTCGTGGTTTGCTGCATCATCGAACCAATTCCTCTGAAAGGAGTTACTCTGTCGTAGCCTAAACTCGAAGATCGAAGTGTCGTCAAGAAGTGCCCTAGCCTAGAACAGATGCCCACTACCCAGACGACCGAGGGCTTTGATCCAAATGCCTATCGATTGCTGGCAAAAGCAGGGGGCAATTTCACTAAAGAACAATTGCACGAGAAGCCACTCGTAGCTGTCCCAATCCTCACTCTGGGAGGCCAGCCGATGTCCATAAAGTGTCGGTCAACCAAAAGCTCGCCAAAGAAAATAAACAGAGCTTCGGTGGTCATATTCACAAAAATTGTCATTGCCAAAGCTCGTACGTGCATCGATCAAGTTGTGGCCGTGAACCACATCTCAGTTATCGGCGACTACGAAAAAGACGACAACGAGTTCATCCTGAAGGATCCTATAGCAGCGTTCAAAGAGGGAGGACAAGCTACGGTGGACGAATTAAAGAAGGTCAACCTGGGCACCAAAAAAGACCCGAAGCTGACCTTCCTCAGTGCTTCATTAGCAGAGGGAGAGTAGGCCGAAAACATCTCTCTGATCCAGGAATACCGTGATGTATTTGCCTGGAACTACATTGAGATGCCAGGCCTTGATCCCAAAGTTGTTGTACACAAACTTGCAGTTCACCCCTCAGCCCGGCCGGTCAAGCAGACACAGAGGCGCTTCCAACCTGATCTCGCCCTAGAGATTGAGAAAGAAGTCGACAAGCTCATCGCGGCCAACTTCATCCGGGAGGTCAAATATCCTTCCTGGAATGTCAACATCGTGTCGGTCAAAAAGAAGAGCGGTATGCCCAAAAGATAATTTCCCGTTGCCAATTACCGAGCTCATGGTGGACGCAAGACTGGTCACGAGGTGCCCTCCTTCATGGACGGGTCGTTTGGCTATAATCAGATTTGCATGGACCCGAAGGATGAGGAGCTTACAGCATTCCGCACACCCAAAGGAATATTTTAATACAATGTTATGCCTTTCGGTCTCAAAAATGCTAGCGCAACATACGAGTGAGCCATGCAGCATATCTTTGATGACTTCCTTCACTAGCGCGTCAACTGCTACGTCAACGATATGGTGGTCAAAACAAAGGGGTGAGCCGACCATCTCCTCGACCTCAGAGCAATGTTCGAGCGGCTCTGACGGTTCCAACTCAAGATGAATCCTCTGAAATGCGCATTTGGTGTTACCTCCAGAAAATTCCTCGGGTTCGTCGTCCACTATTGGGGGATTGAAATCGATTAAACTAAGATCAATGATATTCAGAAGATGCTAGAGGTGAAGAACATCTCGGAACTCAAAAGTTTCCAAGGTCACATGGCCTATATTAAGCGCTTCATCTCGAACGTGGTTTGACGATGTCAACCATTCAGCCGGTTAATGAAGAAGAACGTCCCTTTTGAGTGGGACAACGCATGCCGAAATGTCTTTAAAAGAATAAAGGAATACCTCACACAACCACCGGTGCTCGTCAATCCAATCGTCGGCAAGCCATTGCCGCTCTACATCACCGCCCAGGAGAATTCGATGGGGGCCTTGCTGGCTCAAACCTTGGTGGCCACGAAAATTAACTACACACCTATCGAGAAGACATGCCTGGTACTCATCTTCGCAATTCAAAAGCTTTAACATTACCTCTTGGCACACTCAACGAATTTGATCTCACGTGCCGACCTACTCAAATACATCATGTTGCAGCCGATCCTCTCTGGCCGATTGGCAAATGGGCACTTCTCCTCTTTGAATTCGAAATCAATTTTGTGCCACAAAGGGTCATCAAGAATGGGAGCTAATAGAGGAATTTTCTGACGAAAAAATTTTCCTTCTCGAAATACTTTTGCCTTGGAAAATGTACTTCGACGGGGCCGCCAGGAGAAATTGAGCCGGCACAGAAGTCCTCTTTGTCTCGCCGAAAGATGACCTGTTGCCATACTCATTCGGGCTTACACAAAACTGCTCGAACAATGTGGCGGAATATCAAGCATTCCTTCTCGGCCTCGGCATGGCGGTCGAAATGGAGATACCACAAATCGAAGTCTACAGCAACTCAACACTCGTGATTAAACAAATCATGGGAGAGTTTGAGGTTAAGAAAATCGAACTCGTGCCGTTCTGGAAGCATGCCGGCAACCTCTTGGCCAAAATTCCGCAAGTTGCGCTCCACTACATACCGTGCACTAGGAACGGACTAGTCGATGCTCTAGCTGGAATCACAGCTAGTCTAGCGCAACTCAACAACCGGCCAAGTCAAGTACCTATCAGCGAAATATGGGTAGTCCCTCTGGTCCCTCTGCCAATCGAAGAGGAAGCTGAAGAAGAGAAGGAAGAAAATGAAGAGTCGCTCCCCATCTCTATCCGCAAAAATGAAGCAAGTGATTTGTGGAAACCAATTTCAAATTTTCTCCAACACGGCACGCTCCCGGTAGATCTGAGGGAACAAGTCCACATCCGTCGGACGGCTCCAAAGTATGTCTTTTTCAACAACGTACTATACAGGAGGTCGTACGAAGAATTACTCCTCTGATGCTTGTCCAAATAAGAAGGATGAAAACTGCTAAAGGCGACCCATTCGGGTATCTGTGGTGTGCATCAAGCCGAACCAAAACTACACATGCAAGTTAAATGCATTGGATACTACTGGTCGTCCATGCTTCAACACACAATCAAGCTAGCCCGAGGACGCAAAGCCTGACAGCTCCATGCTGACTACATACACCAGCCACTGGCGCCGCTCCTCCCGATGGTCGCATCTTGGCAGTTCAAAGCATGAGGTATGGACATAATTGGTCCAATCACCCCCAAGTCCAAATCTGATCAGCAATACATTCTCGCCACAATTGACTACATCTCAAAATGGGCCGAAGCTGCAGTATTTCGAGAAGTCAAGGCCGTCATCATAGCCGACTTCATCTGGACACAAATTATTTACCGGTATAGCGTTCCTTGGTATATCGTGACAGACAAAGGGACACCCTTCCAAAATCGATTCATGGATCGGTTCTGAGAAAAGTTCTGTATACAACAAAAGACATCATCGGTCTACAACCCAACGGCTAACAGACTCGCAGAGGCATTCTACAAAACGCTCTGCAAAATCCTAAAGAAGACAATCGGTAGCCAAAAACACAACTGGGATGAGAAGCTCCACGAAGTTCTCTGGGCGTACAGAACCACGTTCAGAACGCCAACGCAGTCAACTCCTGACTCACTAGTGTACGGCGCCAAAGCAGTATTGCCGCTCGAAGTTCAGCTCCCTTCACTCCGCATCGCCATAAGAGAAGGCCTTATAGAGGAAGAACGTGCCCAACTGCGACTCACATAACTAGAGTCGCTCGATGAACAAAATATTGATGCCCAACAAAGGCTGAAGTGCTACGAACAGCGAATGACACGAGTGTTCAAAAAAAAAGTGTGGTTGTAGTCATTCCAAAAGGGCGACTTGGTGTTCGCAGTGCGACGGCTGATGCTCTTCCTAAGCAAAACAGGCAGCAAATTCGCGCCGAAGTGGGAAGGCCCCTATGTCGTTCAAGAAACGTACAAAAATGGAGCGTATAAGTTCGTGACGACAAATGGCGCATAATTACTAATCATAAATGGTAAGTTCCTCAAACGTTCTTATGCTTGAGGACTACTGAAAAAAAAAAAGTGAAAGCCGAAGAAAAAAAATGGCTTTCTCTTATTCAATAAAGTGGGACGAATTCGGTATCGAAAAATAAATGTTCCAAAAGAGGCGACAAAAAAAATATACATGGTCAAAATCGGGGAAGCTCGAAGCCGACAATCTTCTCCTTCAGCCGAGCTACATCTGTGTGCGCAGCAGACAACTCTTGCGCCTCCTCCGTGCTGAGAATGGGGTGCACACGAACTTGCGCTAACTGCCGATTGTGGTCAGCCACTTCATCATCAGCATCGAGCTGCTTCTTGGTGTCGATGACCTTAAGATCAAGAAACTCGAGTCAAGCTGAAACTTTTGCTAACTGTTGGTAAAGCTTCTTCTGCTTCTCTTCGGCAGCCTTGCGATTGACCAAATCTTGGTCAAGTTCCGCAGTCAAGCGATCACGCCGAGCAGTCACAAATCGGGTGAATTGGGCGATCTTTGCTTCAATTGCAAGCCTATCTTCTGGGGTAGGCTTCCCTTCTTGCGATTTATGCAGCTGATGAAGACGAGCTACACTCGTCAAAAAGTCGTCGACCTACTGCTCCAAGATAGAAGTATTGATGTCGGCTTCCTTTAACTTGTCGAGGAGGAAGTGGCATCATCGATTAGCTCACGCGCACTCGGATCTCTAGTCGGCATGAGATCCGACTTGACTAAATCCACCCACAGTCCCAAAGCGGACCTCTGCAGCCTCAGTTTCGACCTTGCCGAAGCCCAAGAAGAAGACTTCAGCAAACCCGGGGGCATGGTTCGTTAAAAAAAAAAGAGAGAGAGAAAGAGAGAGAGAGAGAGAGAGAGAGATAGAAAGAAGGGGTGGAATAAAAAAATAATAAAGGAAGGGGAGATTACAAAAATGGAAGTCGTAACTCACTGCACCAGGCGTTGAAGTAAAAGAATGCTCGCTGCTAGGGTGAACCACTGGGGCCCCAGCTACAGGCGTCAGGATCATCTGCATGACATCATGTTTGAGACGGTTAGCTGGCACTACCAAAGGAGAGAGATCAACACCGGAGGGAATCGGCACGACTGCACCAATGCAGCGAGCTGCTCCGACACTAGAAGTCGATGGTGAAACCATCATGAGGGGCTGAATTGAGCCTTCGTCGATGACAATCACTGGGTTGTCCCTCGAAGGCGCAATCTCATTAACACCTGTGGTGCACACCAAGAGATCATCGTCATCAAAATGCATATGCACGAGGTCTTCTAACATCACGTGATCCTTCCTGACAAGGCCCAGCTGACAAGCTCTAGGCCAAAGAGATCGACCGGCTCTTCCGAGGCTAAGCAAGGCTGGTCAATTGGCTGGTCGCAAGCAATGCCCTCTAACTCTTGTGACAAATTCTGTGGTGGACCCTGAAGGAGAAGAAGTGGAGTCGGCTCCGTCGAAACTGGAACAGAAGGTCCGGGCAACAGCTGCGATTGAACCATGGCCAACGGTACGACCGACAACTCGGCATATGGCACCAAAGCACCACTTCGGCGATGCTTCTGGAAAATTGGAGGTGCATAAATGGTCGACTGAGCTTTCGACTTCGGAGCTGCGGGTTTCCTTTTCCTAACAACAGGAGGCTTGGCTGTAGACAGCGAAAGCACAACTAAGGGGGAGTCCTTGTTGACAGAAGAGGCAGGCTGCACAGACGCTTTTCCTGGCCCCTTGCTCTTGTTGAAACCATCCGGTGCCGATAGGTTGTCCACCACCTTCGGCCATGACACTATTTTCGCCTTCGCATTGCTCTTGGTCGCACTGCTAGGTGTTGGCTGTCTACACCGGCGACGGTTGTTCACTTGATCCTCATCCTCTTCCTCCTCACTGTGTTCTAGTAACAAGGTAGACCACGTAGGAGGAACAGCCGCAGCAGGTGCGACCGCTCGAATAAGGCTACACCACTCATGCTAAGACAAAAAGAGAGGGGAAGGTCGATGATTCAAGAGAAGAGAAGGTGACTCCAAAATAGAAAGAGGGGTGCAAAGAAGAGATTACCTCGAAAAGGGGTACCACCAGATGGAGCCACGAGTCTCTGAAGGCTAGAGTAACCCCTGGGTCAACTCCTGCTCCTCGAAAAATGGGTACCTCGACATGGACGCAAGGACGAGCGACGCTAACACGCCAAAGCTCCGTAAGCGCACTAAGCGAGCTAGAGTTGCGCTGGTCTGAGATGAGCATGCCAGGAAAATTCTGGCAAAAGCCGAACTGACGTGCGAATCGGTGAGCATTGTAGGGCTCCATCACCAAAGATTCGAACCACCGGTAAGTCAGGTAGCTTGATCGAATACAAAGAAAATATTCGTATTTGATCAAGGAAGCCACATGACCAGTGGCATCGAGGAGTGTGCCCGGAGGAAGGCACTCAACAAAGTCCCAAACTCTGATCCCATCGCGCCAGAACAATGCGCGAGCCTCCATTGCAGTAAAAGAACGGTCAGAGCCGGATTTTGATACGGCATCATGAGTGGAATATCACCTTCGCTCATGTCGGCTCCATGTGTGTCGAAGTAGCAAGGCAGCCATGCATAAAGATATGACCAAGCAATGTGGCTGGGCAAAAATGAACCCAGCCCTCAGTATAAATTCGCCAGAGCTGGACCAGCCAGACTGATGCCGGCTCTGCTCGCCATGAAGCAAGCGACTTTGAAAAGCTCTGGCCGAATGGTGCATCCTGGCGCAGGCATCACACAGTGACAGATCCGTAGTGTGAGGAATGTTGCTATGTACACTTCATCAGAAATGTCCTCTGTCACATCAAGTTTGACGAGAACTTGATTTTGACTCGCAGTGCGGTCCCAACTGCGAGAACTCGACATCTTACCATGGTCAGCCAAAGGATCAACAGAAGGCTGGATGCCCTCTTCAACGCGCAACCAAAAGGCTGCCCACTGTAAAAAAAACAACAACAGCTGTCCTTTTGCCCCACGACAGCAACAAAGTCGGTGAAAAGCAAGGAAAAAATATGGCACGCTGTCAGGCAATGCCAAGGCTCTGGCCTCAGTGAAGTCACGAATAGTCAGAGTCGCCTCGTCGTAGAACACCCCCAAAATAGGTAAACCACTTATACGGTGCAAGTCCCATAGGGAAATAGACATCTCCCCTTGCCGAGTGAAGACTGTGTTTGTTGCCAAACATCATAGCTCCAGGAAGGCATGTACGACATGGTCGGCACAGTAGTAGTCGAACATGGATGACCACACTGCAGAAAAAATGCCAACTTTAGCTAGCAGCTCCTAGCCCACTCAATGAAAAAGGGCACGTGCTAGAGAATGGGGAAAAGACTCCCAATCAATAGGGTCGGGGGAGTGAACTCTGCCAAGTTGTACAGAGGACTCAGCAAAATACTACCAGCACAATCTGTTGTCTTCCATCATAGGTCGACTCTGTAATTCATGCTAACTCTTCGGCATCGCTGAAGCACTAGTGCAGCCACCAAGTGCTGAATCCCCACTAGGACACAAGATGGAATCGGTCGGCAAGTTCGAGTCGTGAATCCGCAGGAATCACTGCGCAATACCATCGATAACACCGGTGGTATTGGAGGCATCCAAGCCCAAAAAATCAATAGTCGGAGAGGCCATCTGCGACAAAATGATAGACTTGTCAGCCGAAATCAGGTAAGCAAACTGATCATTTCCCAAATAAAAAAAATCAAAGAAAAAAAATGTGTGTGACCAACGACCAAAAGAAAAGAAAGGTCGCGCAAAAAAAAGGGTTTTTTTTTTAAAAAATGCAAGTGACAAAAAAGAGCAGTTCTGGGAAGAAAAAGTAATGGAGAAACAAAAAAAAGAGAGGGAAATTGACGAGAAGCATACTAGTTCTCGGCAGTTTGGCCATCAAGCCGAACTCTAAAAAAAAAAGCACCTTTTTTTTGAGCATCTGCATAGGTGCCCGAATCTACCGCAACACCATCCACCAGCGGGCTGCAGAACGGGCACCGGTGTTTTGTAAAGGTTGTAGCCGTCAACCAACTACAACCAAGAGGTCTCAATCTGCCATACCGGCGAGCTACAGAAAAGATGCAAATTCTCTGTGCCTAGTGATCGAACCAGACGCGACACAAAAAGTACTTAGCACCCGATGACCGAGTCGGACTCAAAACAAAATTCTCCATGCCCTGCGACCAAGTCGGACGCAACATAAAATTCTCCATGCCCGATGACCGAGCCGACACAACACAAAATTCTCCTCGCCCGATGATCGAGCTAGACGCAACACAAAATGCTCAGTACCCAGCGACCGAAATTTCTGGAGAAGTAGCCTCACATACCAGCAATTGTTTACACCGACAGTCTCACAGCCCGATCAGAGAAGTAAAATTTGAGAAAGTACAATGCAAAGAGAGGCAGAATGCAGCAATGGATAGCAAAGGGTCTATGCAATAAGGCTACACACGCAGAGAGACAGTCAAGAAGAAGAAGAGAAGTCGCAGAGAAGGCTAGACTAGGAGATTTAAGGGAAGTCTACTAGTTCCTTAACTATGAGAATTAATTGGCATTCCCTTATTTAAAGGGGAATCCAACTCGTGGGGAAAGAAAAGGGGGGCGACAACCAAATTAGGGTGGGGCCAACTGCCTTGCCTTGTGGAGGCGTGATCAAGGGAAGTCCCCAGGTCGCTGAGCCCCCTGGAGGTGCCAAGCCAATTAGGGTAGGGCCCACACCCTTATCCGGTCACTGGATTTCTCCCCGGAGGGACACTCATGCAGACGGTTCATCCACGCCGCGGTCGGGCCTTCTGCGCATGTAGTCTGGCACAAAATTCCTCTCCCTAGCACAGCCATATTCTACCAAAGCCAAATTCTACCGAAGTAGAATTCCTCTGAAGAAGTCAGTCATGCAGAGGGTAGGGCCCATTGCACAGCACTCCAGCGCAAAACTCCTCTCCCCTGTGCAGACCAAATTCTACACCAAATTCCTCCAAATGATTCATCCATGCAGGGATGGGGCCCATTGTGCAGCATCCTTGTGCAAAAGCCAAACTCTGCCAAAGCAAACTTCCTTCAAAGGATTCATCCACGTAGGGGTGGACCCACTGCGCAGCATTCTTGCGTAGAACCCCTCTCCCAGCCTAAAACAAGTTATGCCGAAGCAAAATTCCTTCGAAGAAGTCAGTCAGGCAGGGGGTGGGACCCATTGCACAACATTCTTGCGCAGGATCCCTCCCTAGCGTAAACAATTTCTGTCGAAATAGAATTTCGCCGAAGGAGTTTGCCGAAAGAAAAATTTTGCCGAAGAGGACTCATCCAAGCAAGGATGGGACCTACTGTGTAGTGCTCTAGCGCAGGACCCCCTCCTCAACGCAGCCAAATTCTGCCGAAGCAAAATCTCTTCAAAGAAGTCAACAATGCAGGGGTGGGGCCCACTGCGCAGCTCTCTTGTGTAGGACCCCTTCCCAGCGCGAACATTTTCTACTGTAACAAAATTGTGCCGACTTTGTCGAAAGCAGAATTTTGCAGAAGAAGAATCATCCACGCAGGGATGGAGCCCACTGTGCAGTGCTCTAGCGCAGGACCCCCTCCCCAGCGCAGCCAAATTCTGCTGAAGTAGAATCTCTTCGAAGAAGTCAACCACGCAGGGGGCGAGGCCCACTGTGCTGGACCCCTCCCCTGCACGAACAATTTCTGCCGAAATAGAATTTTGTCGAAGGAGTTCGCCAAGAGCAAAATTTGCCGAAGAGGACTCATCCACGCAGAGGTGGGGCCCACTACGCATCACTCTGGCGCAAACCCTCTCCCCGACACAACCAAATTCTGTCGAAAGCAAAATTTCTCCAAAGAAGTCAGCCATGCAGGAGTGGGGCCCAGTGCACAGTGCTCTAGCACAGACCTTCTCCCCAGCGTGACCAAGCCTCGCCAAAATAGAATTTTGTCGATAAAATCTATCAAGCCTTGGTGGGGCCCACTATGCATTGCTCTCTAATGCGTGCCCCTTCTCCGGCACGACAGAGTTTGTCAAAATAGTGCCATCGAAAGCAGAGAAATTGTCGAAGGAATCAGCCGGGTTAAAACGGGGTCCACTGGGTATCACTGTAGTTTCTGCCAACCTCCCAGAATAGTATAGAAGAGTTCCGCGAGCATTGAAATTCACCGAAGATGAGTGTTTCGCCAAATCCAGAATACCGAAGCAGTCTCTGATAAGTGTCTAAATGACACTATTTTTAGGCCTTAATTGGAATTAGAAATTACATTTTGGAGTCAATAATCATCATAATATCATGAAATATATCTTAGATTCATTTTTTCTCTTTCAGGAGTCCAACGTAACAAGAACCATTGAAATCGGAGCTAAAATGAGGAAAATATGAAGATTTTAGTGCAGAAAGGTACAAGGTTGCAGGGACCGGCGCGACCGAACCAGTTGGAGGACAAAATCTGGCGCGACCGCGCCACTAGAATGGCGAGACTGCGCCAAGATGGTGCCACAAGGCCTATGGAGTTTCCAAGCATGACCAGGACTCTTTCCATTCGAGTACTTAGAAGAAGTTCTGCCCGAGTGGCGTGACCACGCCAATTTAAGACAGTATTGGGCCGACTGCGCCAGTGACTCAGCAATGCAAAATCGCTAAAATCTCGGGATTCTGACAAGTAATCAAGAAGAAACGTGGAATGAAGAGTCCTAAGTGTATAAGGTAGGTGTCCACGAAGTCTCTAGAGGAAAGTTTTGGAAATCCTAAGAGGTTTGAATCCTCAAAGAGATGAAATTCTATTCCTGATTAGGGGACTGCTATAAAAGGAAATTACAGTCCGAGATTGAAGAGGCCATATCTGAAGATTTTGACTTCGAATTGAATCAAAATTTGGAACACAAACTCCTGAGAGGATTTAAAATCATTTAAAAAAAAGTCAGGTCAATCCAAGTCTTGATTCTATATTTTTATATTTTCAAAGTGGGGACCCAGTTCTGAAATTGGCAGCAGAATCAACCCAACTTCTGAGCATCATATCTCAAGTTGCGTAACTCATATTGAACTCAAGTTTCCTACATAAGGCAAGGACCATGTAAGTAATGTTCATGTGTAATTTCATCCAATTCTGACGTTGCTAGGTCACACTTTACACCGCTGGACAGAGGCCAAATTACAGGGCCTGGACAGAACTTCAACTATAAATAGGGGTCCGAGGAAGAGTGTAGAGCATTCAGTTCTTAGTTCAATTTCATGCTTTGTTCTTTAGTTCAGTCAAGGAGAAAGGGTGACCAGGAGCAGTCTTCCAAAGGGATTTTTTGTACTTAGTTATTTTTCTTCTTTCATGGTTGTTATCAAAACCTTGATTTGTGTTTATATTTCCAGTATAGAGTAGTCGTCTGTAGTTGGGAGTCCATGACTCCCTAGGCATGTAATGAGATTGATACATTATATTTTATTTGGTTTCAATTTGGTGCATGAATGAGTATTTCTAAGTTGTTTAATTCTTGATTCATACTTGATGTCTTGTGATGTACTGGTTATAAGGTGAAGCTAGACTTAAGGTAAGATATGTTGATAGTGTTCTACAAATCCTTTTGAGTTCATACACTAGGTAGATCAACTGATCTTAGAGTTAATCCTCGACATTAAAGTAATACCTTGTTGGATATTGAATTGATTTGCCTATGACATAAGACCTGATTCCCGACATAGGTGGGTCAATGAGCTTCACGTTTATGCTATCAAGTAGAGTCGATCATACTAGCTAGGTTTACTCTAGGAGATAGAAGAGGTTATGCCGATGCGGATTATAGCCATGGTTTTATAAGCTCGTCAGAAATTGATATCCAAAACTTAATTTTTATTCAATCTCATAATTGCCTAGGGAGGGAATTAGATTCCCAATGTCTTTTTCCATATTAATTTTATCAAAAGCCCTCTCTTCATCTCTGTAGGATTAGGTAAATTAGTTCAATTTCTGTTTTTGTGACTCCTTTCCAATTGATTTCTCAAACTTTGGTTTTTAAACTAGAAAAACAATTATCTATTAGCCTGGTCCTTGTGGGACAATATTCGGACTTACATAAGTCTATATTACATTGATTAGTTCTCTTGCTAGTGATTAGCTAGGATCGCATCAGTCTCCAACCACGGAGTCACAGCAAACTCAATTCAGGTGCCTTTCACTTCCCGTATACCTATATGTATATCTGCATACATACACGTATATGCAAAAAAATTGAAAAAATTAAACTGCCCTAAAAAAGCAAGAGGGCCAAAAAAAATATCTATTTAGTGTTCAAAAATCAAACTGCCCTAGAAATGTAAGAGGTCCCGATAAATATATACATTGACTATACAGGAAATATACAGTGTCCTTAAAAATCGAGATGACAGAAAATACGTACTCAAAAAGATAAATTGCCCTAAAATAGTAAGAGGGTCCAATAAAAAAGAGAAAAGAAAAAAGGGTGTGTGGTTACATATTTGAGACTTACTCATTCGTTCTTCGAACGTGTAATTCTGGAAGGGGGCAAATTGTAGACGCCAAAATGTGATTGGCCCATCTACAGTGAGTCCAGTCACCCACCAGCCCACCGATCGTTCGTCATAAGATCGTTGTGAGTGAATCCAGCAATTTCTGAAGGCGGCATCTAATAAGTGCCTAAAAGACATTGTTTTAGGCATGAACTAATGATTAGAAATCCCAATTCTGAGTTGATTGTTAGCATAAAAATGACAAATATAACTCAATTGCATGGTTTGTGTCTCAGGTAACTGGTCGAAGAAGAAAATCCGAATTCTGAGTGAAACTGAAGCAAAAATGAGCAAAATGAGCCAAAAAGGGTATTGCGCCACCATGCCGATTCTGGCGCCACCGTGCCGGGAAAATAGGCAAAAATTCAAATAAATGGAGGAAAATACCCAATGGCTAGGAAGGCTTCAAAGAAGACAACTCGGGAAAGTGCAATGGCGCGAAAGCGCCTTCTGAGGGCGCTACCGCGCCAAGGAACTGGCGCTACCTCACACCGAGACAGCATGGACGCGACAAAGAGATGCCAAATACAGGAAGAGGAGTTGCCATTCTAGGGAACAATGAAAAAGGCTAAGGAGTGGTGCGGTAGCGCCACTACAACTGCAAAATATGGCACTGCCACGCCAAGAAGTCTCCATACTCAGCACGAATTCGATGGCCGTTTCCAAACTTAGAATGAACTCTGCTCCAGTAGCGACCTTGCCATTATCAGGAACATTATCGGCGTGACCGCGCCGATGACTCAGCAATGTAAAGTCGCAAAAATCTCGGCATCCTGACAACCAATCAAGCCCAAACTTGGGAGAAGAAGTCCTAAGTGCCTAAGGAAGGTATCCACGAAGACTATGAGGAAATTTGCTCGAGTCCTAGGTGTTTTGAATGACCAAGAAGTGAAGTTCAATACAAATAAGGAAAGATAAGACAAATCCAAGTTTAAAGAGGAGCATATCTGGAGTTCCTGATTCCCAATTGAACCCAAATTTGGACTGAAGAGTCCTGAGGAGATTGAGGATCATATCACGGAAATTCTGGTCCATCCAAGTCGTGTTTTTAGAGTTTTATACTTTTAAAGTGGTGGACCCAATGCTGAAATTGGCAGCAGAATCAACCCAACTTCTGAGCAACACATCTCGTGTTTCTTAACTCAGATTGGACTCAAATTTTGTACACAAGGCAAGGACCATGGAAGGAAGGTTCTCATGTAATTTTACCCAATTTTAAGGTTGGGAAGGCATATTTCACACCCTGGGACAGAGACCAAATTACAAGGCCAAGACAGCTACACAACTACAAATAGGAGTCCGAGGAAGAGTGCAAATTATCTAGTTTTGAGTTCTAATTTCAGTTTTTAGTTCAATTTATAGATTTATTAGTTAGTTTGGAGAGGAGAGGAAGTCTAGAGGGAGTCTTGCATGACCTCTTGGCACTGTGGACTGAGAAGGAGGAGATTTCAGTGAAAGCTCAAGTGAAGCTAAAGGCAGTCCTACAAGGGGGTTTCTGTACTTAGTATTTGGATTTCCATGGCTGTAATTAAATCCTTTTAATGTTTTTATACTGTTAGCATGGAGTAGTCTCTCTTCGTTGGGGAAGCCATGAATTCCTAGTTGTTATATGTTTAAGTTTTGAAGTTTATAGCAATATAGTACTTAGCATTTGTTTTAGAATCTGAGTTCATTGCTTATTTCTAATTTAAATTGATATCTGAAGTTTAACGAGGTTCGAATAGAGAAGTTAATGTTCAGTAGAGATTTGGGTTAGTTATTTGATTCTTTATTTTCTAAAACAACTCATTTTTCTAAACTAGATCATTCCGGATTGTGATGGAGACAAGTGGAACGCGATATGACTGTTTAAAACTCTTGTTCTGAATAAGAGAGTTAATCTTTAAGCTTTTGTATTTATGCACCAAAGATTTGAATGTTTTCGGATTGTGATGGAGTTCAAAGAATAGGTGAAAGTTATTTTCGGTATATGGGTAACTAGGTTTTCAAAAGCTAAGTCTAGGTAAAGGTACTTGAGCTATAAAAAATCAGAGCTTTGCATGTTAACTAGGAGGGATTGACACTTTTCCCCATCTCATCTCCATAAGGTTTTCCAATAGTTTAATTCTGTTTTCATTTTCAGTTCTCAAAAACCTAAAAACTGTTTTCCTCTATCAGTAGAAAAATCTTTGCTTAAATCTAGTTCTCATCAAGGTCTCTGTGGGATCGATATCTGGACTCTCGAGTTTATATTACTTGCTGACCTAATGCACTTGCTAGACACCCAAAAGCATCCAACAGCCCATCGTCGAGCCCAGAATTTTTGCAGGTCCAATGATCCATGTAGCAATACTTACAATCCTGGTTGGAGTCACCCAAATTTCTCATGGTCCAACAACAACATCCAGCAATCCAGCAGTCAACAGCCCAATGCTCAAACAAGACCACCACCTGGTTTCCAAAGAGCAACACAAGAACAGGAACAAAAAGCCAGCCTTGAGGACATCTTTTCAATGTTTCTAGCAAATCAAGAAAAAAGTGATGCTCGGACTGAGTCCAAGTTTCAAACTCAAGAAGCTTCCTTAAAGAATCAAGCAGCATCAATCCGAAATCTAGAAATACAAGTGGGGCAGCTGGCCAATGTTATATTAGGTAGGAACCAAGGTACTTTACCTAGCAATTCTGAAAATAACCCTAAAGAATATATCAAAGCCATCACTTTGAGAAGTGGGAAGGTCTTAGAAGAGCAAAAGCAACCTCAGGTGGAGGAGGACAAAACAAATCAGCAGCAAGACAAGGAAAGAGAAGAGCAAGATGAGGGAAAAGAGGTAAGTAAACAACACAAACAAAAAGGTAAGTCCTCTAAATCTCTCTCTAATGCTAAAATAAACTTGGACACATTGTCATATCCGAGCTAGAAAGGATAAATTAGAGGATAAATTTTCAAAGTTCATTGATATCTTCAAGAAGTTGGAAATTAACATTCCTTTTGTAGAAGCTCTAATGCAGATGCCACAATATGCAAAGTTTCTTAAAGAGGTGCTTCCAGGAAAAAGGAGGGTTGAAGAGCAAGGAACAGTGATGCTAACAGAAAGTTGTAGTGCAATATTGAAGAATCAATTGCCTACCAAGCTTAAAGATCCAAGGAGTTTCACTATACCTTGTGAATTCGAAAACTTCAAATTTAACAAAGTGCGATGTGATTTAGGAGCAAGCATAAACATGATGTCTTTGTCCATTTGCAGGAAATTAAATCTAGGAGAGCTTAAGGAGATAAATATCATGCTCCAATTTGCTGATAGATCAACTAAAAAGCCCAATGGACTGATTGAGGACGTGCTGGTTAGAATTGGAAAATTCATATACCCATGCGATTTTGTGGTGCTAGACATGGAGGTGAATTGGAAATTACCACTAATTTTAAGGAGACCATTCCTAGCCACTGCAGCTACCCTAATGGATGTCAAACAAGGAAAACTAACCCTTATATTAAATGATGAAGAGATAGTGTTTGACATTAAACAAACTATCAAGAGACCTTCAAATTCTTGTGATGATACATGTTATTTTATTGATGTGATTGATGAATGTGCAGAGAATGTTCAGCAAGAAATTATGATGAAGGATAACTTCGAAAGGTGTTTGGCTCAATCATGCACAAAAGAAGATGATGATCCCCTCACGCAACAACTAGTAGATCAACTAGAGGCTGAAGAAAACAAAGAAGAGGAAAAAGGGGCTAAAATCAAAGACCCATCTAAACTTAAACTCAAACTCGTGCTTTGTTCTTTAAAATATGTGTATCTTGAAGATGATTCCAAACCAGTAATTATCTCTTCTTGTTTGAATGCTAGGGAGGAACAACTCTTAATCGAGGTGCTGAGCAAGCATAAGAAAGCGATTGGGTGGACAATTTGAGATATCAAATGAATCAGCCCAACTACATGCTTGCACAAAATTCTGATGGAAAACTCCTTCAAGCCAACAATTCAACCTCAAAGAAGGCTAAATCCCACCTGGCAAGAAGTGGTACAAAATGAAGTGGTAAAGTTGTTAGATGCAGGTATTATATGCCCAATTTCAGATAGAAAATGGGTTAGTCCAGTCCAAGTGGTACCTAAAAAGGGTGGAATGACAGTAATAAAAAATTTAGATAATGAGTTAGTACCCACTAGGACTGTGACTGGATGGAGAGTCTGTATTGATTACAAAAAATTGAATTCAACAACTAGAAAAGACCATTTTCCTTTACCTTTTATTGACCAAATGCTTGAGAGATTCGCAGGTAATAAATTCTATTACTTTCTTGATGGCTATTCCGGGTACTTTCAGATTCCTATCACCTCGGAGGACCAAGAGAAAACCACTTTTACCTGTCCTTATGGAACTTTTGCATATAGAAGGATGTCTTTCGGATTGTGTAATGCACCAGCCACTTTTCAGCGATGCATGATTGCTATTTTTCATGATTTCATTGAAAAATTTAAGAAAATTTTCATGGATGATTTTATTCTTTATGGACTGACATTTGAGACTTGTTTGAAAAATTTAGATTTAATCCTAACAACATGTGAAGATAGTAATCTAGTGCTGAATTGGGAGAAATGTCACTTTATGGTGAATGAAAGCATTGTGTTGGGCCACAAAATTTCATAAAGAGGCATTGAAGTTGATCGGGCAAAAATTGAGGTGATTGAAAAATTACCCCCACCTAGAAATATAAAGGGCATAAGGAGCTTCCTAGGACATGCAGGTTTTTAAAGGAGGTTTATCAAAGATTTTTTAAAAATTACAAAACCATTGTCTAATCTGCTCATGAAAGATGTAAATTTGATTTTGATGATGAATATTTGCATGCTTTAAAACTCTACAAAGAAAAATTGATTTCAGCACCTATTGCAGTTGCTCCGGATTGGACCATACCATTCGAATTGATGTGTGATGCTAGTGATTATGCTGAAGGGGTTGTGCTTGGACTGAGGAAAGAAAAAAATTTTCACACCATCTATTATGCTAGCCACACACTCATCGGGCTACAATTGAATTACACTACCACAGAGAAAGAGCTATTGGCTGAAGTATTTGCTTTCAAAAAATTCAGATCATACTTAATTGGATCGATAGTTGTTGTATATACTGACCATGCAGCTCTTAGACATCTCTTTGCAAAAAAGGACTCCAAGCCTAGACTAATCAGGTGGATCCTTCTCCTTCATGAATTTGACATCGAGATTAAAGATAAGAAGGGAGCTAAAAATGTGGTAGCAGACCACCTATTCAGACTTGAGACAGAGGAAGTAGAGAAAAAGGGGATTTCTGAACTCTTCCCGGATGAGGTTATATGTCAGGTAAGGAAAATATATTTTCAAGCTCCTTGGTTTGCTGATTTTGAAAATTTTCTTGCAGGTGGGTGGATCCCAAAGGAGCTAAGCTGGCAGCAAAGAAAAAAGTTCCTTGCTTATGTGAAACATTATTTTTTGGAAGATCCTTACCTCTACAAAATTTGTCCTTATCAAGTGGTAAGAAGGTGTATCCCAGAAATAGAGTTTGAATCAATTTTAAAGCATTGCCATGATGGAGAAGCCGGAGGACACTTCTGCTCAAATCGAACAGTAACAAAGGTAATGCAATCAACTTTCTATTGGCCCACACTCTAACAAGATTCAAAGAGGTATGTATCCACCTGTGATAGGTGTCAAAGGACTGGTAATGTATCTAGAAAAGATGAAATGCCTCTCACTAACATATTGGTATGCAAATTGTTTCATGTTTGGGGTATTTATTTTATGGATCCATCTTCATATGGTTTTGAATACATCTTGGTGGCTGTTGAATATATCTCTAAATGGGTAGAAGCCATAGCTACTAGGACCAATGATGCATGGGTGGTGTTAGAATTCTTAAGGAAAAATATTTTCACCCGATTTGGAGCACCTAGAGCTATAATCAGTGATGGTGGGAAACACTTTTGCAACATCCAATTCACCACTTTGCTTAAAACGTTTGGGGTGAGGCATAAAGTGGCTACACCCTACCATGCTCAAACAAGTGGGTAGGTTGAAGTGTCAAATCGAGAGCTAAAAAGAATCCTTGAAAAAACTGTTAGTCTATCAAGAAAGGATTGGGCTATCAAGTTAGATGATACTCTATGGGCATATAGGACAGCCAACAAAACCCCCATTGACACCACAGCATTTAGATTGGTATATGAGAAAGCATGTCACTTACCTGTGGAATTGGAACATAAAGCATATTGGGCTACTAAATTCTTAAATTTTGATGTGCAAAAGGTAGGAGAGAAGCGATTGCTGGATTTGAATGAGCTAGAGGACCTGAGGGACTGGGCTTATGACAATGCTAGACTCTACAAGCTTAAAACAAAGAGGTGGCATGACAAAAAAATTAGGATAAAAAATTTTGAGGTAGGCCAAAAAGTCCTTATGTACAATTCAAGATTAAAACTCTTTCCTGAAAAATTGAAGTCTAGATGGCAAGGACCCTATGAAGTGGTTGGGGAATCAAATTTTGGAGCATTTGAGATTCAACACCCAAAGAATGGAGAAAAATTCAAGGTAAATGGGCATAGGCTGAAACTCTATCAAGAGAAGTTTCCAGTTGAAACCTCTGTTGTACATTTGATAAATTGTGCCCATAAGAGATCTGTTAGTGTAGGAATAGGAGTAGGACTTTGCGTGTGAGTTGGTTTGAATAATATTTTTCAAAATTTTTAGGACTTGTTTGAATTTGCAAGAGATTTTGACTTCTTTTTATTGATAGAGTAGAACTAGGATAGAAAGAGTGTTAGATTAAAATTTACAACTTCCCAAAAATAGAAAACCAATTAAAAAATAAATAAAATAAAATAAAATAAAAAATAAAAAAAAACTCAAAACTTCATTTCTAAACCGGAAACTTGTTAGTTTGGAAATTTGTGTGTAAACTTGTTTTGTGTGCGATTTTGTCTGAGAGTGTTCTTTAATGCAATTTTATTAATATGTACTCAATCTCCATTCATATTAATAAAATAATGAATTTTTACTCTCTCCATATTTGTCTCAAAGCATGATCTTAATATTTCTTCCAATGAAAATGTGTGAAAAATGACTCAGCATCTGACTCTCACTGCTACTAACTTGTCCAAACTGGGAAGATTGATGAATTCATTCAGGATCTGGAGAATTCATGGAATTACTTGGTGCGTTTGCACCATTTTTTGGCATGGCCGCGCCATTGTCTTGATGAGGTACGACCATTACAGAGGTGAGGAACCACAAATTCCACTACAGAATTCAAGAGCACGAAGGGAGTTCCATCCAACCTCAACAAACCAGACTGTTAGGGGAGTACTTCTTTTCACTCCTATGTTTATTGTTGCTTTGAGGAGAAAGCATGATTTTAAGTTTGGGGTGGGATATTCTTCCTGAACTTTTCAAGTATTCTTAAATGGATTTAAAAGCTGTGTTTTCTTTTCAAAAATTCACCAGAAAAATCTAATAGAGATTTTGGAAAATACGAGTGAAAATCCCTGATCAGATGAATAGCATGATTCATTGTCAGCAAAATATTTTAGTTCAGATGTTTAGTCTTAATTGGCAGAGAATTTTTCTTTAAAAATAGTTTTTGAAAACAAAGTACAAGTGAGGAAGTTGATTTCAATCACTAGAACCAACCTGAGAAAAACTTGAGGTAAAACAGAGAAAGGTTTTCAAAATTCTGAGGTGATTTAGGCACCTGTTTAAAAATCGTTTGTGCCTTTTTCAAAGCCACCCACTTTAATGCACAAGTTGCAACACCTTTTGTCAAACGTTTTGTGCCAAAAAGATCCCTGTTCTGTTTTAATGTCTCATGCTACATGAACCAGCCTTGGTGATCAATAAATTTGTTTCTTTCTTACCCATGATTCTCCAAATTATTGAAGTATTTTGTTTGAATGAGCATGGATCAAGATTTTGAAGTTATAAGGAGGGATGGATGAAGGGAATAGAAATATTTCTTTGTAAAAGGGAAGAAGGAGCAAGAGAGAAAAAAAGAAAATTCTGGGCTGAGTTAGGAGAAACGCCACCTTGTGTGTGCACCGGGTCTCGGGCCTCAGCAAGCTTAGGGACTCTGAGTCAACCGGCAGGGTAAGCTAGACTCTAAACAAAGCCAAAAAAAAAAAGAAGAGGAGGAAAAAGAGAAAAATAAAATCCTTGGCTAAGTTAGGAGAAAGGCCACCTTGTGTGTGCACCGGGACTCGGGACTCAGCAAGCTAAGAGTCTCTGAGTCAACCGGCAAGGTAAGCTAGACTCTGGACAAAACCAAAAGGAAAAAAAAAGCATACATGGAAAAGAAAGGCAAAAGGAAAGGAATAAGGGGTCAATTCAAAAGAATAAGTTTGGGGTGAAGGAGTTTGGAGGAAGAGCCACAAGATCAGATTCATGCTCAGAAAAATGGAATATGGATATGAGGAGAATAAAACCCAAAAGAAATACCAAAAAAATCTTCATCATACCCATTACCCCTGCCTCATTACAACCCATAAAAGACCTATTGATCAGAATTGAGAACTACTTCAGGTTAGTGGAGATTGGACTAAGGTTGGCTTATGGAGTTGAACTGAGACTTCTCACTTGTATGGGAATGGGCATCTTCAAAAAATTTGAAGAAAATTCAAATTCTATTTTGACTAAGCAAGAAGAACCATCATTAGGAAAGGAGTGAATCATCTATCTTGAAAACTTTAAAAGGGAGGATCACTGAATATTTCTTAATAGATCTATCTGGTTTATTTCCTTTAGAGTTTGCTCGAGGATGAGCAAATATTTATGTTTGGGGTCATGATAACTGTCTAAAAGACATTGTTTTTTACATGAATTAATGATTAGAAATCCTAATTCTGAGTTGATTGTTAGCATGAAAATGACAAATATAACTCAATTGCATGGTTTGTGTCTCAGGTAACTGGTTGAAGAAGAAAATTCAAATTCTGAGTGAAACTGAAGCAAAAATGAGCAAAATGAACGAAAAAGGGTATGGCGCGACCGCGCCGATTCTAGCGCCACCGCGCTGGGAAAAAAGGTAAAAATTCAAATAAATAGAGGAAAATACCCAACGGCTAGGAAGGCTTCAAAGAAGATAACTCGGGAAAGTGAAATGGCGCGAACGCGCCTTCTGAGGGCGCTACCGCGTCAAGGAACTGGCGCTACCTCACACCGAGACAGCATAGACGCGCCAAAGATATGCCAAATATAGAAAGAAGAGTTGCCATTCTGGGGAACAATGAAAAAGGCTAAGGAGTGGCGCTACCGTGCCACTACAACAGCAAAATATGGCGCTGTCACGCAAAGAAGTCTCCTTACTCAGCACGGATTCGATGGCCATTTCCAGACTTAGAAAGAACTCTGCTCCAGTAGCAATCTCGCCATTATCAAGAACAATATCGGCGCGACCGCGCCGATGACTCAGCAACGCAAAGTCGCTAAAATCTCGGGATCCTGACAACCAATCAAGCCCAAACTTGGGAGAAGAAGTCCTAAGTGCCTAAGGAAGGTATCCACGAAGACTATGAGGAAATTTTCTCGAGTCCTAGGTGTTTTGTATGACGAAGAAGTGAAGTTCAATACAAATAAGGAAATTGTTGCCAGAAGAGAAGACAAATCCGAGTTTAAAGAAGAACATATCTGGACTTCCTGATTCCCAATTGAACCCAAATTTGGACAGAAGATTCCTGAGGAGATTGAGGATCATATCACAAAAATTCAGGTCAATCCATATCGTGCTTTTAGAATTTTATACTTTTAAAGTGGTGGACCCAATGCTGAAATTGGCAGCAGAATCAACCCAACTTCTGAGCATCACATCTCGAGTTTCCTAACTCAGATAGGACTCAAATTTTGTACACAAGGCAAGGACCATGGAAGGAAGGTTCTCATGTAATTTCATCCAAATCTGAGGTAAGAAAGGCATATTCGACACCCCTGGACAGAGACCAAATTACAAGGCCAGGACAACAGCACAACAATAAATAGGGTTCCAAGGAAGAGTGCAAATCATCCAATTTAGAGTTCTAAATTCAGTTTTTAGTGCAATTTCTAGATTTTTTAGTTAGTTTGGAGAGGAGAGGAAGTCCAGAGGGAGTCTTGCACAGCCTCTTGGCACTTTGGAGAGAGCAGGAGAGATTTTAGTCAAGGCTCAAGTGAAGCTAAAGGCAGTTCTTCAAGGGGATTTCTATACTTAGTATTTTGATTTCCATGGCCGTAATTAAATCCTTTTTATGTGTTTATACTGCTACCATGTAGTAGTCTCTCTCTGTTGGGGAAGCCATGAACTCCTAGTTGTTATATGTTTAAGTTTTGAAGTTTATAGCAATATAGTACTTAGCCTTTGTTTTAGAATCTAAGTTCATCGCTTATTTCTAATTTAAATTGATATCTGAAGTTTAACGAGGTTCGAATAGAGAAGTTAATGTTCAGTAGAGATTTTGGTTAGTTATTTGATTCTTTGTTTTCTAAAACAACTCGTTTTTCTAAACTAGATCGTTCCGGATTGTGATGGAGACTAGTGGAAAGCGATATGAATGTTTATAACTCTTGTTCTGAATAAGAGAGAGTTAATCTTTAAGCTTTTATATTTATGCACCTAGGATTTGAATGTTTCTGGATTGTGATGGAGTTCAAAGAATAGGTGAAAGTTATTTCCTGTATATGGGTAACTAAGTTTTCAAAAGATAAGTCAAGGTAAAGGTACTTAAGCTATAAAAAATCAGAACTTTGCAAGTTAACAACTAGGAGGGATTGACACTTTTCCCCAACATCTCTTCTCCGTTAGGTTTTCCATTAGTTTAATTCTGTTTTCATTTTCAGTTCTCAAAAACCTAAAAACTGTTTTCCTCAATCAGTAGAAAAATCTTTGTTTAAACTGAGTTCTCATCAAGGTCTCTGTGGGATTGATATCTGGACTCTCGAGTCTATATTACTTGCTGACCTAGTGCACTTGCTAGACACCCAGCAGCAATAGCCCACCGTCGAGCCCAGAATTTTTCCATGACATCACCCTGTCATCGCCATATCAGCCTCATCATTGCTTCATCATCTTGCCGCTTGCCTGCCACTAAACATCGAATAAGTTACATGCCATAAACCAAAAAAGGAAAGTCACTTCACCGATCCCCTTTCTAAGGATCGATGGAGTGAGTCAACTCTCCCCTGCTGGGGAGCAGGAGAAAAAAGAGGTTGATCCTCTTTCTGAGGATTGACTGAAATCTTGGCTACCAATAGCTAGAAAACCAAATCGAAAAGGGGGGAACCTTTTCGCCAAAAAAAGAGCTTTTTCTACCAAGAGAGAACCTTTCTTGCAAAAGGAGGAGCTTTCTTGCCAAAACAGAATCTTCTTTGCCCAAAAAGAGATCTTTTTTTCCGTCGAGAAGAGTACAGAAGCTCTCAAGCAAGAAGTTCCAGCAACTTACCATCAAAATTCACACTGTTCAACCAGAGTAGCTCTACTCGTTCCCTGGCAACCTCAACACGTCAAAAACATGGAACATAAACACTTTCGTCTGACCGACCAAAGCCATCATCATTCGTGCACACTTGTTCCGGAAACTTGATGTTCATTGTCAACTCGCAAGAAGTAATAACTTTGCGCCAATAATCAACAGAAATCGAATCAAAGGAAAGCCAGGAGGTCGCATCCCCACATTTCCCCAATTCATAACACAAAAATTATAATTTTCTTTGTATTATTGTCGATTTAATCAATCAGTCGTGCCTTTCCGCGTAAGGATGTCAATTTTACCCGATTACCTGATTACCCGATTACTTGTTTACCCGAATGGTAATTGGATGGTTATGAAAAAAAAATATTTTGTTTCGATTACCCGATTACACAATTATCCAATTACCCGATTACCCGCCTCTTAATCAAAACGGATATGGATAATTGTTATTCCTTACCCAATTATCCAATTACCAAATTACCCGGATGGTAATTTGGTAATTTATTTAAACTTTATACCCTTCATTTAAATAAACTTAATGTAATTGATGTTATTTTTAGATAATATGTGTGTTGAAAGTTTGTTTGAGTTGTTTTTAGATAAACTTAAGAATTGGGTTACATTTTTTATATGATTTTGAATTTTTTATGTTTTTAAATATTTAATTTAATAGACTTCTAATAGTTTTATTGGTATTAGTGTTATTTAAATATTACTTTAGAAGTTGTTTTTTATAATTTTATTGATACTATTTTATTTGTACAAGTTATAAGTTTTTTGTATTTTTTTTAAAATTTATAAGGGTTAGATAATTATATCTATTAAAATATTATTTATCCATTTATTTACTACCCGATTACCACGGGTAATCGGGTAAGAAATTTGGGTGACAGAATAAGGGATTTTTATTCGGGCCAAACGGGTGAAGGAACACAGGTAGGGTAATCAAAACGGGTATTGGAATCACTCTTACCCGTTTCGATTATTACCCTTTCACACCCCTATTTTCGCGGACCAAAGGTTTTTCTAGGAAACAATATGATTATTCTTATGTATCACTATTTAGTGTTATTTTCATATTATCTAAAGAGGAACTTACTCTAAAGGCAACATATAGAAATCCACTTTTGCAAATTTACCCATCTTTAACATTTTATTTCTCAATTGCCAATACCATTGTGCTGATCACAAAATCTAAATCTAATGGTTAAAAGCCCTTATAAGTAATTCCCTATGTCAACTGGTTCCTTTTTATTCTATCTAATACATAATTCGAATGAAAAAATTTTTAATTATTATTGAACATTTTTAATATTAATTTTGTTTCCACATACAATTACTTAAGAATCATTTAGCACATAATTATTAAGAAGTATAACTATTATCGTAAGTTACACTAGCCGAAAGCCTCGTCGCTCTTGCAAAATTATTAGATTTTGAGTAAAATATGATATTTGAATATAAAAACCAAAAATTAATTTTAATTTCCTATGACTCTTTGAATATTTATTTGCATTCAATTTTATTTAAAAGTGATTTTATTTTATATTTTCAGACACAAAAATTTGATTCAAATTAAAATTTCCTTTATTCTGAAATAGATCGGGTGGGCCCGATCAAACAAGAGAGGTTACCTCGTCAGTGCCACTCAGACAATAACTAAGCGACACTAGACCACCTACAAGGACGAAACATCAGCGCCACTGGGATGATGACTAGTTGATAAGTGGCTGCCTACAAGGATGACACATAGTGCCACTAGGGATGATCACTAGGCAACTAGGCAACAAGTGGACCAATCAGATTCGTCCATTCAAAGGGAAAATTTGAATTTGAAATTGAAATTTTGAATTCAAATTCCCACTAAAGGGAAAGGAGTTAACATCAAGTTAGGGGAGTTGGGGAAAATTAGATGAGAAAGCGAACCTCTTCCTAAAGCTACATATTCCCTAGGGAAGCAAAGAAATGGGGAACCAAAAATCCAAATCCGAACTCTGCCAAATCCCCTCTTGGAACTCTGCCAAATCCCCTCCTGGAACTCTGCCAAATTGCCTTCTTGAGGTCTACCAAATCGCCTTCTTGAGGTCTACCAAATCGCCTTCTTGAGGTCTACCAAATCGCCTCCTAGAACCTGCCAATTTGCCTCCTAGAACCCTGTCAAAGTGCCTCCTAAAAGTGTGTCAAGTTGTCTCTTGAAGCTCTTCCTGATATCTCCAGAAAATTCACCCAAAATTTGTAGTATAATAACAACACAGGTAAGCCCATCGTTATTCTACAATTTTGCCTATTGTCGTCAAGCTACCTAAATGGAATATCAAATTCAAGTGGTCTTCACTGTCGGGGAGATCACAATTTGTCATTGGATCGTGAGAAGGCTCGAGTTCATACACATGCAGATTGAATCAATGGAGGAACTAGTAATCGCACCCACGAAATCCCCAACTTGTAAATTTTAATTCAGATTTTGTATGTGGTAGTTACACTTCTTAAAGAACCGGCCGATTTGTACGGAAACAATATTTAATAAGATATCATGATAGAAGTCCTTAAAACAAAGAAGGTTACATACATTATATATATTTAGTCTATGACATATATAACATAAATAAAAATAATGCTTTAGCAATAGTGAAAAATAAAAACAATGAAATAATTTGTTACTACAAGAAAGAAATTATAATTTTAATATTGTATGCACCAAAATGTGCATGGCCCACGTTCGACAGATCCAGGAGTCCATCGACCCAACAAACAAAGTTCGTGGACAGGCCGCGACAATTCTCGAAGTAATCCGACGCAGCCCATCGTCGAACTCATCTGTCTCGCCGCATCATCGACCTGGCCGAGCGATCTCTCGCAAGATCGTCAACTCGGTGAGTCATCGTCTAGTCAACAACGATTCAATGAGTCATCGCCACGTCGGCGTGAGTCAGCATCTGATCAGCCATTTCAAGCGAGAAAGATGAAAACCTATAAAAGAGGCTACGATCCTCCTCATTCGGGGGATCTCAGCGGGGAGTTCCTGGTCTCCCTCCTCCCCTCTTCCCTCAACTTCACGGCGAGAAAGGGGATCGTGATCCCCTTTCCCAGCAAAAATCCCTCAACAACAACAAAGACTGGCTACAAAAGGCCAGACGTTCCCTGTCCCAAGGGTTGGTTGGAAAAAAGGTGAAAAGTTAGAGAAATCACATTCGAAAGGCTCTCTGAACTCTCTCGTTCCCAAATCGAAGGTCCAAAGCTCCCTTCACCGAGAAGAGTTCCTCACGCACAGAGGTTCTTTCATCGCAAAGAAGTCAACATCTGCGGTTAAATGTCGTTCTCTGGCTTCGACCGAAGCAATTCTACACCTTCGCCCGGCATCGTCACAAGTCAAAACACACGGAACACAAATACTTCCGTACGACCGACAAAAGCCACACCAGATCGTGTACACCCGTTTCTGTAACTCGAAGTCTCGACGACGACTCGCCAGAAGCTTTAACTTCACCAAAAACACACGGAGATCGAATCAGAGGAAGCCTAGGAGAGTGAACTCGCATTCCTTGATATTTACAACACACCTTGTAAACACAAATTATTCTAAAGTAATTGAAAACTTCTCTCGGTCGCGCCTCTTCGCGGACCGGCGGATTTTCGGTGAAACAGATTTGGCATACCCGGTGGGACTTTTCCTACCTCTCATCTCCTTCTCCGTCCAACACAAAAAAAAACTCTCCAACCTCTGCCATGGCCAACAACGCCAACAACGGCGGCAACAACAACAACAACAACAACGGGGGTAAACAAACGCCTCCTCGGGCTCGCCCAACCGTGCTCGCCCAGCGACCCATGAGGTTCAACTATTGGAACTTCAGCGGATGCTGCCGCATCGCCCGCCAACGTTAGCGTTCCTACCTCACCACCACCGCCACTTTCGCCCGGTGGCGAGAGCTATGGCTAGGAATTTGTCTGCTGGACAAGCTCCTTTCATGCGCGACGTGCGCCGTCCAAGCGCCTTATTCGTGCCACAGGCTACCGCGGCCTCCAACAAACCAGCCACGGTCGCCGCTAAACTGCTGCCAGCGATAGCCAAGCCAACATACCTGGCTGTCGCTGCATCTCCTCATCCTCGCAGCCCGACTGCCAGTCCGACGCAGTCGCCGCCGTCACGGAGAAGCTCTATTGTTCCCACCTTGGTACAGCAATACGAGCAAAGCGGGGGCATCTCCTCTCTCCCTGCGACCAGAACACACTCTGTGTCGGCTTCCTCCGTACAGAGAACATCGGCGACAGACAACTCGCCGGTTATGCTGGTCTCACATGACCTCCTGGCCGCACTCAATGCAGCAGCTGGTCCACCACCAATCCGTTCACCTCGCCGACAAACAACGGCGACCTCCCCCACCGCCACATCGCCCATTCCATCTTGCCGATTCTCACCGGCGGCGGTCACTACAAGTCAGCCGTCGCCCAGAGCCACCTTCCGCAATCAACCTGCGAGTGGTCCTTCTGACCGGTCCCCCACAACAACCACCTCTCCAATGAAGTCACCAACGAAGGCTTCATATCTTCAAGCTGCGTCGAGAACAACTACCCCGACGCAAACTGTCAAGATGGCCGCGATGACGACTTCGGCCAAAACTATTGAAGAACAGCTGGCCGAGATGCAGACTGCAATAAAGGAGCAAAGCGAACAGCTGCGCATAAAAGATGCACAGCTTGCAGCCCGTGATGCTCAACTAGCAGCTCGCAATGATCAAATTGCGAAGTTGTTTGAACGGCTCGAAATGGGCACAACCACCAATAACACCGGTGGCGTCTCTCAAGAAGTCGACCGAAATCGGCCGACTACCAGCGCCTCAGCCGAAATGACGCGAGAAGACTCTTCCTCCGACGACGAGCTGCCGCCCGTCGCTCCAGTGGCCATCCGCAGAAGCCGACCTGAAGTGGATCCGTCTGCTCTCACACTTGACTCCATTACAGAGCTCATCAACCGTGCAGTACGAAACAGTGCCGGCGACCACAAATCAGTCGCCTACAAGAGACCGTACACACAGAGGATCCAGAATATTCCAATGCCAATCGGCTATCACCCTCCCAAGTTTCAACAATTTAATGGCGACGGCCACCCAAAGCAGCATGTCGCACATTTCATCGAAACTTGCAACAACGCCGGCACAGACGGCGACCTATTGGTCAAGCAGTTCGGCCGATCTCTGAAGGGAAATGCCTTCGATTGGTACATCGAGCTGCCTCAAGAGTCTATTGACAGTTGGGAGCAACTGGAGAGCGAATTCCTCAGTCGATTCTACAGTACTCGGCGTACTGTAACGCTAGTCGAGATCGCCAATCTCAAACAGAAGAAAGGCGAAAAAGTGGTCGACTACATCAACCGATGGAGGAACCTGAGCCTCAATTGCAAAGAAAGCTCGAATCTATCGCTCGAAGCCGAAATAGAAATGTGCTCACGGGGAATGCGATGGAACCTCCTCTGCTACATACAGAGCCGAAGGCCGAATGATTTCCAAGAGCTCGCAACAGAAGCTCACAATATGGAAAACTTGATAGAAGAACGAGGAGAAGAAGGATCCTCTTCCGCCGACCCCCGCAAAAAGGGGAAGGCACCTGCTGCGATTGCATCCAAAGAAACGAAAGAGAAATCAAAATCCTCTTTCGCGACAAATACTGTCGAACCACTCAAGGTCGGCAGTAAGGTCAAGCAGACTTACCTCCCACGACAATTGACGGGAGGTTTCAAGAAGTTGACACTGGAAGAACGACAGGCAAAGACATATCCCTTTGCCGATGCCGACGTTCCCATCATGCTCGATCAGCTGCTGGACAACCAACTATTGAGGCTGCCAGAAATCAAAAGGCCTGGCGACCAATCCAAAAGAAAAGATCCCAATTTTTGCAAATACCACCGACTGGTTGGGCACTCGACGGAAAAATGTTTCGTCTTGAAGGATCGCATCATGGAGCTAGCGGCGCAAGGCCGTATTGAAATTGAAGGAGCTGAAAACACAGCCTCCTCATATGCCATCTCCATCCGAGCAGAGCCGAATCAGCTAACTCGGCCAAACAAGAAGCAGGCCACGAAGAAGGAGTACCGACCAAAGCCCGGTTCCTCCAGCCGACCTCATAACAGCAGACGACCACCGGCTAAGGTCGTACCAAAACCGGCACCCCGTGAACAAGCTGCAGCCGACGCAGAGGGGTGGATCTTGGTCACCCGGAGAAAGAAGCCTATTCGAGAAATCGAACTGGCACCGGTGACCATCAAAACAAAAGCAAAGCGGCCAAACAAAAGAGCCGCGAAACGTCATAGAAAAGCTCCTAGGACTGACGTCCAGGAGGCAAACAAAAAGAAAAGAAGACCCGTCACATTGGCGGAGTTCTTCCCGAAGGAGTTCCTCTCGCCGCCTGCAATGGTGGCGACCTGCTCAACAGCTCCTCCCGAGCAAACAACAGCAACAAAAGAGAAGGGCAAAAGACCTGTCGTCGAATGCGACGACCTCGAGACGTCGCTCAAACAAATTTCACATCTCAACAAAATAGAAGATGATCTCGATTTGGACATCAGGTCCAGATAATCCTTAATCCGAGTCCTCGACAAACCAGAGGAACTCAAAGCTGAGCTCGAGTCGCTGCTGATGAGAAAGCACGACGTGCCGAAAGTCGGGTTAACCCCTCATTTTCGAAAAGAAGAGGAAGATGCCTACACCAAAGCGCATCTCGCGAAGTCGGAGGAAGCATTGGTCGTCACATGCCCGCCCTGCATTACATTCAGAGAAGAAGACGCACAATTGGGGTCAAAGAATCACAACAGACCGTTGTTCGTCTCTGGCTACATCAAGGATCACAAAATCAACCGTATCCTCATCGACTGTGGATCTGCAGTCAACATTCTGCCCATCCGTACGATGAAAAATATTGGTCTCTCTGCTGGCGACCTTTCTCCAAGTTCTCTCCTCATTCAAGGCTTCAACCAGGAGGGCCAGAGAACGCTCGGCATGACGAACCTGAAGCTGCACATCGGGGATATGGTAGCCGACACTCCTCTTCAAGTCATCGACTCTAGGACGTCCTACAATTTGCTCCTGGGTCGACCATGGCTCCATTCAAACGGAGTCGTGCCATCTACACTACACCAATGCTTCAAGTATTGGGAAAACGGCGAGCAGAAAACGGTGTATGCCGACGAAAGCCCATTCACAGAAGCAGAGGCGTCGTTCGCAGATGCTAAATTCTATCTGACGACCAGACCGACAGTCAAATTGTCACCTTGGTCGAACCAAGCAGCGAACGCTAAAGGTACCCCGACGCAGGTTGCATCGTCCAAACAACCGGTGCAAGATGTAACACTAAAACAGTCGTCGCAGTCAGCCAAACCACAGACTTCGACGCAAGTTGCATCTCCCAAAAAGACCACGACGCAAGTCGTATCTCCACCGCAGCCAGCACACAATCATAAATCGGCCACAGTCACGCCTACATCAAATCGGCGCAACATGCCCATCTTGCGATACATTCCACAGTCGCAAAGGAAGAAAGGAGAGGCTCCCCTGGTCGCCTGCAACAAAATCCAGCCGACCTCGTTGCCAGAAAAAGTCACGCTTCCTCTACCAAAATTAGAGGAAAGAAGTATAGTGAAGCGGCTGCCGAACCAACAACAGTTGCCGTCCACACGCTCAAATGAAGGCTTCGACCCAAATGCCTACCGGTTGATGGCCAGAGCAGGGGGCAATCTTACAAAAGACGAGATTCACGCCAAGCCTCCTGCGGACTTTACCCGTCTTCACTCCAGAGCAGGAGAAGCTAAAGAACGAAGGGCATCGCATCAGTCAAGGTCGCCTGGGCCTTGGCTATGAAAAAGCCAAAGCCAATCAAGATCTATACAGCCCAAACGAAGCCGGTAAAGATAACCCGAAAATCATCGGCAGACGTGTACCAAGTCTCAGTTGGCCAAATCCCAACAGAGGAACAGGATACTTCAAAGCCGGTGATTATTTATACAAAAGCAGCCATCAATCGACGTCAACCAAAGAAAGACGGTGAGCCAGTCATCATCTATACTTTGAAAGCAGCCCTCGCACGAGCTCGCGCATACGACTCGGTAATGGCGAATCACATCTCCGTCACCGACGACGAACAAGATGCTGAGGAATTTGTTTTGAAGGAGGCTCCGGCTGAATTCGAAGAAGGAGGCCAGTCAACCGTCGATGAATTAAAGAAAGTCGACTTGGGCACAGCAGAAGACCCCAGGCCAACATTCCTCAGTGCTTCACTGACGGCCGATGAAGAGGTCGAATATATGGCTCTGCTCCGCGAATATCGCGACATCTTTGCCTGGAACTACACAGAGATGCCTGGCCTCGACCCGCGAGTGGCAGTCCACAAGTTGGCGGTTCATCCCCTGTTCGACCAGCGAAGCAATCGCGAACGACGATTCCGCCAGAACTAGTGCCAGAAATCGAAAAGAGGTCGACAAGTTGATCGCAGCAAATTTCATCAGGGGGAGGTGAAGTACCCTTCCTGGATTGCAAACATCGCCCCAGTCAAGAAAAAAGACTAGCCAAATTCGGTTTTTGCGTCGACTTTTCGTGACCTGAACAAAGCGTGCCGAAGGATGACTTCCCTCTCGCCAATTACCGAGCTCATGGTTGATGCGACAACAGGTCATGAGGCTCTATCTTTCATGGACGGGTCCTCCGGCTACAACCAAATTCGGATGGACCCAAAAGATGAGGAACTCACCGCTTTCCGCACCCCCAAAGGCATCTTCTGCTACAAAGTTATGCCGTTCGGACTCAAAAAATGCCGGGCGCGACATATCAAAAGAGCGATGCAAAACATCTTCGACGACTTCCTCCATAAGAGAATCGAATGTTACGTCGACGACTTGGTGGTGAAAACAAAGCAGAGAGCCGACCATCTTCTCGACCTCCGAGCAGTGTTTGAGAGACTGCGACGGTTTCAGCTCAAAATGAATCCATTGAAGTGTGCTTTCGGTGTCACCTCCGGCAAATTCTTAGGATTCCTCGTCCACCACAGAGGAATTGAAATAGACAAGTCGAAAATCGATGCCATTCAAAAGATGCCGGAGCCCAAAAACGTCTCTGAGCTCAAAAGCTTCCAAGGTCACCTGGCATACATCCGCCGCTTCATTTCGAACCTTGCTGGGAGGTGCCAGCCTTTCAGCCGGCTGCTGAAGAAGGGTACACCGTTCGAGTGGGACGAGGCATGTCGGAACGCCTTTAACAACATAAAGGCATACCTCACCAAGCCACCAGTGCTCGTAGCTCCGATCGTCGACAAACCACTGCTGCTGTACATCGCAGCACAGGAGAAGTCGGTGGGAGCTCTTTTGGCTCAATGTGATGAGGACAACAAAGAACGTTCTCTCTACTACCTTAGCCGAACATTGGTGGGCGCCGAGCTCAACTATACACCGATTGAGAAGACTTGTCTGGCTCTCATATTCGCAGTTCAAAAGCTTCGGCACTACCTCCTGGCGCATTCGACAAATCTCATTTCAAGAGCTGATCCGTTGAAGTATATTATGTCGCGACCAATTCTCTCTGGTCGACTGGCGAAATGGGCGCTGCTTCTCTCCGAATTTGAGATCAACTTCGTTCCACAACGAGCTATCAAAGGTCAAGCTCTTGCTAATTTCTTGGCCGACCACCCAGTGCCTGCCGAATGGGAGTTAACTGAGGAATTCCCAGACGAAGAAATATTCCTGGTCGAAGTACTTCCCCCTTGGGAGATGTATTTTGACGGCGCCGCACGAAGAAATGGAGCTGGCGCTGGAGTCCTTTTCGTGTCTCCAAAGAAGGATCTACTGCCGTATTCGTTCGTGCTATCCCACATCTGTTCGAACAATGAAGCAGAGTATCAAGCCATCCTCCTAGGACTCGGTATAGCGGTCGAGATGCAACTGCCGCAATTAAATATCTACGGCGACTCGGCTTTGGTCATCAAGCAATTGTCAGGAGAGTTCGAAGTCAAGAAACTCGAGCTCGAACCTCTCTGGAGATATGCCGGTGAACTTCTGGCCCAAATCCCGGAAGTTTCACTCCACTATGTCCCTCGCTCCGAGAATGGGCCAGCCGACGCATTAGTCGGCATTGCCGCCAGCTTAGCACGCTTCGACGAACGGCCAAACCAAGTTCCCATTTGTGAACGTTGGGTCATCCCTCCACCACTCGAGGAAGAAAAAGAAAGAGAGCAAACAGAGGAGACAGAAGAATCTCTCCCTATCTCGGCTACCCAAAACCAGACCGAGGATTGGCGCAAGCCTATCATCAACTTCCTTCGTCACAGTACACTCCCAGTCGACCTACGAGAGCGAGTCCAAATTCGTCGGACAGCTCCTCGGTACGTTTTCATCAACGACATACTCTACCGAAGGTCGTACGAAGGTCTGCTCCTTCGTTGTCTTTCAAAAGAAGAAGGATTGCAAGTGCTGAAAGAAACACATGGTGGGATCTGCGGCGCACATCAAGCTGGCCCAAAGCTCCACCTACAGGTCAAAAGACTCGGCTACTATTGGCCAACTATGCTCAGGGACGCCATCGAAATGGCTCGAACCTGCAAACCGTGCCAACTCCATGCCGATTACATACATCAACCACCGGTGCCGCTTCACCCAACGGTCGCTTCCTGGCCATTCGAAGCTTGGGGTATGGATATCATCGGCCCTATCACTCCTAAGTCCGACTCCGAACGGCAATACATCTTGGCTGCCACCGACTATTTCTCCAAATGGGCCGAAGCTGCAGCCTACCGAGAGGTCAAAGCCACCACCATCGCCGACTTTATCCGAACTCAAATCATATACAGATATGGAATTCCACGGTATATCGTGACGGACAACGGCACACCCTTCAGGAATAAAGTCATGGACCGCTTCTGTAAAAAAATTTCGCGATACAACAGCGGATGTCGCCGGCTTACAATCCGGCAGCAATGGACTCATGAGAGGCCTTCAATAAGACACTCGCAAAATTGAAGAAAAACGGTCGGCACCCATAAAAGGAGCTGGGACGAAAAGCTTCCCGAAGCTTTATGGGCATACAGAACGACGGCCAGAACGCCTACCCAGTCGACTCCATACTCGCTGGTGTATGGCACCGAAGCGGTACTCCCTCTCGAAGTACAACTCCCTTCCTTACGCATAGCAGTAAGAGAAGGACTGACGACGGAGGAATGCGCCCAACTGAGACTCGCAGAACTTGAGTCTCTCGATGAACAAAGACTCGAAGCACAACAACGTCTCGAATGCTATCAGTCCCGCATGACCAGAGCCTTCAACAAAAAGGTACGACTCAGGTCATTCCAGAAAGGCGATCTCGTGCTCGCAGTAAGACGGCCGATGCTTTTCACCAGCAAAACCGGGGGGAAATTCGCCCCAAAGTGGGAAGGACCTTATGTGGTGCAAGAGGCCTATACCAATGGCGCCTATAAGCTCGTCACTGCAAACGGGTCAGAGCTGCCAATAACGAACGGTAAATTTCTCAAACGATTTTACCCATGAAAAGGGCAGCAGAAAAAATGTGCGAAAAGGAAAAATAGTCGACGAATAAAGGAGAGTACTTCTCATAAAAAATCAAATGGGAATATTCTCAGCCTCACAAAACATAGACGAGGCAAACAAAAAAAATGCAAAGGAAAGAAAGAGTGATATGGCCTCAAAGTCGCGGAAGCTCGAAACTGGTAAGTTGGCCCTTCAAACGGATCACCTCAGCCTGGGCGTCGGCTAGCTCATGTCCCTCTTGCTCGCTAAAGGTAGGTCGAGCTCTAACCTCGGCCAAACGTCGACGAATAGTGGCAGCCTCTTCATCTTTGGCATCAAGCTGTCTCCTATCAGTCGCAATTTGCGCATCTAAAGAGTCAAGTCGAGCTGAAACCCTAGTAAGCTGCTCGCGAAGCCGCTTCTGTTCCTCTTCGGCAGCCTGCCTAGCCGCCCGATTCTGGTCGACACTAGCGGATAGTCGGTCACGACTGCTGGTCACACGTCGCTCCGCTTCGGTAAGTTCAGCCTCTGCAACTTGGCGTTCTTCTAGACTGAGCTTCCCTTCCAGCTAACAGCGCAAATGCTGAAGTCGAGCCGCCCCGGATGCGAACTCCTCAACCCAATGCCCCAATATAGAGGTGTCGATACCTACCTCAATCAGCTTCTCAAGGCAGACGAAGGCATCCTCCACCACCCGGGTGAACTCGGATCGCTGGCTGGTAAGAGGTCCCGCTCGGATGAAGTCCTCCCACAACCCCAAAGCCGCCATCTGAAGTTTTAGAGTCGCCCCCGCTGATGGGCGCCTCGAGGACCCCTGCAGAAACAGAGGCTATGAGTTCGAGGGAGAAAAGACAAACAAACACATATATAAAAAAAGGAGAAAAGGAAATCATGACTCACCGACAAAGACTTCAAGAGGTTGAATGATCGCTGCCAGCGGATGAAGGGCTGATGACGGCTCTCCACCTTTTCAAGACAAAGACACAACGGTGACCGGAGTCGCTGGAATAGGACGAGAGGTTGGGGGCATCAGGCTGAATACCCCCCGACGGCCACTTGGCTCAAGCCGGCAATAGTAACTCCATCCACAGTCGCGATCTGTTTGGCTCTCGAGGGGAGGCACCATCTGCAACCACCGTAGTATCGCCCTCCACTTCATCGAAAAGTATAGGATCAGCAGCAGATAGCGGACCCTTACGAATCGCATTTTGGCAAGGTCTGCCAAAGAGATGTGATCTTCCTCGTCCAGCATGGAGTGGTGCGGTAGCTCCAACCCGAGAAAGGTCCAATGGCTCGCCCAAAGCCGGAGTAAGCTGAATCTCCCGCGAAGTCAACCAACTGAAGCTTCTCCGGTAGGCCCCGAGGACGGACCCGAAGAAGAAGAGGAGTCGACACAGCCAAAGGTTCGGGCGGTTCCAACAGAAAAAAGCCGACGAGCTAGGGACATCGACAAATCCTCGGATGGCTTAGCAACACCACTTCCGGACGCCGCTTTAATGAAGGGTGGAGGAGCGAAAAAATCGGGGTTGGAGAGATGCCTTCCGCTTGGTCGAGCCTTCTTCTTCTTCTCCTGAAGCTGGAATTGGAGACGCTTAGCAAAGCTAAGACCACCTGGCTTGGCCTCTTCCTCCTCCCACGCACACGGCTCCTTCAGCACTATACCCTTCGCCTTTGCCGCAGGTAACTTCTCCTTCACTACCTTGGGACGAGGCTGTTTAGCCTTGGCTTTCCCCTTCTTGGCCTTAGCAGGAGGCGGGACGTGGTAGGAGAGCCTCTGCGTCATCATCACTCGGCCACAAGCAGCAAACTCGGATTGAGATGCTGGATATCGCCGGTTCGAAAGCAAGGTTCTTCCACTCATGCTAAAAAAAAAAAAAAAAAAAAAAGAAGAAGGTAAAAAAAAAAAAAAAAAAAAAAAAAAAATGAAGGTATCGGAGACAAAGAAAAGAAGCTAAAGGAAAAGAGACAGACGCTCACATACCTCGAAAAGGGGGGACTACGTGCTCGAGCCAGGATTCCCCGAAGCTCAAAGTGACACCAGGGTCTGCGTCAAGACCCGTAAAAACCGGCACCTCAACATGGCCAAAAGGCCTTGCGACGCTGGTCCTCCACATCTCCAAAAGAGCCGAAGGGACTCGCCCTCGCTGATCAGAAATAAGCACGCCAGCAAATCCTGGCAAAAGCCAAACCGCCGAAAGCGAATCTATGAGGGCTGTACGGCTCAATAGCCGAGAGTGTCGCCGCCGCCGGTAAACCAAAGAAGTCGTCGAACGAACACACAGAAAATAGTCCGATTCGATCGATGAAGCCACGCCGACTCCTCGGCGTCAAGAAGAATGCCCCGAAGGAAGAGCCTCGGCCGGATACCAAGTCTTGATCGAACTCTTCCAAAACAATGCACGGCTTCGATCGGAGTAAACCGTCGACAGAGTTCGGGTTCCGATACATCCACATGAGAGGACCCGAGCCCTCGCTAGGATCGCGCCGGCGCGCGACAAAACGCTGCGCCAACCAGGCACAAAGGAACGGCCAAGCTATGCGACCGAGAGAAACTGTTGAGGCTCGATAAAGATGTGCCAAAGCCGCCCGGCCATGCCTACTTTAGTTCCGCTTCGCCATAAAACAGGCCATCTTGAAAGCATCCGGTCGCATAGCAAAACCCGCCATAGGGATCACACTGCGGCATAACCAAAGCGCCAAGAATGCTGCCAGGTAGACCTCATCTGCAAGCGCCACCAGTGCACGCCAAGTTCAATGAGGACCTGATTTTGATGGCGAACGATCTCGCTACGGGACTCCGTCATCTTGCTGCGATCAATCCAAGGGTCGAAGAAGGAACGGCCCCCTTCCGGTGCGGAACCAGAAAAGACGCCCAATCCGAAAAAAGACACGGCGGGACTCTTCTTGTCCCCGGGTTGCGACGACGGTAAACCGGTAGAACGCCAATGATAAATATGCCGCGCTCTCGGCAACGGCAAAGCTCGGACAACAAGTAAAGTCAGCCACCGCCGGCACCACTTCATCATAAATAGAGCCGAAACGGGCAGCCCACAAAGGTGATGTAAATCCCACAAAGAAATCGAGCTCCCCCGTTCGAAAGTAAAAAATTGTGTTTGTCGATGGGCACCACAACTCCAGGAAAGCATGGAGCACGGAGTGGAACATTGATAAGTGAAAGCCGGCGGATTGCAGTCAATATGCCCAGCCTAGCCAAGATCTCCGGACAAGTACGAACGATAGTGCAAGTCCATTCAAGTGAAAAGGCACGTAAGCGGGAAAAGGAACTGGTGGCGCAGGGTGTGAACCGTCCCAAACGCCAAACCGAGGACTATGAATCGATAACTTCGGTAACCGTGTGTGCGTGGCTAACTTGTGCGAGAGGGCTCAACAGAACATTCCCCCCAACTGGATGCGAAGGAAAGGCCACTTGTCGCAGAAGGTAACAAATCTGGTCGTCCTCGACTACCGGACGACTCCACAAGTCATGCACACTCAGGAGCGTGGGCATGCATAACGGACTGACCCCCAAATACCGATTCGCCGTGGAGGTAACAACATTGACTTCTCTTGTCCATTTGAATCTCTAACCCGCAGGCAGCGCGTCAAGCAACACCATCGGATAGAACAGAGATATCCATGAAGGTCAGACCGAGGAGGGTGGCGGAAGCTGAGAGAAGAGACATCTGGCGGCAAAACAAACAGGTACGCCAATCACTCTTTCAAAAAAAAAAAAAAAAAAAAAAATCTTATGCATCCCCCCGCGACGACAAAAAAAAAAAAAGAGAGCAGAGTCGCAAATAAAAACAAAAGAAGGGGAACCCAAAAAAAAAAAAAAATCGAAGTCGCAAGAAAAGAAAAACAGAGGGACGACATAAAGAACAAGTCGTCGTAAAAAAAAAAAACACTGGAGAAAAAAAAAAAGAGTGGGCAAACCGAAGAGGTATACAAATCCCCTTCGACAGTGCGACAAACAAGTCTCGTGCTCGGCGACCGAGCCGAGTACGATCAAAATGGAGTTATCTCACCCAGAGACCAAATCGGGTGGAGCACATCTTCAAATTCGCAGCCAACTACAAGGCTGGCCGTAAAAAAAAAAGGGGCAGCATCCGACGACCGAGTCGGGTGCGACCAAAACAACAACACTGTTCTCGACGGCCCAAACCGAGAACAGTCCCAAAGTCTCGCGGCCACCAAACCGGAGGCAAACAGGACGGAGTTCTCTAGTGCTCGACGATCAAGTTAGGCGCACCAAAACAGAGAACTCAGCATCTAACGACAGAGTTAGATGTCGCATACCCGATCCTAGTGCCGGACGACCGAGTTGGACAGGAAAGGGATATTGCGAAACAAAAATGCCCGGACGACCAGGCCAGGCGCAACTCAACTCATTGCGACCAAATCCAACAGTTGGCCGCGACCAAAACAGACGCCCAACACCAACACTGACGTGAAGAAGAGTGCAAAAACACTACCCGACGACCAAGTTGGGCGCTGCACTTCACACTCCTGCGGCCGGCGACCGAGCCGGACGCAACCAACAGAACGAGCTCGCACCCGGCGACCGAGCCAGGTGCATCAACGCTGGAATTCAGCCTCCTAGCAACTTAGCGGAGCTCAGCCGAACCAAAGCCTCGGCACTCGGTAACCACAACAGACGTCCAACCGCCCGGCGGGCCGCAACCGCAATCAAGGGGTGTCGTGCGTAACTCGTCAAAAAAAAAAAAGAAGAAAAAAAGCAGCGACAAAAAAGAAGCGGGTCGCTAAACAAGAAAAAGGTCAGCGAAAAAAAGAAGCCGCCGCCAAAAAAGGGGCTACGACAAAAAGAAGCAGTCGTAAGAAGAAAAAAAAGGTCAACATAACTCGCACCCGGCGACCCTTGCCGGCTGCGACCTCAACTCAATTCGCACCCGGCGACCCTTGCCGGCTGCGACCTCAACTTAATTCGCACCCGGCGACCCTTACCGGCTGCGACCTCAACTCAATTTGCACCCGGCAACCTCTGCCGGCTGCGACCTCAACACAACTCGCACCCGACGACCCTTGCCGGCTGCAACCTTGCATTAGCAATCAACTCTGGCCTACTGCGACCAGACTGCTAATTGTACTCGGCAACCAAAACAGGTATGCTAGCGCAGACAGACTGTCTCCTGGCGACCAAGCCGGATCAACCCACAGAAATTTCAGCACCTGGCTACAGAGCCCGGCGCGACCCGAATGAACTTCAGCACCTGGCAACAGAGCCAGACACCACACAAAATCACAATGTTGGCACAAAACTGTCGATTTGTCACAACAGACAAATTGACAAATACTTAGATTGCAAGACAGAGAGAAAAGAAAGAATTCAAAAAAAAAAAAAAAAAAAAAAAAAAAAAAAGAGAGAGAGAGAAAGAAAATGGGAAACTGAGGAAGGAGTCGAAAATGAGAAGAGAGAAAAAGAGGAAGGAAAAGGAAGAAAAAAAAAAAAAGAGAGTGGGATCGACCCCGGCTGACTCGAATTCAATCCAAGGCCGCTGGGAAAAGCAGACTATGCAGTACCTTTGAATTCAGGTTCATTGAAAAAAAAAAAGAGATTCTGACACAAGCGGGAGAAGTTGCCAAATCAAACCAACGACAGCAAGCAGCAAGTCATTACACTCCTTCTTCGGTCATGATCAACCAACTCGTGACCGAGATAATCCTCCGTGTCGCAGATGGTCCCCAAATCCGTCGACCAATTCAAATCGCAGCCTAACCGACAAGCTGAAGTCGCAGGTCGACAAATCGTTCAAAGTCATGAGACACGAAAAAAAAAAAAGATACTTTTTCAGGCCGCACTCCCCCTCAACCCGTATTCCTCTTGAGTCGCAATATTCCTATCAACAGGCTGCAGAGAGATTATGAACGAGAAGAAGGAAGAGGTTCGATGTATTAGGCTTAAGGAAGGATAAGGAGTCATATTCAAATTATGATTCGGTTTGGGAAGCCCGTGAAAAGGGGCGCTAATCAGATAAGTAGGGTCCACTTCTTCCCGAGCCTTATTTCCTTCTGTCTTCACAAGTTCACCAAGTTGGGCGGGGGAGGCATAAACAGCAGTCCCAGGGGCGGAAGTGCGAAGCCACTCGATTGTCTTTCACTCCCCTTCTTTCTCTTCCGTCTCGTTATTCCCTTTCCTTCCCGCCGCACTCCTCTCTCCCTCCCCTCTCTCTCTTTCTTCCGCTTCGTTCTTCCTCCTCTTTATCTTCCGCCTCACCCTCCTCTTTCTTTCCCTCCCCCTCCTCTCTTTTTCTATTTCTATTCTTCTTTATCATGAATTTCTCTTCCATGACCCACCTCCCCTTCTTTCTCGTTCGATTTCCCCCTCAATCTCCCACTCTCGCCCCCCCCCTTATGCTTCACTCGCCGTCCTCTCCCGCCTGCGGCGTCGTCCCCTCTCTCTCCCCTCTTCAATTCCCCCCCCCTGCTTCTTTCTCGCCGTCCTCTTCCTGCTGGGTCCCCCCTCCCCCACCCAATTCCCCCCTTCTCTCCTTTGACGCCCTCGACCTTTTCGTTCTGCGGCGGTCGACATTCTGCCTCGATTTCCTCTTCCTTTCCCCTTCGGCAGCAGTAGCTCGACAATCTCGTGCCTAGAGGGATTCGGCTCCTCCTCAACAACGAATCCATCATACAAAATAAAAAGTAATTTGAAGTTAGCCGTGGGTGGAGCCCACTCAGTTGCATCCTTCCTCCGCGCATAGGAGTGACTCTGTTGCCGCATGAGCTTGTTGCTGAGTCAGCGCCACACAAAGTGGGCCCAGTGCCTCCCCCGCCGGTAAAATGGAGTACTTCTCGCGATCTTCGGTCGAGTTCTGCCGAAATCGGGAACAACTCCGCTGCAGGAGCTTGCCACCTGAGTCGGCGCCACACAAAGTGGGGCCTGGCCTGCCTCCCCTGCGGAAAATCGGAACAACTACGCTTCGAGGGAGCTTGTCAGTGAGTCACCACGGGCCCGGGGCCCCGGCGCCCCTCCCCTTCAGGCCAAACTGAGTACTTGGGCCCGGGGCCGGCGATTTCTGCAGAAATCGAGCTGCCCTGCTGCCCGCAGGAGTTGCCAGTGAGTCAGCCTACACTGGGGCCCACTGGCCGCCTCCCTTCGGGTCAAACCGGAGTACTTCTGCCGATGCCGGAGCAGTTCTGCCGAAATCGGAACAACTCCGCTGCCGCAGGAGCTTGCCGCTGAGTCAGCGCCACACAGGCCGGGGCCCACAGCGCTGCCTCCTCCTGCCGAAATCGGAGCGGCCCCGCTGCCGCAGGAGCTTGCCGCTGAGTCAGCGCCACACAGCTGGGGACCCCACGGGCCGCCTCCTTTTTGAATCGAGTACTTCGCCGGGCAAGGCGGGTTCTGCAGAAATCGGAGTAACTCGGCTGCCATGGGAGCTTGCCGCCGAGTCGGCCACACGGGCGGGGCCCACAGCTGCCGCTTCCCTTCGGCCGAAACTGGAGTACTTCGGGCCGATGCCGAGGATTCTGCCGAAAATCGAACAACCCCCGCTGCGCAGGAGTTTGTCACTGAGTCACCCACGGTTGGGGCCGGCTGGGCTCCGGCCTCCCCTTCGGGTCGAACTGAGTACTTCTTGCCGAAGCCGGTAGCAGTCTGCAGAAATCGGACAACTCATTTGCCAGCGGGGAGCTTGTCGCTGAGTCAGCGTCACACAGGCCGGGGCCCACAGCGCTGCCTCCCTTCTGCCGAAATCGAAACAACTCCGCTGCCGCAGAAGCAATTCAGTCGAGGCCGGAACAATTCTGCCGAAACCGTCCTCCCTTCCTCCCCTGCGCGGGAGCAGGTCTGCCGAAGCCGGAGGTCGTCCAAGATGAGTCAGCACCACGCAGTCTCCCCTCCTCCAGTGTCGAACCAATTCGGTCGAAGCAGAATTTCACTAGCCATCCGAGGTTTCGAAACAACTTTCGGCAACACTCAAAGCAGACCGTAGCCAGCAGCTCAACTCCAAGTCGTCGTTGTTAATGCGACATCTCTGTTCAGGTGCTCATCATTTCTCTATACCGTACATACTCCACATGTACGTGTATACAAAAAAAAAAATCAAAAAAAACAAACAGCTCTAAAACAAAGACAAGAGAAAAAAAAAAAGAAAAGAATAAAAAAAAAATACATACAAGGTGTACAAAGAATATACATTGTCCTAAAAAGCAAGAGGACGATAGAAATATCATTACACAAAATATAAACGATCCTAAAAGAGTAAGAGGATCAAAAAAAAAAAAAAAAAAAAAAAAGGGGTGTGTGTTGTGTTCATTCATCTTCATGTTTTGAAACTTGTTCGTTCCTCCCGAACGAACAAGTCTCGGCGGGGCAATCAGTATGCACCAAAATGTGCATGGCCCACGCTCGGGCAGATCCAGAGTCCATCGACCCAACAAACAAAGTTCGTGGACGGGCCGCGACAATTCTCGGTAATCCGACGCAGCCCATCGTCGAACTCATCCGTCTCGCCGCATCATCGACCACAGCGAGCCGCCTCGCCAAGATCGTCAACTCGGTGAGTCATCGTCTAGTCAACAACGATTCGATGAGTCATCGCCACGCCGGGCCGTGAGTCGAGATCTGATCAGCCATTTCAAACGTAAAGATGAAAACCTATAAAAGAGGCTACGATCCTCATTCGAGGGGGATCTCAACGGGGAGTTCCTGGTCTCCCTCCTCCCCTCTTCCCTCAACTTCCACGAAAGCGAAAGGGGATCGTGATCCCCTTTCTCAGCAAAAATCCCTCAACAACAACAAAGATCGGCTACAAAAGGCCGGGACGTTCCCCGTCCCAAGGGTTGGTTGGAAAAAAGGTGAAAAGTTAGAGAAATCACATTGAAAGGCTCTCTCGAACTCTCTCGTTCCCAAATCGAAGGTCCAAAGCTCCCTTCACCGAGAAGAGTTCCTCACGCATTGCAGGTTCTTTCATCGCAAAGAAGTCAACATCTGCAGTTCGTCGCGTTTCTACAATTTCGACCGAAGCAATTCTACACCTTCGCCGCATCGCCACAAGTCGAAACACACGGAACACAAATACTTCCGTCCGACCGACAAAAGCCACACCAGATCGTGTACACCCGTTTCTGTAACTCGAAGTCTCGACGACGACTCGCCAGAAGCTTTAACTTCACCAAAAACACATGGAGATCGAATCAGAGGAAGCCTAGGAGAGTGAACTCGCATTCCTTGATATTTACAACACACCTTGTAAACACAAATTATTCTAAAGTAATTGAAAACTTCTCTCGGTCGCGCCTCTTCGCGGACCGGCGGATTTTCGGTGAAACAATAACATATTACCTAATGATTTGTAACATATTCTTATGTTATACTTGTTATCCAGTTCTGAATAATATATAATTATATTTTATTTATCATCATTCAGTGGACTATATCATACTTTTTCTGGAATGACATATTATTTAATGGTCTGTAATATATTATTATGTTATACTTAACTTGTTATTCAGTTCTAAAAAATATATAATTATATTTCATTTGTCATTATTTAATAGACTATAACATATATGTTTTCTGGAATAACATGTTATCTAATGGTTTGTAACATATTATTATGTTGTATTTAACTTGATATCCAGTTTTGAATTACATATAATTATATTTTATTTGTCATCATTCAATTGACTACAACATACATATTTTCTAGAATAATATATTATCTTATGGTATGTAACATATTATTATATTATACCCTAACTTGCTATTCAGCTCTAAATAATATATAATTATATTTAATTTATCATCATTTAAGAGAGATACATGTTTTTTGGAATAACATATTATCTAATGGTCCGTTATTATGTTATATTTAACTTACAATACAGTTTTGAATAATATATAATTATTTTTCATGTCTTTTGGATTTGGTCGGAGAGTGGAGCGATGGGTTGGTTTTTAATGGGTTTAAAAATTGTGTAAACCGTTCAACGTAAGTGAGGGGTATTTTGGTCCTTAAATCGATGATTCGATATTTTTGAATGGCTCGATATTATTATTTAGAGATTATTTGGACCCTGAGTTATAATTCTCCCTTTTTCTTTTTCATAATATTTTATAAATTTTATAAAACTCAGGAGTTTTGCTGCTTCGTGAGTATAAAGAAGTATCGGAATCGTCTTCATCATCTTGGCGAGGCCACCTGAAGCTCCAAAGGTAAGTTTTCGAGTCTTTTCCATAGGAAAATGATTCTCTGCACCTACTTCTCGCTGTGAATGAATCATTTGACTCCATGATAAAGTGTGTCAAATTATATTATCCTCGATAGTTGTCTTTAACTTGAAACTTCCGGTAAATTGCCCCGGTAAGCCTGCACATGAAGAACAAATCAAGCCAGAACATCAGCATGATATGTGAGATTGGAGCAAAGAGTCACATTTCCAATGAATCATTAAGCCATTTGTTGCTTCTGATAAATTTAGCTGTTCTACTAACTCCAAATTTGTATTCAATGGATCTCGCCCTAAAGATTTTACGTCTTTTAGCAAATCAAAAGATAAGGGAGACTTACAGTTATTGAATTTCTGAAAGGTATTCATTTTCTGAATGTTTCAAAAAAAAAACAGAGACGGATCAAACGGTAAAATGACTAGATGTATCTCGTCTCCAGCCTCTAGGGCGTTTTGTGTACAGATGATTTTTCTTTTAGATTTTTTTAACTATAAAAAGTGATAGTAATTAGTTGTAAATTATAAGTACATGAAAATTTTGTTAGCCCTGTGCGTTGGATGGGAAATTACATTAATATACAGGTCGCATGCAGGTTTATTATGTGTTCATAAGCATCTTCTTCTAAGGGGTAATGAAGAGGTTTATGCCTTTTTTTTTTTTTTTTTTTTGGAGGCGGGAACAGGGAGGAGGGGTTCCTTCTTTCATAGTCCAAATTAAACTGTTATTCATTTGATAAGAGAAGGGGGGTCTGATTTCCATTCGACTGAACACTGGTTCAGTTCACTCGCTCACAGTTATTCAACGCTATTTTTTTCACGCAACTGGTGTCTCAATTCATTAGGGTCAGGACAAATAATGTTTTCATATCTTTACCTTTCTGTTGGCCTTTTGTAGTTTATCGTCCTTTTTTTTCTTGTGGATGAGTAAATAATGATTTTCTGCTCATGTTTTTATCCTGAAGGTACATGCTTTCTTATTTTGTTACATCTATCATCAGCATAAAAAGACTGTTTTGTACGGGAAAGATTTTTTTTTAAGTAATTTGATTTAATGTGGACAAAATTTTCAGTCTGTGTTAGATGGAGCTTAAGTTGCTATTCTAAACAAAACTACTAAAGCATTGGATGATACCTATTGCTCCAGCTCTTATTATGCAATTTTTAACACCCGGCTCATGGGCAATGAGTAAATTGAGAGTGGCGGGAACATTTGATAGCTCCGGGAAACCTATATTTAACATTTATGCTTTGTTGGATGAACAATAATATTTTGACCAATAGTCTGTACTCAGCAAATCTTGGTTATAGTTAGTTGGTCCATGCTTGTATGTGTAGTTAAGTGGATGGGTATGGAGGTTTTCATTCATGCAGGCAGAAGCCTCAATGCCAATTTAGATGGGATGTCCTTTGAACTTGATTACTGGAATCTTTTCGACCCAATTATTTTTTAATGCAGTTGAAGCATTCAATAATAAGATAAAATACTTCTGAGCAATATGAGCCGGTGCTCAAGCTTATTTATGTCTCAAAATATAAGCAATCTGAAAATTTGCAGGTCATATGAACAGCAATTCACTACTATGAATCGCATTTTTTAAACTGTAACTGATAATTTTTCTTGTGCATATGCAGTTGCAGGGCAGAGGAGCTACTGCAGTTTCTGCTTTTAAAATTATTATTAGTAATGGCTGCAGCGTCAAACAAAGAGTATGCTGAATTTGAGGAGAAGGTGAAGAGAACTGTTTACTTGGACAACCTAGGGCCACAGGTCACAGCTTCTGTCCTTAAAACTGCCCTTGGGCAGTTTGGGAATGTGATTAGTGCTCAACTAATTCCTATCTATGTGGATTCGCCGGATGGCCAACAATTTGCTTTAGTGGAGATGGAATCCCCGAAAAAGGCTATGGATGTGATTGGCGAGATGGCAGCATTTCCTTTCATGATGTCTGGGATGCCGAGACCTGTGAGGGCTAGGCCAGCAGAGCCAGAGATGTTTTCTGATCGTCCTGCAAGGCCAGGTAGCAAGATACAGTTCCGCTGGCTTGAGCCCACAGACCCTGAATTTGAGGTTGCACAAAAGCTGAAGGAACTTACAAAACAACATGCTGAAGAAGCTTCAGCACTTTTGAGGGTAAAGGAGCGTGACATATAATATACTTACAGGTTTTATTACATGCTTATACATGACAGACTCCTTATCAGTTTGTTTCCAAAAATGTGAGTTAATATAAGCTCATTTACCATTGAGAGATGTTAGCTGCTCATTAGGAAAGCTAGAAACTCCCCCTCTCTCTTTTGTGAATGTTGATTATTAAAAAGTCGTACACACAAAACTCAAATAAGAATAAATGCATATGTAATTATGAATTAAGATAGAATACCTTACAAAAATCATTGAACTTTTTAGAAGTTGTGATATTCATTTATTATTAGTGTTATTTACAAAGTGTGGAAATTCCTGACAAGGTGAGTGTTTCTGCCCTTATTAAATTCCTGAGGTTTTTCTAAATAACTAAATTCTCTTTATTTAATTACTTGCAAAAAATTTTCTAAGAGTAAGTTAGGTCTCCAAGCTCAAGAAATGTTATTAGCTGAAGATATGCAATCAATGAGTAGGTTTGATGAATGGTGGTATCATATCAAATGTTCAAAGACCAAATAAAGTACTAACAAATTAGAAGAAACACATCATGGCAATACAATGTTGGAATAAAAAAAAAGTGATGAGAAGATATGAAACACTTTCGGGGTTGTGGCCTCTTGGTTCCTTCTTGTCTCAGCTGTTGCTTATGCTCAACAAAGGAATATATATTTGTCAATTGCATCAAAGCTAGGGGATTGGTAAAGAGGTTTATCAGTTGTTTGTAGGAAAATTATTGTGCTGTACTTCTTTGTTAGAGATGAGACCCAAGGTGGTCCACTGGAGGGGCAGACAGCTGGGAGACCACCAATGTTTCAGGTGCACTTTAGGAGACAAAATGTTAGAACCCAGGCAACCAAAGTTTATGCAAGATGCAGGGGGACCACAACTGAGACATGTGGCACACTGGGGGGTCCTGCATGATAAGGGGATGATGGTTTGTTAGAGACAGACAGGGAATGTAGGGGAAAGGAGAAGAGGAAATAAGGGGCAGAGGAATAAAACAGAAGACATGTACTTAAGTTCCTACCATATTCTATTTCTTGCTTCTCCATATTCCTAAACTTTTTATTTTCAGATTTGTGTTCAGAAAATTGGAAGTGTCTTTAATCCGTTGTAAATTTCTTCCTCTGCCTTCGAATATGGTTTCTCAGGGTATAATGCATTATTGTACTGCTTTGATGGGAAAATATGTTGGATTATTCACCTTGCTATAGATTGAGTTTAACTTATCAAGCGCTAATTGTTCAGGGTCATAGTAGAGTCTCTCACCTTTTGTATTTGGCGTTAACTTTGCATAATCTGTGTGTGTATCAACCGTTCCATGGAAATTGCATTTATGCTAGGTGGAAAGGATAGATGGGAGGAGGTTATCGGAGAAGACTGAGAAAATTAAGCAAGTGGTACAATAAAATGGTGCAGAGAGAGATTTGGGTTTGGATGGTGGCTTTGGCCTAAAACAGAGATTCCTCTTAGCCTTCAAACCATATGAAGGCATCCTGTCAGATAAAACAGTTTGAAAAGAACATAATGATGAGTCAGTGATTATAAAGGAGCATTTCTTTTCAAGGAAACACTGTTTGAATTATTGTTTGGAGTGTTGGAGTATTTATATTGATCAGTCATGTCATATATGCTGGGTCAGACATCAAATTGCTTCATTTTGAGTGTCTCTTTTATAATGTATTGAGTACTAAAATCACCTTCATATACCTCTTAATAAGAGACCATTTCAAGCAACTCATTCTAAGGATTGGCATCATCACATCCAAAAGAATGTTGGAAATTTCCCAGATAAAACCTCTACAATACAATGTAACTAAAACTCCGAACGTGAGACCAAGGGTTCAAAGAAAAGCATTGGAAATTGATATCTCCAGCTTACAGAGAGTGCATTGCACAATTGGAGATGGAACAGGAGGTTGTAGAAAGAGAGAATCCTGAGATTCCCAAATCTTTTGTAGACTCATTGTGTTTTCATGTGGCTTGGGCAAGTTCCCATTGCCTGGCAAGGAAGTAAAGGAGATCCACCTCTTGACATGAACCACATCAACTATCACAGGTTCTAGATGGCTGAAGTGCCAAACATATGATATTCTTTACGGCAGTTGAGCTCTCTCAAAGGGCTTAATTGACCCCTTCTCTCGTGGCCTCATAATTGAGGTGAATAAAGACAGAGAAGAGTTGTAGTCTGCTGTCCACTGCAATCATTTGAGCAGTTAGATGAGTGAGAAAGCGAGGATTCAAGTATACCATGGAGTCACTGAGCAAAATATTCAGTAGGAGTTTATTATTATTATTGTTATTATTTATTTTATATTTACAAATTTTGGGTGAAAAAACTTGTGAAGATCGGCAAACAAATTCAGTTGGTATCTGCAATTTTTGGGAGTGGGTTATATTTTATTGAGAGGCATGAATGGGCCAAACTTAGGTGAACAAACTTTGGGAAAAAAGGATTAGATTATGCAACAAACGCGAGAAGTGTTGAGCAGGAAGTTTAATGAAGAAGCATAGCTTACACAAACATCAATGATGAGAAGTCTTAGAAGAAAACAGTCAAAAAGAAAATCAGAAACCAAAATATTTATGTCAAGGTTTTTTTACTTCAAGAGGAGGTAAGAGATTGTGCAGGTAAGCCAGAGAATTGTTGAGGATCAGCAAGCCATATAGAGTAATATCACCTGAAGTGTTACTATGGGGCAAGCCTAAATAAGGAAAAATTTGAGAGAGGGAGGGTTTCTCTGACCATTTATCCTCAATGACTCGAACTCCAATTACAACTTCTATAATAAATAAGGTGTTTTAGTTTTATTAGAGCAGGCTAGTAAACATTTTCACCGTGATAGTACTTCTCAATTTCCTAGTGCTAAACATTTTTTAAAATGACAAGTGAGTATACAATAGTGGCTTTGTCAAAGTGACCTGTTGGATTTCTGTAATTTTACATGCCTTTCCATCTAAGAATGAGGTGAGTAGGTTTACTATGTAAGTTTTGTTTTTTTGGCATCTATTGGGCACCAGTCGAGCCTTGATTCTCTAGATGGTACCATTTGTTATACTTGATGGCGGATGTAAACAATGTTCGAGATTTTGTCTGCTTCCTTGTAAATACTCTTAGCTTCTGTGTATTTTTTTTATATGTAGCTGGAATCTCTTCCTCAATGGCAGATCCCATTCAGGAAGAAATGTACACTGATGGGACCTTAGAAGAACAGATGTAGATGATAATTGGGAAATATATATGGGATAATTTGGGCAAAGACATTGAGTGACATTGTTCAGGAATTGACGTCAGATGCCATTTTGGTGGCTTTTCTGTGTACTGTGACCGATCACTGCAAGGCAGGTCATAAAGGCGGGGTGGATAATATAGATGTTGTTAGTTGCAGATAGAATCTGCTGCGTGCCCTTGTCACCCACCTTTAGAGGAAGTGAACCATTTTTCTTCATGATTACCATCAGCTACAGGCATTGTAGGACTGCATGAAGATTGTGAAGACTTTGACAAGTATAGGCTGAAAGAGGAAAACATTTTTAAAGAACATGATATCTACATATGCCTTTTTTCATTGTAAGATTTTAATAAACATAAACCTTTTAGCTTTGGCCATAAACCTGATCAATGCACTCCTAGGATCTGGTCTCCCTTTGAGGTATTTAAAAATATATTGAATATGGTTGCCATTTACTAAATTTTAACCAGGCTGCACTAAACGATGTAGAGTGTGATTGGCAATTGAGTCGTGTTTGCATGAAAGCAACTTTTCTGTTCACTAAGAACTTCTTGGTCCTCCTTTTCCACTTTTACTCTATGTTTTATTGTTTACATATTCATTGTTGTGAGTTTGTGTTTGAAATTTTGCAGTACCAATTGGAAGAGGAGGAGAAGCTTGAAAAGAAGCAAGACGAATTGGTTAAAACAAATCATAAGAAATTTATGTTGCTAAACAGTGTCATGAATGATGCAACTGTTTCTAAGCTGACTCGGCAGTACAAGGTTGATGTTACAGATGTTTGAAGGATACGCTTGACCAATTATCTCTAATAATATGAAGAGGCAATTTTTCTCCGCCGTTCATCAGTTGAAGGAGCCAAGATGTTGAAGAAATCTGTCTGGGTCATGCAAGAAATAAAATTTTAAACTGTGTCGAGGTATTCTTCTAGAGATATTGTTGCTTTTTCGTCCAGTTCATCTTCACAGCAGAGGAGAATGATATGTTCCCCTGATTCTATCCATTAGCATCTCCTCAGATTGTGCATATTTTTTCACTGTCTAGTTTAAATTAAAATGCCTCCCAAGAATTTTGCTACCAACTGCCAAATGAATGTTTGAGTAGTCTAGAATAACATCTTGCTCTGTTAATTTATCATACGCTTGATTGTTGCATTGAGACATTTTGGCCCGAAATCTGCTGCGAACAAGAGACCATATACACACAGCGAATAGCAACACTAATTAGTGTTGCTACTAATTGGGTTTGTGCCAGATTTTTGTTTTTCTTAAATCATCACACGCCGGCCTCATGTGCTTGCGTGTACTAAGCCCTTGTTCGAGAGGATCAGGAGCTATCAGAAAGCAGAGATCTGGGGCCATTTGAAACTATTGGTGCGTATATACTAACTTAAAAAGATTGCAGGTAATCTCTTAATTGGATTCTATGGCACTGTGGCATACTTTCATCTTGTAACTCTTTCGGATCCTATATGACATGGAGCTGTCTAAATTTGTCGGCTTCTTTGATGTAACGGGCTTGTAGAGGAAACTATCACTGCCCCAGAAACCTATCGGAATCCACTTTGTGCCATAAACAGGGAGAGGACCGATGCGACCATGCTTATGTTGTACTCTCTCTCAAACCTAAATTTTACTTTTGTTGGCAGTAACCGTTCGTGAGTTTCGTCAAGTGTAAACTAATTTATCGAGTAATCAGTCGTGTATTTTATGCTTGAGTACTCCTTTCGGCAATTATTCGACACTCATAATAAACCGAATCTCTAAGTCGGACTTCACCCAGATGAATGGTGTGTTGCACTGGACAGACTGAATTTGGGTCTACTTAGTGCTTACTCAAGGTCTTGCGAATGCCGATTTAGAGAGGCTGAACCATTTGGGTTGAGCTTTCATCCTCAAACCGATAAGCAAAAGGAGTGTATAAATGCTCTTCTTGAAGAGTATTTGTGGCATTTAGTAAGTGCTAATAAAAAATAATTGCCCGAAATTTTTGGATGCTGGATAATATTTATATTACTTGTAAAAGAGTAAAACAATTGGACATTGTCCATTCAAACTAGCTATTGGGTGTTAGCCACCCATCCCCCTCATCATTCCAGATCGAAGTGGGAAGAGTGTTGCTTCCCATTACTTTATCAAGCAATGGAAGGAGCTCAAGGAGTTGTTGTGTAATGTTGTCAAGAGGATGAAAAAACATGGTGACATGAAGCGGCGGAATGTGGAGTTTAAAATGGGAGACCTTGTACTCGTAAATATGTGACCGGAGCAATTTAGTCACATAACGACAAAGAACAAGGTGCTTATAAAAAAATACGAGGGACCATTTCTAATTGTGGCACCAATTGGAAAGTTACAAGGCGCAATTGCTAAAAAGAATGAAACTTCATAACGTATTTCATGTAAGCAACCTCAAATCTTTCTATGCCGACCAGTACCCTTCTCGTATTACTCTTGCGAGGGCGCCTTTAGATATTTTAGTACTTTTGATAAGAGGTAGAATATATTATTACTGATTGTGAATGAGGCAATGAGGAAAGCCAAGATGCATGGAGTACATGGTCAAGTGGCATGACTTACCAAAGAGCGAGGCAACATGGCAAGAGGCCGTGGAGCTCGGACAATTCCAGAAGTTCAAGCCCATCATTTTGGCACACAGCCGAGGAAGACTGCATTATTACGGTGAGAGCTTGATATGAGGGGTTTGGACACAACTTTGGAATGGAGCTTGCACACATACACATCAGACCTGCTCACCACACGCGCGGGTGAAAACTTGCAACAAGCTCACGAGCAAGGAAAGGGGTGCACATGGCACTTGGAGTCACGGATGCGCACGCCCAAAGCGCAGGAGTCACGGATGCGCACGCCCAAAGCGCTGGAGTCACGGATGCGCATGCCCGAAGCGCTGGAGTCACGGGCGCGCACGCCAGAAGCGCTAGAATCACGGATGCACACGCCCGAAGCGCTGGCGGCACGGAGGCGCACGCCCATAGCGCTGGCGGCACGGAGGCGCACGCCCGAAGCGCTGGCTGCACGAAGGCGCACGCCCGAAGCGCTAGCAGCACGGAGGCGCAAGCCCGTAGCGCTGGCGGCATGGGCGCACGCTTGAAGGCAAAGGGTGATTTGTACCCAACTTGGGGTTGCATCTAACCCTAACTTATAACCAAAGGGACCCAACCACGCGGCTCAAGCACTACGTGCATGGGTGAACATGGGTTCAAACTAGACCATTCAGTGCTTACTTAGAGAAGTAAGGCAACACACTTTACTTCAGCGATGACGGGGCAGGTCACATGACAACTCTCACTAGATGGCACATGCATGGAGCATACTTGGAGAGCATGATGTGGCAATTTGACTTGATTGGTTGTTCTTTGTATTCAAATAAAGGCCATTGGAAAGGGTTTTAATACGTCATGCATGAGACTGGGAGGGGAGGACCATTCCCCACTGCATGTAAGTTAGAGTAGGAGGTTTTCCAAGGCCTATATAAAGGTTTATGGACAAAGCTTGTACACTCACTTCACTTTCCAAAGCAATAGAACTGGTTTCCTCCTCAAATTCGTATCCCCTCTTTCCCTTAGCTTTTCGAAGCACTAAGTATCTTAAAACTAGATTTATTGAACTTAAACATTACCAGGAAGACTTACTAGCAACCACACGTCAATTTGGACTTAGTTATGTGGGGATTAGATCCCTTGGTACTAGCTCCACCAGTTATGGTGGAGCGCACAAATCGAGGATCCGTATGCTCGGGGGGCCACCGTACAGATAGGTAGGCCTCCTGCCCCCAGGCATACAAATCCCTGATTAGTGCGCTTCACCATAAGCAGTGGAGCTAGCACCAAGGGATCTGAAATCAGTTTTGTGCTTCACTTGAACCGACGACATGCCAATTGGTATAAGAGCAGGAGAAAATCAATCCAATTTGGTTTAGGATAATCGAGATCAATGGCAAGCTCAAGTAAAGACAAAGAGGTATGAAATGGTATTAAGATTCTTGACTCCGAAGTCTCTCTTTAGTATATTCTCTCTACTAGAAGATATGGAGGATCTTACCAAGAATATTGAGGATGTTCAAGTGACAATAGAGGAGAGAATAGAGACATTGGCAGAGAAGGAGGAATTACGAACACAAATGGTAAAGTTTGAGTAAGTTTGTGTCAAGGCCAGGTCTATTTCCGAGAGAACAAGGATTGAAGTTATAGATCGTGAAGCTCATGGACGTGTATGAGATACTTAAGCCATTGAGCATTTACTGTGGCAGATGTAGGAGTACTTGAGGACCTCGAAACTCATGATGGAGAAAGTAAAGGTTAATATTTCTAAACACAAGACCAATTCTGGTCATACGAATTTGAATCAGAATGGTTCCAAAAAGATTCACAATGGAGATATAAATTCTTTTGAAAGTGGAAAGGACCTGGATAAGAATAAAATAAACCATAAAACAAAAAAGAAAAAGCTTAAGTATTTTACATGCGAGGATGAACACAAAACAATAGAATGTCCCAAGAAGAAAATGTTGGATAGTCCGATGGATGAGACTAGAAGTTCAAAAAAGGTGGACAAAAAACGTAGTTCAAGTGAGCAAGGAAGATGCGACAAAATAGATAACAAATCCTTGTAATTTGTTGCTACTTGATGTTGAACTAAATGGCAACATGGTAAAAGCTTTGGTAGACACCGAAACAACTCACAATTTTATTTTCATTGAGGAGGAGAGACGACTCAAAATGGCATGGAAGGTGGATCCAAGCCAAATCAAAGCCATTAATGTCAATGCAAGGGTTATCCATGGATAGGCTATGGGGAATAAACTTGTTGTGGTAGAGTGGGTTTGTACGATGGATTTCACTATTGTGGACTTGGACAATTTTGATGTAATTCTTGGTTTAGATTTTCTTTGTTCATGTAAAGCCTTTGTTATTCCTTATTGTGGGGTAATATGGTTTTATGAGAGATGAAGGACTTTGCATGTATTCCAGGGAGGTAACAATTGTAAACAAAAAGAAGGTAGAAGTGCTTTCAGGCCTCAACTCGTGAGAAGACTTGAGGGTAGAGCTAAGAGGTGTGTTGCCTCTTCACTACTGAGGAACGAGGCAAGGGAGTTCGTGGGATTGAAGGCTCAACAGAGTGGTAATGCGACGGGAACGCCTGCATTATAGCTGTGGGAGAATGCAAGGGCCATGTTGCTTACATGGACAAAGCACATTACAATCCGTTGGGATTTGCACATGGAGGTGGCAGCACGGACTGTGCAAGTCGTGGGCTGCATGCACAACCCAATGGGCAGAGCACATTGCAAGGGCCGCACACAATGCATGGCCCTTGCATGTAGCCAAGACTTAGACGATGCGTGCCTGCATTTGCACAACAAGGGGCCTCAAGCGCACACATGAGAAGTCCTAGAAAATATGTGCGTGCAACACATTTAGATCCATGCACATAGAACTAACGAGCCAGCCCGCATGTTGTCGGGCCATACACCTGCATGCACTAGGGTGGACCACTTTCTTTGGGTTCCTGGTGGGCCAATCCAATCCCAAGCCTTGCAGCCAGTGGACAAGTCGAAGGGAAAACCAACCAAGGTCCAATGACTAAGATAGCCTTGTTGCTGATGAACAGACGAGCCTCAGTGCAAAGGGCCAAGCTGGTGGACTTGGCAGAATTCGAATTCACACTTGGGAGCATTTGAATTTGAATGAGGGGTATTTTAATTTGAACAAAAAATTTGAATTTGAATCTCATATGAGATAACATTTGAAATTAGAAGGTGGTTAGCTCAAATAGGAGATAGGATATGAGATTTGAATTCAAAGGGGTTTGAGTTCAAACTTGTGGGATAGAGTTAGGGGAGATAGAGATCTATGTTATCTCTAAGGGGTTTTTTGGTCGTTTTGTATGCTAGTTTAGAGTTTACGTGTAACTTAGCTTGTAAACATCTTTAGAACTTCGGTTATCTTAATGGAATATACGCGTTTTCCTCTTAAAATTTGTGCCCTTTCTTGAGTCCTCATTACTTAGAATGTTTGCACTTAGAACGGTGAGTTCTTGAAAGAAAACAACCCTAGGAGGCTGCCGAAAATATTCAATACCTAATTATGGACCAATTACGATGAGTGACGTGGGACTTGGAATCGAGTCGCCCAAGTTGCCTCCGATTTGGGTATGACCGACTCGAATTTGGAAAAGGGCAACAAGGTCCAAAAAATAAAAAAAATTGTGAAAAATAAAAAAATAAATTTGGTATATAATATACTATGTATAAGTATATGGATTAAAAAAAGTTATACAAGTATCTGACTGACCACATTATTGAGGCAATTGACAGTATTGTATAGTGCGTATTTTTTCATTTCGTAAGATTTTTTTGTAATTTTTCAACTATGCACAACATAAAAGTTTAGAATAGCTTTAAATATATGCTAATTATATTTTCTATATTATATTGATAAGTTAGTGAAACATTGGAAATAAAGACTTGTTTAAATTTTCTTATAGAATAGATAAACAAGAATTGAACATATTTTTCCCAATGGGATGATAAAAGAACTTTCTATTGAATTGAGTGTATTATTTACGAAAGTTAATGTTATGTTAGAGTGTAATGAATCAATTATAGAACATTATAATAATTAGTATATACATAGTTAATTTGCAAAGTTCAAACGAGTTAAAACACTTACACCAAATAAAAATTTACCAACTAAATAATTTTTCAAATATAAATTAAAAAGTTATTATTATTTAATTACTTTGGATGTTCATGAAAAACACATTTGTTATTATATGTTTACTTGAAAAGTTCAAACTGCGGGAGAATTGTAACTCATGGACTAATTAATGAAAAATATGGAGTCATGGACACAAGTTATTTAAATCTCGGGTCATGGATAAAGTGACAAAAATGCTCCTCTACAAAATAAACTGAAACAAACCATTATCATTAAAGTCCCCCCCCCCCCTCCTCGGCCCTCGCTGTCCTCCTCCCCCCCTTGGCTTCCACCCTTCCCTCTTAAAGAAGATAAGCATGTATCCATCTAAATATGCTTATTTCTGGACAATTTATCTTCTTGATTTTTAGTATTTTATTTTCCATGTATAGATTGTATCTTTCCTGGTATAACTTATCTCTTGGAGAGATTTTAGGGATATAAGCCTTATGGAAAGATTGTAGGGATGTAAGACTGTATCCCCTTGTACCCTTTTATTTTATTCATTCAAGGATCAATAACTCAATTTTATTATGGTATCAGAGCAAGATCTGATTCTGGAGTCATGAGTGTTCTTCAATTTTGTCCTCACATCCATTTTCTAACCATATTGGTTTCAAAGATTAGGAACGTCATTCCTTTAGCACCGTTGCAAATCCTTTAACGTCGGTATGGCTGGAGGAAGCAACAATAATGCCGGTAGCAAGATGCTTGAAGGTTCTTCTCCATTTTATTTCCTTAGTTCAGTCAATCCGAGAAATATTTTGGTTGTTTTCTTACTGGAGAAAATTATCCAACTTGGTCCAGAGCTATGCAAAACTGTTTGGAAGTAAAGAACAAGTTGGTTTTGTCGATGGAACAATAACTCAGCCCAATGCAGGGACAAATGAGGTAGCCACGTGGAAATCATGTAATTCCATGATTGTTTTGTGGATCTTCAATTCTATTGACAAAAGTCTTCATAGTAGCGTGGCTTATGCAAGCACAACAAAGGCTATGTGGGATGATCTCCTAGAGAGTTTCTTGCATCAAGAGTGCATGAACTTAAATCTAATATTAGTCTACTATGACAAAGTAAGCCGGGGGGGGGGGGAACGAAGCCGGGAGGGGGGGAATGAAGCCGGCAATAGGGGAGGGGGGAATGAAGCCGGGGGGGGGAAGGGGAACAAAGTTTCACAACAGGGGGGGGGGGGGGGGGAAGTCCCAGGAGCCGGTGGAGGGGGACGGCCGGAGGACCCGGGTGGAGGGAGGGTATGAGCCGAGGAGTTGGGGAGTGGAAACCAAGGGTCAGGGAAATGGTCGGGGGGAGGAAGTCAGGTGGGGGGGAAAGTCAGAACCAAAGGGAAGTCCCAAAGGGGAGGAAGTCGGGGCCGGGGGGGAAGTCGGGAAGGGGGGGAGGAAGTCGGGCCAGGGGAGGAAGTCAAGGCCTAGGGGGGCGGAAGTCGGGGCCAGGGGAGGGAAGTCAGGGCCTAGGGGAGGAAGTCGGGGCCAAGGGGAGGAGTCTAATTTTCCCATTCAATTAATGTTCCATTTTAAATTGAACATTTAAAAGTAAAACCAGTGTTTTGCAACTCAGCAACCTACAACTGACGTAGACACCTCAAAATTCAAGTCCGTTCGGGTTGACTCATCCAAGTTTCCCTCCAATATAGGTTAAACCAAACAGGGTTCAGGAAAAAGGGCGACTTGGCAAAAAAAAAAAATCATACAGTTTGGAAAAATCATACAGTTTGGAAAAATCACCCATGTTTTTTTAAAAGGATCTTCAATTTAATATATGACATGCTATATAAAAGTTTTTATATAAAAAAATTGTACATGAAAATCTCATGTAGACAAACACAATTATGAATACAATTAACCATAACCTAATTACATGCATGACTACGAATCCCAACCTGTGAGAAACTATTGCATATTCTTAAAATAAAAAAAAGAATTCATGATGTTCATCACAAGTTCAGTCATGAAAAAATAAATAAAACTAAGAAAGATAAAACCCTATCTTAGATTTTCGCCTCTTGCTAATTGCATATGCTTTGAGTTTGACTCCTTTCCACATGTAACTCTATGGTTTTGGTTGACCATATGATAGTATTAAGTATATTGACTGTATTGTATATAATATATACTATATATTTTTACAAATAATATAAAAACTCTGTCTTTCTAAAGAATATTTTATGATGTAATTATTAAGACTTATGTTGCATGTAAAATATTTTAATTATTTTTCATGTAATTTTCCTAACAACAAAAAATACCAAAATAAAAACATATGAGTTCCAATATAATATATGAACTACAAAATAGACACTGCCGGGTGATTGACTGCAAACTATGCATTGGGTCTCATATACAATAAAGACGACATAATTCGAAAGCAATAAAAAATTTAATGTTTATTATTAAAAAAATTGTAAAATTTCACCAAGTTCCTGAGTGATATCCTAATCGACAAGCGGGTTTGGTCCCCACTGTTTGTGCTGGATTAGACTCACACCATAGTACCTCGGAATAAATACTTTTTTGTAATAACCGAACCAAACTGGTCGACCTAACCCTGTTGAACTATAATTGGAGGTAAATCCAGTTCTTACTTAAACGGCTCGGTTTACTGATATAAGCATTATTTTTGCCTTTTTCCTGAAAAATATTAAATATATGTGTTTCGGTGAAAAACCTCCAGTCCACAAAAGGCGCGACTGATTAATTAATTCAACTTATATAACAGAGAAATTACAATTAGTGTTTTTGGAATTGGGAAATTTTGCGGGTGTGATCTCCTATACTTCCTCTGATTCGATCTATGATGTCAGTTGATGAAATCGATGCCTCCTGCGAGTTGATGATGAACTTCGAGTCTTCGAGTGAGTGTGTACGAACGACGACGGATGTAGTAGGCCAGACAGAAGTGTTTGTGTTTCGTGTTTTTGGCGTGTTGACGTCACCGGTGAACGTGTAGAGCTTCTTGAGTAGACTATGTGAATTTTGACGAACTGACGAAGGATGGGATTTCTGGTGCGATAAGAGTTTTTCTGAGAAAACTTGTTGACCTCCCCGACCTCTTGTGTTTGGAGTCTTTGGGTATTTGTGGTTGATGTAGCTCGCTTGTTTGATGGAGCTCGATCCTTAGAATGAGGATCGAGATCAACCTTTTCTACTTTTGTTGGAGTGGGAGAAGGACTAGGAAGCACCCTATTTTTCCTCTCTCGATCCTCAAGAGGGGTGACTTTCCTTTTTCTTCCCTGCAGTTGAGGGATCGACCAGACTGAGTCAATCACTTTCTGGTGTGGCATGCACCTTGGCTGCCTGCCAAGCGACTTGAGAAGCCAGTGTGGCTTTAAACTTGGCTGGCTGCTATGTGATTTGAGGAATTGGCTTGACAGAGTATTGGTCCCGCAGATGGGTTATTTGGAGGAGTTGATGGGCGGACTATAGAATAAACCGTGTTAGACACGAAGTAGGCCTTCAGATGGTTTATTGGGTGGATCGTCACATGGGTTTACTGTAAATGGGTCGCGTCAAATTTTGACGCCTACAGATTTCCCCTTTCGAGATTTAATCATTCGTAGAACGAGTAGATTTCGAACCTGAATTCACACGCACACACGCAACACACACACTTTTTTTTTCTTCTATTTTTTTGGACCCTCTTACTCTTTTTGGGTCATTTGTTTTTTCTGTGTGCGTATTTTCTATCCTCTTGCTCTTTTAGGACTGTATATTCTTTGTACACTAACATCTCTTCTATTAACAATTTTTTTTTCCTTCTTTTTTTGGCCCTCTTCCTTTTGTAGGGCTTGTATTTTTTTTTTTTGGATTTTTTATGGATCATATATCAACTTTAATTTAAATGTTGAGCCATATATCCAATCTCATTTTTTGATCGATTGATATATTTCGAACAGTTTTAGCCCTCCCGGTTATCTTTGAAATCAGACCAACCCACTGTAAATAAGAAAACCCAAAAGCCTAAATCAATTCAGACCGGCCCCTTCTCAATTAAAGACTTCCGCCTCTCTCCTCTCTCTTCCCACGCCTCTTCTTCCTCTTTCGTCCTCCCTCTTTTCCTCCCCCTCTCTCTCACTCCTCTCCTCTTGTTCTATTTCGTTCAATATTATTTTTGTTACGGTTGAAGTCAGACCGCCCCTCCTTGTATCTTGATGTTCAAAGTGCTTCACGTTTCCAGGTACATATTGTCTCCCTTCTCTCTCTTCTCTCTCTCTTTTATATCTATTCTTCCTCTTTTTTCCTTTATTTCCTCTCTCTCTCTCCCTCACTCCTCTCATCGCTTTTTCTCTTCTTCAATCTTGGTTCCCTCTCCTTCAATCTTGGTTATCTCTCATTCAAAGTCTGTTCTCTCTCCTTTAATCTTTGTTCTCTCTCCTTCAATCTTCATTCTCTCTGTTCTCTCCATGCTATCTGTGTAATTTACTGTATCTGTTCTGTAATATATATTTTTGTTTACCATGGATGCATTGATAGGGTTGTTGCATATAGCCACAATAGATCATATTGAAGTTCAATGCTTGTGCTGCTCATTAATTTACCTATGAATGATTTTAGGACCTTGAACATGGTTAGTAGATAAACAACAAATTATAACATAGATAACTATATCGTCAGTTCTTATCTTCAAACATGATCATTATGTACAGGAATGGACACTTGTCAGTTTGTAACATTATACTAGTTAGTTTATAACAATGTACTTATTTTGATTATAACTTGGTACTCATTCAGTATATAACACTATAAACGAAATTCATAACGATGTACTTATTTTCTTCATAGCATGGTACTCAGTCTGACTATAACATTCTATGCTGTAATTAAATGACAATATACGTAGTCAGTTTGTGACCATGTATAAGCATGCCTATAACAATGTACATTGTGTTTTTATGACATCATACTTGTTTATTAGAAAGAAGGCTAATCTTTATTTATAGCAATAGATGTTGTTTGTTCATAATATGATACAATGTCAGTCCCTTTATGAATAAACTAGTTAGTTTGTTACAAGATATGGAGTCAATTTTTAACAGTCCTAGTTTGTTTATAACAAGGTACTCATTTAAGTTTTAAACAATGTATTTATTTACGGTACAACAAGTTACTCAATCAGTCTGTAACATTCTATGTTGTCATAAAATGATCATGTAGATAGTTTATAATCGTGTACAAGTAAGCCTACAACAATATATATTTGTGTGTTATACGTCGTACTTTGTTTGTTTACAAAGTAAGTTCATAACTGTTTATAATTCTGTACATAGTTTATCTATAACAATGTACGTCATCTATTTATAACACTGTTTGTTGTCTATTTATAACAATGTATGTTTTCTATTTATAACACTGTATGCTGTCTATATATAACAATGTAAGTTGTCTATTTATAACAATGTACAATATCTATTTATAACAATGTACATAGTCTGTTGATAACAATATATTTAATTTGTTTTTAACTGGTGTACATTGAATGTTTTACAACAATATAAACCCTATTTATAATAACGTACACGGGTTGTTCATAACAATGTACTTATTATATTTTTTATGATGTACATATTGTGGTGGTTATAATCTAATACTGAATTTGGTTTGTTTGCAGGTGGGAGTAGGGATGGCAACGGGTTCCCATTAACGGGGAACCCGCACTGACCCGACCCGCTTAAAGCGGGTTTGGGTTTGAATATTTACCTCGCGGGGCGGGTTTGGTGTGTTGGATCGAAACCCGTCACGGGTTTGTGGCGGGACGGGTTTCACCCCAAAAACCTGACCCGACCCGGGTTTACGAAGCAAACCCGCGGGGCGGGTTTTCACGGGGACGGGGTTACCTGAATTTTTGTTGGGCGTGGACGCGTTTCCAAAAACCCACCCTGGGCCGCCCTTTTGCCACCCCTTGGTGGGAGTGCACATTCTGGGAGTATATTTTTAGGGAGTACATTTTTTTGAGTGCTAATCTTGAATGTTCATTTTTTTATGGATACATTATAAGTGCAATTAACTTTGTGATTGTTCAAATTGATAGCGCACCTTTGCACCAATACATGAGATTGTGGAGATTTCATCCATAGACAGAGAAATTCCTCCAGATTTTATATAGTGTGTTTTTACATAAGAAGTGGTAATTGTGCCTTGAACTTCAATTTCCTTTTTTTGCATTGATTCTTCTTGAAAGAATATTTTGCATTTTGTCCTTTTATTAGGACCTTTAAATTATTTTGTATTGATTGTTCTTGATTGTATCCTTCAATTTGGGTTCTCTAACTAATCAAATATAGTTTTTTTTTTTTTTTTTTTTCAATTTTTGTATTTGTTTCCTCATGAGGTTCAGTTTTATGCTTTACTTAATAATATTGTAGTAACTCTTTATATATCATTGTACATTCATTACAATGTTCACATTTACTTCATAACATGATACTGAGCATGTCTATAGTGTTCCACATTGTCATTAAACTACCGTGCTCAACAGTTTATGGCCTTCTATAAGCATATACATAACAATGCACCTTGGCAATTTACTATGCTTCTTTATAACATTCGACGTGTCTATATTGACATTGTACTAATTAATTTCTTAACATTGTATTTTATTATATGCACATTATCTAATTATAACATTGCGTAACTTTTGTAGTGCTGTTTACTCAAGATGGCCAATGAAAGAATATTATATTATTTATATTACGATGGATCTTTCTCATCCAAGACCAGCATATACGAAGGAGGAACTCGAAGGGCTATATCAGTGGAAAAGATGACTACTGTTACGGAGCTAAAAGAGTTAATACACTCAAGGGCTGGAATTGATTCAAGCAAATACGACATTGCTGTGTTTTATCGATGTACCTTGCCATGTCCAAATATAACTCCAATAAGCATTATTGATGATGTAGATTTTGAACAAGTTTTTGATCTATCTCTGAATGAAAGCTCTAAGGTTCCTTCATTGTATGTTGTGAAAAGTAACAAATCCTCCAGTCCACGATGTGCAAGTGGTTTGCAATGGTATTGTCCAAACTTTAAACTTCAAATTATTTGATTGAGAGAACCAGAGAGAAAACAGCCAAGACATTTGAAGCTCGTAGAAGAAAAAGTAGCAAGTGGACGTCAATGGTTACCCCTTTTGCAGAGAAACACATCGAGAGGGCACATAAGCTTTCACGAGCTACGCGTGCATATGCAGTTTCAGCCGATGGTTTTGAAGTAAGGTCAACGGAGCATCAAGATAGTTTGAACCTTGAAAATCGTACGTGCAGTTGCGGGGTATTTTAGTCTTCCAAGCTACCTTGCATGCATGCCATGGCTGCAATTGACCTTAGGGAAGCAAACCCCGTTATATATTGTGGAGCTATTTATAGTGCTGAGCGTTACCGAGAAATATACTCCAACATCATTTATCTAACACGTGATCGTACTCAATGGGCCCCCTTGACAGAGGAAATAGCTGAGGTGTTGCCCCCACTTGCTAAAAAACAGGCAGGCAGGGCACGAAAGAGGCGCATTCAACATGAACTAGAAGTTGGAGAACATGATAGATGCGGGAGATGTAGGGAACTAGGACACAAAAGGAGCACATGCAAAAATCCACCAGTGCCCCCATCTCCTGTAAGCCATAACACTGTGCCAAGAGGGCCTAGAAGTCACATGTAAGATATTTATATTTGTGTCCTACTTAATAACAAAAACTATTTTTCATTGGAAGGTTTGATTTATACACAGATCCGGAGTGCGAACTAGCTCTCCATTTTTTACATGAGCGAAGTCATTGTACCAAAGTTTGAAATGCTTATTTTGTTTATATGTAAGTGGATAATTGTTTTTTGGATTACCAACTTTAGATTAATGTACTAGATTGTGTTTTGAAGTACTAATTTTATGTATATCTGGTGGGATGATTGTACGACTACCTTTTGAATGTTGATTTTGGAGTACAGTTTGGTGAAACCATAGTTTTAGATACTAGAGGTTTTTAACAATGTACGTAGACTAATTTGAACTTTGTATATTGTTTACTTACAACATCGTATATTATCTGATTATAACATAGTATATTGTCTGGTTTATGTGCAGGTGGAACACAATTTTGTAGGAATAATGTCGTGCCCTATTGATTTTTTGAGGGATAGAAGACATCATTTTGTACATGGTTGTTAAACATTATTCAAGGGTTCATTTTGTACATGGGTGTTAAACGTTGTATAGTAGTCTTTTTGTACATGGATATTAAACAATGTATATTGGTCATTTTGTATATGGTTTTTGTGCATGTACCAAATAGAAACAAAAAAAAGAAATAGCATTGTAATGAGTTGGATGGTGGTGTTTTTACAATGGTATTTGTTATTACCATGGTCCAATGGTATTTTTTATTACATATTAGGTATTTATTTATTACAATGGTATTTGTATATGACAGTAGTATTTGTTATTACAGTGGTGCCAACATCAACGCTGTTGTGTCCATGTTTATAACATTGTACTTTATTTTCTTTTAAGATAGTACTTACCCAGTGTATAGCATTTCATATTTATACCCTATAACACAGTACTTACCCCTTTTGTAACGTATAGAACGGGCACATAAGGCGCCAGATGTGAAACACATAGTTGAGCGCCTTTAGCCCCAACATTGGTGCTGTGGTGGCCAAGTTTATAACATTGTACAATTCGTGCTTATGACATAGTACTAACCAAGTTTATACCATTGTACATTTCAGATGTATAACATTGCACTTATCCCGTTTGTAACATTGTAGTGACCGTGTCTGTAAACAATGCATTTTTGTTGGTCACTAAAGTTTCACACCTGTTAATTGAGCCGTGATTGGCAACACAAGCCAAGAGTTCAACCTAATAGAGCTGTTCATGTTTCTGCTCACGCCCGTGATAGAAGGCATGACCGGCTAGCAAGTAAGTGGTCACCTCCGACAGAGCTCTCCACATTTTCGCTACCAGACCTGCTAACATTCATACTCACACCCGTGACAGAAGGCGTGGCCGGCACCCAAGTAACTGGCCAACTCTATCAGTTTAGCTCACGCCCGTGACAGTAGGCGTGAGTGTTCCAAAAGCGGCGTTGATGCGCCCATGTGGTCTAGCTATTATAGCTTATATTTGGGTGCCTTAGCTTGTTTATAATATTGTACTTTTTATACCGTTAACATAGTACTTTCTCGGATAATAACATTGTACTTTTCCTACTAATAACTAGTAGTTACTCTGTTTATAACAATGCACTTTTGCTGTTAATAACATAGTACTTTTCTTACTCACATTTCTGTCATGCCAATGGCTGAAGCTGTGATGGGCAATATAAGCCAAAGTTCCACAAACAGAGCCGCTCACGGTTAATCTCACGGCCGTGACATAGGGCATGACCGGATCGTAGGTGGCCAACTCCAACAGAGCTCCTCACAGTTTATCTCACGCCGGTGACATGACCCGTGAGCGCATCACAAAGAAGGATATTTACCTAACAGAGCTCCTCACATTTTAGGTCACGACCGTGACAGTGGGAGTGAGCGCTCTAAAGCGGCCGTGCCGCCCATGTGGTGTAGCACTAGTAGCTTATATTGTGTCGCCTTATGCTCTTTATAACATTGTACGTTTTAGACTGTTAACATAGTACTTACGTAGTTTGTAACATTGTACTATTCTAGCTTATAACATAGTACTTACTCTGTCCGAATAACATTGTACTTTTGTAGTTTCTAACATAGTACTTACGTAGTTTGTAACATTGTACTTTTCAAGCTTAAAACATAGTACTTACTCTGTTCGAATAACATAGTACTTTTGTAGTTTCTAACATAGTACTTACGTAGTTTGTAACATTGTACTATTCCAGCCTATAACATAGTACTCTCTGTCCGAATAACATTGTACTTTTGTAGTTTCTAACATTGTACTTACGTAGTTTGTAACATTGTACTTTTCAAGCTTAAAACATAGTACTTACTCTGTCCGAATAACATAGTACTTTTGTAGTTTCTAACATAGTACTTACGTAGTTTGTAACATTGTACTATTCCAGCCTATAACATAGTACTTACTCTGTCCGAATAACATAGTACTTTTGTAGTTTCTAACATAGTACTTACGTAGTTTATAACATTGTACAATTCCAGCTTATAACATAGTACTTTGTCCGAATAACATTGTACTTTTGTAGTTTTTAACATAGTACTTACATAGTTTGTAACATTGTACTATTTCAGCTTATAATATAGTACTACTTTGTCCGAATCACATAGAAGAGCTTTACCTAATAGAGTTGCTCACGGTGTTTCTCACGGCCGTGACATAACCCGTGAGCGCTTTTCAAAGAAGGTGCTTACCTAACAGAGCTGCTCACGGTTATGATCACGGTCGTGACATAACCCGTGATCGCATAAAAAAATGAGCTTCTCCTAACAGAGCTGCTCACGATTCTGCTCACGGCCGTGACATAACTCATGAGCGCTTCACAAAGAAGGTGCTTACATAACAGCGCTGCTCACGATTACACTCACAGTCGTGACATAACTCGTGAGCGCATCGCAATGAAGAGCTTCTCCTAACCGAGCTACTCACGGTTATTGTCACGGCCGTGACACAACCCGTGAGCGGAGCTTCATGTTTTGACAGAAAGGGCTGCTCATAACAGAGCTGCTCACGCCTTATCTCACGGCCGTGACACAACCCGTGAGCGGAGCTTCATGTTTTGACATAAGGGGTCGCTCATAACAGAGCTGCTCACACCTTATCTCATGGCCGTGACACAACCCGTGAGCGGAGCTTCATGTTTTGACAGAAGGGGCCGCTCATAACAGAGCTGCTCACGCCTTATCTCACTGCCGTGACACAACCCGTGAGCGGAGCTTCATGTTTTGACAGAAGGGGCCGCTTATAACAGAGCTGCTCACGCCTTATCTCACGGCCGTGAGATAACTCGTGAGCGGAGCTTCATGTTTTGACAGAAGGGGCTCCTCATATCAGAGCTGCTCATGCCTTATATCACGACCGCGAGATAAGGCGTGAGCGCATCACTACGGAGGAAGTCCACACGGATTGTTGACAGAAAGACCGAGTTGAGGAGATTTGGAGCAGGACTTAGAAAAATATTGAACCTGCCCCTTGAACAGTCGTGAAGCGTTTAGAACTCGAACGTGCAAGAAAACTCCAAAGCCGACCTCGGAAGTTGAAATCGAATGCACACTTGCTTCACCGGTGGCTCACCACGGCGTCGGCGCCTGAAGCTGGATGGCGAAGGCGCTGGAAGCTGGCGAAAATCCTAAAAATCAGAAAGGGTTCATTCGGGACGCGAAAAATTTGGGGGAAACTATGAATCCCCTAAATCCACAGGCTATCCAAGAAGAAAACCATTGGTTCGTGCGCCTTATTCGATTCCGCGCAGGAATCTGGCCGAAAAAGTTGCCAGAAAGCGTAGCATGTCGACGGAAAAACCCTCGGCGCGGAGTTACAGAAGCCCTAACATCTAAAATCTGAAGCCTGACAACGAAATACGATAGAGGATCGGAGTATCCGATGAATGCCACGCAGGAAGCTTCCCGTCTGTGCTGGAGAAGACGCTGGAATCAGCCAGACCGCCTCACCCCAACCCTAGCCGCAGGACAGGGACGAAGCCGAGTCTTGCTGAGTCGACTCAGGTCCGAGTTATTCCGTGCGTAACTCGTCCGTTTCTGCCAATTCTACTCGCCGAGCCTGCCCGAGTCAGTCTGAGTCAGACCCATCAAAGCAGAAATAAGGCCGATGGAAGTGTGTTTTGGCATTTCCACCCTGATTCAGTGACAATTACACCGAGCCATGGTCGATTCTAGCCCAATTCGAGCAGATTCAGAGCTGATTTTGGCCGAGCCAAGGTTGAGTTGAATGCTTTTGCACCGAGTTTGGCCAATTTAAGGCCTACTTCAGCTGAATTCCACTTGGTGGAGGATTGTAGAAACTGAATTCCACCATACTCGACCTTATCAAAGGGATTGATATATTAGTCAAGGCTGAATTCAATCATTGTAGACCAATTCATAGCATTGTTTCTCAATAATCACATCATCATGTCAACCAAACGCAAGAGAAAGGCAAGGGCCAAGGGAAAGGCTCAAATTGATGCTCCAACCCAAGTCGAAAGTGTGCCCTCTTCACCATTAACCGATGACGAAAGGGAAAGGTATGAATCCTTCCTAAGATGGAGGTATGTCACTAATCGATATTTTGATATAAATGTTTTTAATGAATTAGGTTTGACAGACTCCGTGACTAAGTATCTAGAAAATATCGATTGGGTTGAGTTTTTGAAATTTAGGGAACCATGCTAGAAGGCTCTTAAAGCTGAATTTCTAGCCACTTACTCCCTTAGTTTTGATCCATATAGCTGTACCGACCCTGGTTGTATTACTTTTAAGTTGAGGGGTACTGAATACGAATTATCCTTAGAAACCTTGAATAAGATATATGGATTTCAAAATGAAGGGAACAAGTCTCTACCTTTTCATTTTAATCTGACCCAATCATGGAATCTTATAGGTGTTGGGAGGTATGTCCCGGCAAAAATAAAGGCCACAAATATCAAAATTCCGGTATTAAGATATATCCAGAGGGTTATTGCTCATACTATTTGTGGCAGGGGTACTAGCAATGGGCATGTAAATAAATCAGAAGTTTACTTCATGTATTGCATGCTTAATAGCATTAAGGTTAATGCAGTTCCATGGATAGCAAGGCTATTCAAGGATCAATCTAAGGGTAAGTCAGGGGCCGTTGCATGCGGGGGTTCGTTAGTGCCATTGCTAAACATGTAGGGTTAACTGATTTGGGACAAGAGATGTCTGGTAGTCTTACATTTGATTTTAAATCTCTTGGACTAATTCATTTGTGTGTGAGAGATGGAGATCATCATGTTTTGACAGATGTCCAGGGTAACAAAATCTCAATTGGAACCCAAAATACTTGTAGAGAAATTGTTATACCTGACCGACCAATGGGAGAAGAAGGAGAAGAATGCCATGAGCAAGGAGGCCCGTCAGCTCCAAGGACGCTGGAAAGGCTTGCCCAACACATGGACACCCGAATGGAGATGATGGAAACTCGTTTTGCTCTTGAGTTTGAAAAAATTCACATTAGATTGGATAGGTTGACATCTATGGTGCAACAACAACAATCACCTTCACCACCAAATGAAGATTCAAACTAGGGGAGTTTTAGTTCCCTTTCTTACATTTATATGGTTGCATTTCTGCATGATATGTATATTGCATGTTTTCTGCTTCCTAGTATTAGTTAGGCACAATGTACTTGTTTTTTGGGTATGCAATATCATGTCTGTGTGTGCAAGTAAAAATTGTAGGATGCCTTGATCGAGTTGCAAATGGTTGAGCTTAAAATTTGAGCCCTTAGTCCAATACAAGCAATGATGGTTAAATGCTATGAACATGAATGACAACAAATGTGTGAATGAAATTACTTATGGATTTTGCATATATTGAGAGGTCTAGAATTTTACTCTGTCATGTTGATTGAATTTGCGTTGTGAATGAATGCCCTTGAGAAAGCTACATGAGTCTCCTGTTTTAGTTTGGTAAACATGCATATGTTGTGGACTCTTACTAACAAACTCAAGATTTGGCCTAAACCAGTTTCAAGTAAACAAGAACGCTGCTTCCCTGTGTACTTGAAAGAATGGATCCGCTATTCTCTATATGAAGGAATTTGAGCAAGACACGCTATGAAGGTGTTGTTTAATAGCTCAAGGAGCAATGGACGCTTTGCTTAGTAACCGGGGCTTTGTGACTCAGGAATCATGAAGTTTCGCGACAAACGGTGAAGTTGGCTAAATCCACTGCTGGAAAAAAAAAAATATTAAAAACAAAAGTGTACATGAAATGGGGGCAGTAAAAGAGTCTATATTACTGGCTGTGTTTGTAGAAATCAAGAGGGGTTGGGTCAAAAGTCTGAGCATATGTTGTCTACTAAGTTAAAACATGATGATACATAGTCGAAAGTGAGGATGATTCGAAGCGTGCATTGGATGTTAGCAAGATGATTAGATATTCTTCAACTTTCACTATATTCAATAATTTCATGAGAAATATGATATATGAATGGAATTCATGTTTGTATAGATTGATTCATGGCTTGGTATTGGGCTATACGAAGCTTTAATTAGAGCTTAATAATGTCTTGGTCGAGGCCGATCAAAGTTAAACTTTTAGGTATTTTATTAGCTTCGATTTTAGTAGTACATTAGCTTTAATTCTGAATGAGATTGGGTTGTATCTTGTAGGATGCATTTGTCGTTGTTATATTGAACTAACTGTGGATTTATAGGTTAATTGCAGTCAGCCCAATGCACGTTGGAGCTAGTTGGACATTGAGGGAGCATACTTGAAGAATTCCATTGTACTTTTGTTCTTAAAAGGTTAAATTCCTGCATGGAGAAATGATGTCTTTAAGAATTTGACTTATATGGCGGTCAAGATTTTGAGACTAGGTGTAAAACTTTTACATGTTGCATAAGTAGAAAGTCATTATATATGCCAGATTTTTGTTCTTTGTATCATTTTGTATCAAAGATGGAAAGAACATGGTTTTCAGATTGGGTATGAAACTTTTACTTGTTGTCTAAGAAGGACGCCGCTATATATACCAAATTTTGTTTTTGCATCATTTTGTATCAAATATGGAGAGAACACGTTTTGAGTATGGGTCTACGACAGGAAGACTTAGAAGAAAGTAGTAAAAAACTGAATAAATTGTGCAGTGTTCTATCAATTCCAAGAAAAATTATTAAATCATAAAACTCCATCCAATAACAAAAAAAATATTTTTTTAAAAAGAAATAAAGTATATACAACTATATCAAGAAAACTGAAAAAGTAAGACTTACACAAATAATCTCACAGTAACAAAACATAAATAAGAACTGTAAAAAGTACATTTGCTTGGAGAAATCAGCGTTGAGTTGTACTCCAGAGAACCCATGTAAACCTCCTAACTGGGGAAAGAATTCTCTGGTTCATATCATGGCGAACAAAGTCTACATAAAACCTCTTCCTACAATGAGCAGTTGTTACAATTCTAACAACAAGATATATCCTCCACATTCAGGCAAGAGTCAGCTATCATCAACATGCCATGTCCCACGCATTCTTCATAGGTTTGGCCTTCCATACCAAGTGCTTTTACCCTCTGGTGATAACACCGTTAATAAATCTTGAGCAAGTGCTTTTACATTTACAGATGTAGAAAGGCCAAAAAAGAACCTGCAAAATGCAAAATATATGATCAATGTACCAACACCTGAATCCCAACTTCCTGAGCATGTGTAACGGAATTTGATTGAAAAGCACAAGAATATCCTGGATCTAATGTTTAGCATTTCAATTAAGTTTGAGTGGGGAGCCTTGCCATAATCTTTTATTCATTTTATGTCATGCTCCCTTACATTCTTGAGATTTACCTAATTTTACAAACTGAAAGATGAAGCTCCATGCACTGTTAGACCCAAAACCAATTTTTCTTGCATTGAAATTGGTGATTTTATTGCTTCCAATGATCATAAGATTAAAGAGAGTTTAATTGCACATAGATTACAATGGCATGGTATGTCCAGTAAGAAATTCTGTTGTGTACTCCTTGCTTAGCCAATTGATCAGCCATTGAGTAAGCCGATCTTGGGATCTTTGACCATACAATATTTATGTCAGGAAAGATCCCCTAGATTTCCTCAGACAAGGCTCTCAATGTCCATGGTGGAGTGGTACCTGGTTTGCACCCAAAACCAATTTGACATATTCTAGTGACACTATACGTGTTCCAAACCACTCATTTATTGTCCTGAGCATATATATCCCCTCAAATAGAACTCTAGGGAAAAAACAAATATCAAAATCCAAGCATTGGTTTTTGGATGCACCTAGAGAAACAAAGACCAAATGAAAAGCATGGAAAGAAAGAAAGTTTCCGTATGCAAGCCCAAACTAGGCATACGTTGCCTAGAGGAACATGTTTGGCCATAAATAAGAAAGACCATGAATAATATCTCACACACTCACAATTACACGAGGAGGACTTGAAGATCCACCTGTGGTCCTTTTCTCTTTCAAAACTGCAGCACGCTTCTGGTCACGCATCTACAAAACATAGTTTGAAAGTAAGCTTATATACAGTTTGTTGTTAGTGACAAAGAAGTTCTACTCAATAAAACATTCCAGTAGAAAAACAATGAGTAAGACCAAAAGAAGCACAAAGTAAGAAACACTGTCAAAGACCAAAACAAGAATAAAGAAAATAGTCATATGATATGAAATAGACAGAACTCACTTTTGCTTTTTGACAAAGTGATAGAACACTCAAAAGCTACAATGAAGCGAGGTGCATTTATTTTGACAAGTAATGAATAAGTAACAGATACACTAACCATTTTGCTCCATTTGATCCGAGCAGCACGGCTCCCCTTGAACACATTATTAGATTTTGCAATCCTGGTCTTATCTAAATGACATGGAAATACAATATAGTAGATCAAAATAGAGAAGAACTGCACAGTAAATTAACTAAATTCCACAAGGGTGGAGAATAAACAAAGCCCATTAAATGATTCTACAAAAAAAATTGAGGTACATGGCTCACCAGCACCGGAAGTTCTATGAATATCTCTAGAAGATTTTGAGGCATAACTCGAGAACCAACCATTGGAAACAGACAATCATAAGACGACAAGATCAGAACAAGTCTTTGCTACTCCTGGTGCACAACATAATAAAAGAGAAAATAGAGGCTTACTTTTTAGGTTCCAACACATCATGTTCAGCATCACATGAATGAAGACAATAAATACCAATGACCAACACTCCATAACCAAAGCCACAAATATACTGATGAAGAATTATACAAATCATAAATGTAATTTGAACCATCATACAGAAGTGTTTGACAATCTAAAAGGTGGAAAACAAGTCCTGAACGGTACGTGCATTGTATCTAAAAGCATATGGACCATTAACATGATCCATCTATGGAGAATGCAAGTAATCTTGATGAGAGAGCTGAAACACCATGTTAATAAGTGATGAACTGCTCTCTATAATTGGTTGCGTTATTAAATCCATGACGAATAAAATATATTTAAGGCAATTAAATCAGGACATCATACTGGAATGTCGTATCTTTGTAACTCAACGGTTTTATGCCTTAAACCAACAAATTTACTCAACTCTGTTGTTTAAGACACGAGTTCTACTATCACTGAGCATATTAGCTGTCTCAAGATTCTCAACAGAGGCACAGATGAGCATCTTCATTTCCCTTTTCTGAATCTTGACTAAGTGAGCATAGACCACTTCTTTCCCAGATAGACTTGAACCCTACTAAAAACCGTTAGATGTAGCTATTGACCACCACACCTAATCCATAACACCGACATCTTTGGTTCACAAAATCAATCCCCAGATATCAACACTATGATATTAAAGCTTGCCCAAAAATCAATTCTAACAACTGAAATAAGTATCCCACCACTTTCAGCATCAGATGGTAAAAAATTACACAGATCACTGACCAAGGGACAACTTTCTATTACCTCAAATGTTTACAAACATAAAGAGCTTTCACTACCATGCAAAGAATCTACTAGGCTACAGTGATCTCTACTTGAATCTTTGATATTGTAGTCTTTTAAGCATTACCACATTACATAATTACTCAAAACACCCTAACTGTGCATTCTAGTTTGACACGAGCTACCAAAACAGATTTTCTTCCCACTCAAAAATCTTGAAACTTGATCCACCCAACAGATTCTCAGACCCACAGTAGTTATTATTAACGACAATTTCCTACTCGTGTAATGAAGAAACAATAAATGCTGCATTCAAGCTATATTTTTTCCAATATTAAATGAAAAACAATGTTAAATCAGTGAATATAAATAACCTTTAGGGACTGGCTTTGAGAAACCAGTCACCAAAAAGGGGTTTTATACTAGTGTTATAGGGAACTCAAACTAAACAAGCACCAATAACACCTTACCTTTAAGGAGGAAGCATAAACTTCTTTCTCATTGTTCGTCTGAGTAGTTGCTTCCCAAGACATGGCACTGAAATCAGTTTTTTCATCACAAGCAAACTCCAGGTAGATGTCAATGCGAAAAAAAATATTCTCCACCCTAGTGGGCCCTGCGGTCAGAGGTAGAATCAGTCTCAATGTTATAAAAGAAGAGATTTCCAGATTAATCAATTTGGACCCTAGAGTATCTAGAACATTACTACAGAAAGAACTTGAAAAGGCTACATAATTAAAGAAAGAATAAACCTCCAATCTCCATGGCATGGATCCTCAAAAAAATAAAACTTCAAAGGAAGAGACATAAAACTTCCTGCCCCTCCTTGTGTTGGAACCTTTCTCTCAGGGTAAAAAATAAAGTCTTCCATTCATTGACTGCGAAAGATAGCAAAGTAGGTCTACTAACTCTATGGCAGATGGATTAGCAAGGGTAAATGATAAAGTCTTCCATTCACTGTTACTGGCCAGTTATAAGCATCAGCCCAGTAATATCATTCATTACATTATCAACTAACCTATCACTGTTTTCTAAAAGGATAAATACACATCAACTTACAAAATACAGGAGAAACACATATATGGATCAACTATTCTCAGTCACATGAACCATATATAAACAGTCAACTGGTAGTTCAACTGGAAGTTCAACTGCAAATATACCCCTTTCATTTCTCCTTTACAACTTTCTTCCTCTCAAATGTTGCAAATGGAGGCTTCAACTGCGGGCCATCTTTCCTCTTCCTTCGTTGTTCCTTCACACCCCTCACAATAGATGAAAGAATTGGGTTATTATTGCCTTCATCTTCGCCCGTGACTTTCTCTCTTTCATTGTTTGTTCTTTCATCTACAACACTTGTTTCCCATCGTTCAGGACATTTTTCTGCTACATCAACGCTTACATCCTCAGGTACTCCTATGCCCCCACTATTACCCCATGAATGATCTTCCCTATCGCCATGACCATGTATCTCAACATTGACGTTCGAAGAGAGTGGATGCATAGTCAAGGTGGAAACAAATCTCGCCTCCATCTCTTTAAACCTTTCATCAGCAGTGGATCTGAAGTTTGCTAATTCCGCTTCTAAGTGGGATATGCGTTCTTTCAAATGCTCAGACTCCTCCTACATCACAAAGTACAATCATATTAATATGTCACTCTATATAAGTTACGCAATCCACCGAAAAACACAATAAAATAAGGCACAAAAAACATACATGGTTGCACCGTGCATTACTCTGATGTGGTGCGACTAGTAATTCTTCCTCTGCAGGAGTCTCGGGCTCCAAAAGGCGCACCTGTCATCACATTAGCATGTTATTAATAAATCAGTTAACGCTACGAAATCTGTTACTGAGGAAAACTAGATAAGTTCAGTTATTTACCTGATAACCACGTCTCTTCCACATTTTTTTCGACTGAACTTCTCCTACTGAAGTTCTTACCTTCCCATCTAAACAAATGTGGGTACGCCTGAGGGTTCGTTGGTTCATGACCTGTTGTTGCCTCCTTAAACCATCCCTGCAAATTCAAACCGGATTATATTTAGTAAAACTAAGCCAACATTTGGCATTGATAAATTATAAATTAAACTACAAAATATCTTACCACCAAGGCTAGTGTGCATCCGCCTACGTAATGTGTAAAAAAAGATGACCTTTCCTTGCTGCGGGTTGCACAATTGTTCACGCTATCTACCAGATAGCGGTGTACAGCAGGGGCACATGCATATGTACCCAACAAATTCACATCCCCAATAAACTTCAGAAATGATTTGTTCAACCCTCCACTTGTTGAAACAAACAAAAACTCCAGAAATACGATCAACACAAACACTCTAACTACATCTACAGCGTCAGTGTCATCCTTGACTAACCTCTCAAATATATTTCTTGCGCTCGACATTGATAACTTCTCAACCCCGTGCAACCTCTCGTAATCATCATAATTACCTCCACTGTAGAAGTCCACATGGCTACCATGGCATTTTAATCCTAAAACTAGAGCAACATCTTCGGGTATAAATCGGATAAATCTCCCTAAATATGACACACCACATCTATCTACATCCCAGTTCTGGACGATGAAATCTAGGATGGCCCTATCGACACACAAGGTAGGGATGTTCAGTAGGTGGCCAAAAGGGGTAGACATAATGGCTTCAATGTAGTGGGAAGGTATATTAAGGCTATTAAACCTTTCCTTAAATCGGGATGGTAAACATCGTGTTTGGCACAACACCCTAGACTCTTGTAGAAGTAGTTAAACTAGTTGTTAGATTAAATAATTCTCTTTTACATAGAACCTACCTATGAGAACAGTATGGTATTTACTTCTCCATGTTGCTCCATGACTTTTTCAAATTTTTAACTTTCGCACCTGCTTTTAGCACATTAGATTAGAACGGTAAGATTCTCTAATGAAATATTGAACTAAATAGAAAAATAGTAGTACATGCATATTTAACTAGGTACTGCATGCATATTTAACAAAGTATTGCATGCATATTTAACAAAGTACTGCATGCATATTTAACAAAGTACTGCATGCATATTTAACAAAGTACTGCATGAATATTTAACAAAATACTGCATGCATATTTAACAAAGTACTGCATACATATCTAACAAGCTACAACATGCATATTTAACCTCTTACGTATACATTTAACAATGTACTACAAGAAAATTTAACACGGTATTGCATGCATATTTAACAAGGTACTGCATGCATTTTTAATAACGTACTAGATGTGTATTTACCAAGGTACTGCATGCATATTTAACAAAGAATTGCATGCATATTTAACAAGGTATTGCATGCATGTTTACCAAGGTAATGCATGCATATTTAACCAGGTACTGCATACATTCTTAACAAGGTACTTAATGCATAATTAATTGGGTACTCTATGCATTCATCACAAGGTACTTCATTCATTCATAACAAGATATTTCATGCATTTATAACAAGGTACTCCATGCGTTCATCACAAGGTACTTCTTATATTCATCACAAAGTACTCCATTTAACTAAGAAGCATTAAACACAAGACATCACACAATCATCGAGTGAACTCTTTCTTATGTAGATCTTCCTAAAACCCAATTAATGGGTGCATTAAAGTTGTCTATATTCTATAAACTTGTAAATAAACTATCATCAGCTAAGAGCCTAAGATTGACTCATAGTGGATTACAATAACACATATCAACCAATTATAATAGATCTTATAGATAGAATCCACAACAAGTTTAAGAATTACAATAAAATCAAATAGATACTCATTAAGACTTTGCAAACTATGACTGGACTGGGCTTACAACTGATCCGTCAACTTGGGACAGATCTTTTGAAAGTCTTCTCGTGCACAGGACCCTATTTCATAAGATAAGTACAAATATATCAAATATCTCGTGCATACTACCAAAGCCAGCATGATTATATAAACAAATGGTTTAGACTTCATTTCTAGTATTAACATTATCCTAACAGGTTTGAGAATTAAAAGCATAGTTATTTCTAGCCTGCAACACATGCTATCATCGCAAGTAATATAAGCAACATTAGTCAACAACAAATAAAGTGACAAATCCAAAAAGCAACACCACAATAAAACTATAGAAATAAAAAAACAACTAAAAAAGGAGGTCATTCCACTTGAAATAAAGGAAAAAAGGTCAACTTATATACATGCACTACAACTCAAAATTTAGAACCCATGACAGCTTTTTGAATATTAGGTTTTACTACTTCGCAACTAAACAAAGGATTTTTCTACCTTTTTTTTAAAAAAATTTTTATAAATCAATATAAAAAAATTAAACACTGGACAACTCTGAGGTTTTCTGCCTCCAATTTCATTGAAATACCATTACCCATCAATTACTTTGTCAAAATTTATTTATTAAATATGATTAAACACAAATTACTAAAAATATTTTAATTTTAGAGAAATAATGGCAACTTGGTTTTAGTTCTGTCTATAAGCTCAACCAACTGAAATGGTAGGAGGTCCGGAGTTGAGAGTGGGAGAGACAGAGAGAAAGAGACGGATAACGAGCGCAACAGAGAGAGAAACACAGTGAGACAAACAATGAGAGTGAGAGAGAGAAACAGAGTGAGACACAAAGACAGAGAACAGGAGAGAGAGTCGAACTGAGAAAGACATAAAAATAATGAGTCCGAGACAGAGAAAAAAAGAGAGAGAGAAATAGAGATAAAGAACAAGAGAGAGACGAAGTTACATGGGGACAAAGAGAGTAGAGATGGATAGAAGGAAAGAGTTAGGAAAAGTGAGAGAGAAAGGAGAGAGGAGAAAGATAGAGTGAGAGTGGCCGATTTTAGTGACTTACCTGCGGAATGGAGAGCAGCAGACGGTTCCGGCAGCGACAAATAAAGGCAACTGACGGCAATGACAACTCCTCTGGCGAATGGAGTGATCTGAAACCTCTCGGACTCGTGAACGCGAAGGAAAAACAGTCGGGACAGATGAACAAGGGCACTCCTGAACGCGAATGCAACGCGAAGAGAATAGTCGGGAGTTCAAAATATGAATAGGGTTTGCTACTCGCAAACCCGATTTTGGTTTAAGGTCTATTTCATTTTTTTTTGTTTGACCCGGTCTCTGTTGGGTTTAGACAGGGGTAAAACTGTCCTAAATATATCAATCGATCAAAAAACGAGATTGGATATATGGCTCAACATTTAAATTAAAGTTGATATATGATCCATAAAAAATCCTTTTTTTTTTATTCACTAGTACATGAAGGTACATACACGTATATAGAGAGTGTACCTGATGGGGAGTTTTCATTCTGCTTGAGGCGACATTGTTGTCGAATTGGGGCCTTCGCAGCAGAAGGGTTGTTGCCGACTCTGTTTGAATTTCGTAGCACCTCGACGCGTCTAAAGCGAGTTGAAGTTGAGTGAGAGATGGTGGGCCCCACTTAGGTGTAGTTGACCTCTTTGACTCATAGTAGAGAGGAGGAGAGGCGTTGCTAACTTGTCAATGGGCCCACACCAAAATCCCCCCTTTTTTTTTGTTAACCATGGCTGAATCGAGTAGCTTGAAGAATCAAAGGAAAGATTCTAGGTTAGAGAGAGACACGATCAGTCCCACTTGGGGCTAGTTGACCGGATTTAGGAGGGCGCCCTGATTTGGAATTGGTGGGCCCCGTTGTTTACTGATCTTCAATGGTCACGTTGTGTGGCTAGAGAATTGGAAGGAGAGAGAGTTTTAAGGAAGGACCTAGTGGGCCCCACCCTAATTGAGTTGATTTTTTGTTTCTCACGTAGTCTTACCTTAAACTCCATGCGAAGTCCCAATTCAAAACGGACTCTACATGGAAGTCTTGATAGACTCCAAATGAAGATTGATAGTCTCCTATAGTCAAGGAGACCCTTGATTTTCTTAAAACCCTAGCCTTCCTTTACTTCTTCTCTTTTTTTTTTCTCTTGCTTCGATCTGCAACTTTCTCCATTCCTTTGGCTGAGGCGACTTTTCACCTTCCAGCGCTTGTCAACTTGCTACTTCGTGGTCGTGATTTCAGTCAGGTACGTGTTTCCTCTTCCATTCCTCTTCTCTTCTTCTTCTCTTCTTCGTCTCTTCCTCTTCTCTTCCTGTTATTTTCTTCGTTAATCATCTATTCTGGTGCATACGACGAAGAACGGACAATTTCCATTCTCCCGGACACAAATTCGTCTCTGCATACAGCGACTTCGGCTTCGTGAGGTCGCTCTTCCGCGGCTTCATCTGCGACTCTGGCACGAATTTCTTCTCCTGTTGCTCCGTGACGACCTGTGGCTGGGTCAACTTTGGTGTGCGACGCAATGACCTCTGGTTCCAGCATGATTTCATCATGCGACGATTGTTCTTCTCTCCGACTTTGATTTCTTCTTTCGACATCGTTTTCTTCTTCTGTGTGCATCGACCGTGCGACATCGTCCGTGATTCCATCGCGATTTCTGTTCCATTCGCGATTTAGTTCACGACTTCTTCCGCGGCATGTCTGCGCGCGACGGCTGCGACGTCCGACGCGGCCTCAGTACAACGTTGTTATGACAACATCTTATCTCCTTTATGCGACTCTGTGTTGTATCCGGCGACGTCGTTTGCGACATTCCGTGCAGCCTCATCCGTTGCTCCAGCACGACTTTGTCGCGTGATGATGAGACAATCATCTCTTCCAGCTCCTGCGAGACCCCGTCATGTGACGACGCGATGACCCTTGGCTGGTTCGACTTCGGCATGCGATGCAACGGTTCTCTTTATGTGCAACGGCCGCGTGACTTTATGTTCGTGACTTCACTTGATGCATCTTTGTGTGTGACGTCCGGCGCGACTTCACTTCTGTCCACGCGCCCACTCGTTGTGTTGCAGCCCATCTCCGCATCACTTGATTGTATTGCTCAATCGATTGTCTTTGTCAGGCTCACCGAGTCCAACAGGTACGTACCTTCATTCTCAATTTTCTTTTTCTTTAGTATTTTCTTTCATGTCTTCACTTGATTTTTCTTCTTTTTTTTTTCGTTTTTTTCTTTCCTTTTAGTTGGAGATGCAAACCTATGAATCCTCGTGAATTGGGCTTGACTGCCAAATGGCAGAAGTGAAGAATTTGTCGTGACAACGACCCTGGTTCAGTCATTGAACTGATGTTTTAGCGGTGTGTTTGACTTAATTGTCAGACTTGCAATGAACAAGATGCTCCTCGAATTGGTTCGGCAATTCGGCACGGTCGTCAGGTCGGGCTTCTTAGTATGGCTCTGTCGCCAGGCTGAATCGAATATGACTCCTCCCATGCGGATCCGAGGTGGTCGTCAGCTTGCGACGAATTGACTTAAAGGTTGGACTTGGCTCGGTCGCCGACTGATAGTGAACTGCTTTTGCTGTGAACTTGGTGGCAGCCCGGATTGGATTGTCGAGTTAGTGTTTCTTCGGCGAGCTTGGCTTGGTTGCCAGGCTATGATGGCCTTGGTGTTTTACGGTCGACTCCTGCTCGGTTGCTGGGTTTTTTGACATTGAGTCTGGCTTGGTCGCCAGATTTTATGTCACTGGTTTGCAGATTTTATGTCACTGGTTTGAGAAGTTCGGCGATGCGATAGCTGCATGGTAACTTCGTCCAGTTCGCGCCCTCTGTGCATTTTGCGTTTGCGGCCACTCGCCGTCGAGGCGATGGTACGACGTCGCACCAGGCTTCTGGTCGAGTTTGGAATTTGGCCAAACTCGTGCGAGATTTCTGGCTTGATAGCCAAGTCTTTATCTATCCGACCTGACTGCCATAATGATGCGTCTGGCGAGTTTGGTCGCCAGAATTGTGTTGATGATGATGTCCTTCTCGCAGTTTGCCAATGTGGCTTTGACGCCGTAATTTTGATGCGCAACTGCAAAGGTCGGCTCGGTTGGATCGTCGGGCCTCAGATTGTTGTTCTTCGCCGAATGTCTCTTTTTGAGCGATTTTGTTCTATTTTTTAGTAACTTTGCTTTGATTTTTTTTTCATGATTATGTTCTGTTTTTTTTTTTGTCGCTTTGATTTGAATTTTTTTTGTGCGACTTTGTTCTATTTTTCGTCGCTTTGCTTTGAATTTTTTTTTTTTTGAAAGGTTTTGTGTACCTGATTTTGATTTCTGGTCCACGTGCTTCTTTGGCTGCAGAAGGGTAGTCTGGTTTTCTCCTTCCATGGATTGGAGGTGTTTGATGTCGTCGCTCCTCTTCAAGATGGCTCAGAGGGCAACCCCTTTTGTAGTGGCTCGAAAAACTTTCTCCGGATTCAGGATCCGAATACGACTCGCCTCGCAATTTTGTGCACAAGCGCAGAGTCAGTTTTAGGTGGGCAAACTGACGTGCTTCCAGTTTCACAGAACTTGTATGAGTTGTGGAGCCAACCGATGGAAGTTGATGACCAGCTCTGCCGACTTCCTGCGCTCGATGGTCGACCAACATCGCAGTTCGATGTCGTCGGAGGTGAAATTCTGTTGAGCCATCTACACTCTTCTGTTGCCTTTACTGTTCTGAAGTTGTACTTGAACCACCCGATCAACGACCAAGAGTACCTCATTCAGACGTATTCAACTTCGTGCTTTCGTCCTTTCCCTCCTTTCTACTTCGACTGGGTGAGTCTTGTACTAGGTCGTCATCGAGAAATGATGACGCAGGTGAGAGTTTTCCATGCAGCCTGGGAGTCGGTATTTCAATACCGTTGCCTCGATACGGTCTGGCATTGCTTCTTGGAGCTTTGGTGTTCGGAGACAAACTCCTTGTTTACGTGCCATGGAGAATTCTCGATTTCTCTTTGGGACCTCCACAACATTTGCGACCTCTTGATCTCGGGTGCTCTGTACGACGAGGTGTGCCTTGCGACTCGTGACTTTACCGAGTCGAGTAATACACCTCTGCCTAAAGTTTTGCTGTATCTCTTCCTCGCATACTATTGCCTCCGATGCCGGCGCAGATCGATGTACCACAGGTGATCTTTAGCGAGGGGCTCAGCATTTGGTACCGAGTCGAGGATGGAGTTCAGCCTACGACTGAGCCTTGGCTGAATCACAACAAGTGCTTAGGCACTGTACCTCGCAAGCGTTCTGCGGCTGAGAGTTGAGTCTTTGAGGAGCTTGGCGTTCAGGCCGCTTTGACGGAAGACGTCCATCTAGCAGCTTTGTCGTATTGTGGATCTGCCAGTTGGTGATTCCCGCTCCTAGCGGCTGTATGCGACCAGATGTGTTCAAGGTCTCAAGCTTTATGGCAACTAACATTCGGGTCGGTCTGGCAGGTCCCACTTTGGCCAACCTCTACAGAGGTCTGAGTTCGCTCTCCATCGGCCGTCTACCATGGTCCTACATTTACGCCTGGCTGGCGCATTACTTTGGCTCGTACGGCATGGACTCGAGCGGGGGCAGTGTTCCTTTCATGGCTTTGTATAGGAACCCCAACTTGACACTATCCTTCTTGGCTTTGGAGGCCCGTGCATTGTTTTTGCAGGAGAGACCGAAGATATGGTACTACACCGCATTTCTTTAGCCCGATGTACTTTCTGATACCGACGACCAGACAATCACGCTGGAAGAGTACGAGTACTTCCTCAGTATTCATACTTGTCACTTGTTGTGTGTCTAGCAAGTGTAGTAGGTTAGCAAGTAATATAGACTCAAGAGTCCAGATATCGAACCCACAGAGACCTTGATGAAAATCTAGTCTAAGCAAAGATTTTTCTGATGGTTGAGGTAAAACAATTTTGGGTTTTCGAGAACTGGAAAAGAAAAGCAGAATTAAACTACTGGATTAGATGACTAAACTTTATGGAGATGAGACATTGGGGAGAAGTGTCAATCCCTCCTAGTTACCAACATGCAAAGTTTGGATTTTTATAGCTCAAGAACATTTACCTTGACTTAGCTTTAGAAAACCTGGTTACCCATATACAGGAAATAACTTTCACCTATTCTTTGAATTCCATCACAATCTGGAACATTCAAATCCTAAGTGCATAAATATAAAAGCTTAAAAATTAACTCTCTTATTCAGAACAAGAGTTATAAAGACATCGCTTCCACTAGTCTCCATCACAATCCGGAACAATCTACTAAGAAAAATGAGTTGTTTTAGAAAACAAAGAATCAAACTTCTAATCCAAATCTCTACTGAATTTTAACTTCTCTATTCAAACCTCGTTAAACTTCAGAAATCAATTCAGATTAGAAGTAAGCAATGGACTCAGATTCAAAAACAAAGGCAAGATACTATTTTGCTATAAACTTCAAAACTTAAACATATCACAACTAGGAGTTCATGACTTCCCCAACAGAGAGATTACTCCATGCTAACAGTATAAACACACATAAAGGATTCAATTACAGCCATGGAAATCAAAATAGATTAAGTACATTGATGCGATCTCAGCTAATCACTAGCAAGAGGACTAATCAATGTAATATAGACTTAGGTTAAGTCCGAATATCGTCCCACAAGGACCAAGCTAATAGATAATTGTTTTTCTTGTTTAAAAACCAAAGTTTAAGAAATCAATTGGAAAGGAGTCCCAAAAACAGAAATTAAACTAATGGAAAAAGACATTGTGAATCCAATTCCTTCCCTAGGCAATTCTTAGATTGAATAGAAGTTGAGTTTTGGAAATTAATTTCTGACGATCTTATAAAACCATGGTTACATTCCGCATAAGCATCACCTTCTATCTCCTAGAGTAAACTAGCCGGCATAATCGACTCTACTTGATAGCATAAACATGAAGCTCATTGACCCTACTTATGGTCGAGAATCAGGTCTTGTGTCATTGGCAAATAAATCCAATCCAACAGGGTATTACTTTAAGGTCGAGGATTAACCCTAAGATCAGTTGATCTGCCTAGTGTATGAACTCAAAAAGATCTTGTATTTCCTATCAACATATCTTACCTTAAGTCTAGCTTCACCTTATAGCCGGTACATCGCAGGACAGCAAGTATGAATCAAGAATAAACAATTTAGGAATACTCATTCATGCACCAAATTGAAACCAAATAAAATATAATGTATCATTCTCATTACATGCCTAGGGAGTCATGGACTCCCAACTACAAACGACTACTCCATACTGGAAATATAAACACAAATCCAGGTTTTAATAATAACCATGAAAGAATAAAAATAACTAAGAACAAAAACTCCCTTTGGAATACTACTCCTGGTCACCCTTGCTCCTTGGCTGAAATCTCCAACTTTCTTCCTCAAAGCACCCAGAGGTCGTGTAAGACCTCCTCTCGGCCTTCTCCTCACTCTAAACTAAATAACAAAGCTGGAAATTGAAGTAAAAACTGGATCTAAATTGGATCTAAACTGGATTCCTTACTCTCTTTCTCGGACCCCTATTTATAGTTGAAGTTCAGTCCAGGCCCTGTAATTTGGTCTCTGTCCACGGGTATAAAGTGTGACTTCCCGACCTCAGAATTGGATGAAATTACACAAGAACCTTCCTTCCATGTTCCTTGCCTTGTGTACAAAATTTAAATTCAATATGAGTAAGGAAATTTGAGATATGATGCATAGAAGTTAGGTTGATTATGCTGCCAATTTCAGCACTGGGTCCACCACTTTGAAAATATAAAACTCCAAAAGGTCGACTTGAATTGACCTGATTTTTTGTGACATGATTCCCAATCCTCTCAGGAGTCTTTGGTCCAAATTAGGATTCAATTTGAAGTCGAAATCTCCAGATATGGCCTCTTCAATCTCGGATAGTAATTTCCTTTTATAGCAATCTCCTAATAAGGAATAGAACTTCACCTCTTTTAGGATTCAAACCTCTTAGGATTTCCATGAATTTTCTCTAGAGACTTCGTGGACACCTTCCTTATACACTTAGGACTCTACCTCCCACGTTTGATCTAGAGTACTTATCAGAATCCCGAGATTTTTGGAAATTTGTATTGCAGAGTCACTGGCGCGGTCGCGTCGTAAATGTGTCATATATTGGCGCGGTCGCGCCACTCGGGCAGAACTTCTTCTAAGTACTTGAATGGAAAGAGTCCTGGTCCTGTTTAGAAACTCCATAGGCCTTGTGGCGCCATCTTGGTGCGGTGGCGCCATCTTGGTGCAGTGGCGCCATCTTGGTACGGTCGCGCCATTCTGGTGGCGCGGTAGCGCCAGATTTTGTCCTCCAACAGGTGCGGTCGCCCCTGCAACCTTGTACCTTTCTGCACTAAAATCTTCATATTTTCCTCATTTTAGCTCCGATTTCAATAATTCTTGTTGTGTTGGACTCCTCAGAGATAAAAAATGGATTTGAGACATATTTCATGATATTATGATGATTATTGACTCCAAAATAGAATTTCCAATTCCAATTGAGGCCTAAAAATAGTGTCATTCAGACACTTATCATACACAAACCCCAAGGACTGCCTTTAGCTTCACTTGTGCCTTGGCTGAAATCTCCATGTCTTCTCTCCAAAGTGCCATGAGGTCGTGCAAGATTCCCTCTGGAATTCCTCTCCTCTCCAAACTAACTAAAACAATGAAAAACTAAACTAAAAACTCGATTCTGAACTGGATTTACAACTTGATTCAAACCTTGATGCTTTACTCATCTTTGGACCTCTATTTATAGCAGGACCTCTCTGTCCAGGGGTTGAAATCTTGCTTTCCTGACCTCCGAATTCTAAGAAATTATGCAAAAACCTTCCTTACATAGTCCTTGACTTGTGTAAGAAATTTGAAGTAATTCTAAATTGGGTAACTTGAGATATACTGAAGAGAATTTGGATCGGTTATGCTGCCAATTCTTGCACTGGGTCCACCACTTTGAAGATTGAAAACTCCAGAAAGCCATCTTGGATTGATCTCATTTTTCGTTATGTGATTCTGAATACCATCAGGAGTCTATGTTCAAAATTTGATGTAAATTGGGAGTCAGAATCTCCATATATGTCTTCTTCAAACTCGGACTGCAGTTTCCTTCTTTAGCAGTCTCCTAATCGGCTTTGAGTTTTCATGATTTTGAGCATTGAAACTTCTTAGGATTTCCATAAATTTCTCCTAGAGTCGTCATGGATGTATTCCTGATGTACTTATAACTCTTTCTCCCAAGTTTGACTGTGATTTATTGTCAGAATCCAGAGATTTCCAGAATTTTGCGTTGTTGAGTCAATGGCGCGGTTGCGCCATTTATTCTTCTAATTTTGGCGCGATCGCGGTAGTTGAGCAGAATCCTTTCTAAGTTTAGGAATGGCAACCAAATCCATGCTGCTTCAAGAAACCTCATGGCATGATAGCGCCAATTTCTGCTGAGAAGTGGTGTGGTAGCGCCAGTCCTTAGAATCTTCACCGACATCCCAAAGTGGCAACTCTGACTTCTGTGTAAGGCAATTGTACAGCGCGCCAGCGCCATAGGTAGCACCATCTTCTTGGAGCGGTAGCGCCCCCTGGTGGGGCGATCGCGCTGTTTGACTTTCTCGAATTATCTTCTTTGAAGCCTTCCTAGCCGTTGGGTATTTTTCTCCATTAATTTGAATTTTTTACTATTTTCCCGGCGCAATGGCGCCAGAATCGGCGCGGTCGCGCCATACCCTTTTTGGCTCATTTTGCTCATTTTTCCTTCAGTTTCTCTCTGTAATTCAGATTTTCTTCTTTGGCCAGGCACCTGAGACACAAACCATGAATTTGAGTTATATTTGTCATTTTCATGCTAATTATCAACTCAAAATTGGGATTTATAATCATTAATCCATGCCTAGACAATGTCTTTGAGACACTTATCACAACCCCAAACTTAAATCTTTTGCTCGTCCTCGAGCAAACTCTGAAATAAATAAACCAGATAGATCTGTAAAGAATAAGAAAAATTCTGTGGTCTTCCCTTTTAAAGTTTTCAAGATAGATGATTCACCCCTTTCCTAATGATGGTTCTTCTTGCGTAGTCAAAATAGATTTTGAATTTTCTTCAAAATTTTCAAAGATGCCCATTCCCATACAGGTAAGAAGTCTCCGTTCAAGTCCATATGCCATCCCTCAATCCACTATCCACTAACCTAAAGGAGTTCTCAATTCTGATCAATAGGACTTTTATGGGTTGTAATGAGGCATGGGTAATGGGTATGATGAAAATTCTTTAGGTATTTCTTTTGGGTTTTATTCTCCTCCTCATATCCATATTCTATTTTTCTGAGCATGAATCTGATCTTGTGGCTCTTCCTCCCAGCTCCTTCACCCCAAACTTATTCTTTTTAATTGATCCTTCATTCTTTTCCCTTTACTTTTTTTTCCTTTCTGTCTTTTCCTTTTTCTTTCCCATGTATATTTTTTTTTCTTTTGGCTTTGTCCAGAGTCTAGCTTACCTCGCCAGTTGACTCAGAAACTCTAAGCTTTCTAAGGCCCGAGTCCCGGTGCACACAAGAGGTGGCCTTTCTCCCAACTTAGCCAAGGATTTTCTTTTTCTCTCTTTCCTCTTAATTTTTTTTCTTTTGGCTTTGTTTACAGTCTAGCTTACCTTGCCGGTTGACTCAGAGTCCCTAAGCATGGTGAGGCCCGAGACCCAGTGCACACACAAGGTGGCCTTTCTCCTAACTTAGCCAGAAATATTTTTTTTTTTCTCTTTTGCTCCTTCTTCCCTTTCTCTCAAAAAAAATTTCTATACCCTTCATCCATCCCTCCTTATAACTTCAAATTTTGATCCATGCTCATTCAAAAAGAACATTTCAATAATTTGGAAGAATTATGGGTCAGTAAGAAACAAGTTTATTGATCACGAAGGCTGGTTCATGTATCATGGGACATTAAAACAGAAAAGGGATCTTTTTGGCCCAAAACGTTTGACAAAAGGTGATGCACCTTGTGCATTAAAGTGGGTGGCTTTGATAAAGGCTCAAACGATTATTCAACAGATGCCTAAATCACCTCAGAATTTTAAAAACCTTTCTCTGTTTGGCCTCAAGTTTTCCTCAGGTTAGTTCTAGTGATTGAAATGAACTTGCTCACTTGTACTTTGTTTACAAAAACTGTTTTAAAGAAAAATTTTCATCCGGTTAAGACTAAGTATTTGAACTAAAATAATTTTTCAGAGAGTGAATCATGTCATCCATCTGATCAGGGTTTTTCACTGGTATTTTCAAAATCTCTATTGGACTATTCTGGTGGATTTTTAAAAAAATAGAGCTCTTAAATCCATTACGAATGCATGAAGAATTCATGAAGAGTATCCCACCCCAAACTTAAAACTTGCTTTGTCCTCAAAGCAGAAATAAACTTAGGAATGAAGAGAAATACTTCCCTGACAATCTCAGTGTTGTTGTGGTTGGATGGAACTCACTTGGTGCTCTTGAATTCTGATTTCATGGGTTAGTGCCAAACACTTGCATGGTTGTAAGCAATTGAAAATGAAAAAGGACTTGAAGTGTCTCTCAGGCATAAAAGTGATCGTCAAAAGAATACCTGTAGTGGAATTAGTGTTTCCTCACTTCTGTAATGTATCATACCTCATCAAGACATTGGCGCAGCCGAGCCAAGTAATTTCATGAATTCTACAGATCCTGAATAAATTTTTCAATCTTTCCAGTTTGGACAAGTTAATTTTAGTGAGAGGCAGATGCAAAGTCATTTTTCACACATTTTTATTGGAAGAATTGTTAAGATCATGCTTTGAGATAAATCTTGAGAGAGTAAAAATCATAATTTCATTAATATGAATGGAGATTGAGGACATATTATTGAAATTGCATTAAAGAACACTCCCAATCATAAGCAACACAAAATAAGCTCACACAAATTTCCAAAAGAACAAGTTTAAAAGATATAACAAGAGCTAAAAAATTTCTACTCTTCTTCTTCCTCATCATCTTCTTCTTCCTCTGAATTCTCTCCTTCTTCTTCAGAGGTATCTCCAGTAGGCAATTGGTCTTCTAGGATGTCTTCATGCTTGGCCCACAACTTCCACATCTTCTTGTTATAATTGGTTAGCTTTCCCATCTTTTTCTCTAACCCACTCGTCCTCTCATGGAGGGCAGTCATATCCATCTCCTTAGATTTGCTAGCACTTGCTACTGATTTGTTTGGTGGGTGTTCCCTCATGATTTGCTTCACTGAGTTTGTTGAGATGCTTCTGGTGACTTTCTCCAATGGTTCTGTGGGGCTTAGTGCAATCCCATTGGCCAAACAAATGGTAGTGATGAGAGATGGAAAGGGGTGTCTTCCTCTTTTGTGGTGTGTCATTGTCATGATTTGGCTATGAATTATGTTCCCCACATTGATAGGAATGCCTTCAAATAAGGCTTGTAGGAAGTAGGCTATCTCTGGTGTAATTTCAGTGAGGTGGGTGGTTGGGGTCAGTTTTGTAAATAGGAACATAGACCACACCTTACCATGCACATGCATGTCCTGTATCTGAAAATATAGCAGTGTACCTTTTCTGGTCTCCCACTTTACTCCCTTGGGGCATAGTCTTTCTGCAATCTCTATAGCACTGACCTCTTCCCTTAATGTTTGAAGTTAAAGGGTAGGGAGATCAAGGGTATGCAAGTAATTATTCACATCATGGGGGAAAAGCTAAATCCACTTCCCTCTTACAAAGAAATGCCAATTTCTTGAATCTGGTAGGTTGGCATAGAACTCTTGAACTAGTAGGATGCTAGCTTGTGTAGGGGCTTCCACCCATTGGGTCCATCCCCTCTCTTCTATCATGGCTCCATATTTTTCCTTTATGAGTTCATCCATAATGAATCCCTTTTCCATGTGGAGGTTGCATTTGGACAAAGTATCATTGAATCTCTTGTGTCCCTCAGCTGTTACAAACCTCTCTTTATCCCACAATTTTGCCACTTTTGCTTTTGATCTTTGGTAGGTTTTATGGGTTGCCATCATAAGTGAATTTTTGTGCAAAAGTTACTTTTTGGCCTTTTTGAGGGGCTTGATTCTCTCTAGTCAGAGATCGGATGGAGCTGCAAAGTAGGGCTTTTGGAAAGCTCTAAGTATGTATTTTCATAAACTGAAATCAATTTTCCAAATTTATACCAAGGTATTTCTATTTACACCCCAAAAAGGTGGCAAGAAAAACATTGTTTTTCTGCCCAAAATTTTGTAGAAACCCGAAAATAAACCCCCAACTTTGAGAACTTTGTTCTCACTTGTTCCCTGATGAAAATACCCCAAACTTGGACCAAAATAATCTAGAAAGTGTCCTCTATACCTTCGTACCTTTGTTTTGCAGAGGTTGATTCCAGATTTTTTGAAAAATGACACGAAAGTTGCCTACCCCACACTGCTTTTCTGCCAGAACTGTGTAATGTGCTAAATTTCGAGGTGTTTCCGGTGAGTTTTCAAATGAGATTTCTCTCAGTTGGAAATTGATTTGGAGAGTTCGAAGATGGGACTCTAGGGTTCACTCGCTGTTTGGGGTTGACAAAGCTCCCGAAATGAGGTTTTAAACCTTCTAAACCTCGCCCCGTATGAGTTGAACCGGCGCTTTGACCCACTTGCCACGCCGGTTCAGAACTTAAGCTCTAGGTTTTGTGAACAGGGGCGGTCGCGCCAATTCTGGCGCTATCGCGCCACTTTCCTGTTTTGAGTTTTTTTGTGGTTTTCTCTTTTTGGAAAGGTATAAATTTTTAATCTAACACTCTTTCTATCCTAGGTCTATTCTATCAGTGAAAAGAAATCAAAATCTCATTCAAATTTAAAAAAGTCCTAAAAATTTTGAAAAAAAAACACTTTTCCAACCTACTAACACAAACTCCTAAAAATTCAAGCCAATTCAACAACTCCTACTCCTATTCCTATGCTACTGGTCCAGGACCGAATGGAAACTGGTACCATCCATGCCTAAGGATATTTTTGGCTTTGGAATGTGCTGCATGGGGATTATATTCTTTGGCAAAGAGCTGGTCACTCTTTCCTTTTTCAGGTTGGCTTTGAACTTGTTTTGCTCATTCATTTTTAACCAACTTTTCTTCACACTACCCAGACCTAATAAAATTTTAAGTTCATCTTTAATGGGTGGTTTATAGGGCTGGATAATAAAGAAATCGATATCTATGGAGAGGAATGAATGTTCATCAACCTTTTTGTCCTCTATCCTAGCTTCTTCATGTTGTTCATGGGGTTTTTTTCTTTTTCTACCTCATCCCCTTCTTTGTCATTTACATCTTCTTCCTTTTTCTCCATGATATTTTCATCTACTCCCTCTTGAAGTTTCTGAAAGTCACAACAACTCTCAGCTCTCTCCGTTGTATCTTCCTCTATGTGTTCTGCAGTAACACATAAATTAAAACAAGAAGTGCTGGATGTATACATCCATTTAGGTTTATCATCATCCGATAGCTCAAAAAAACATGTTTAATTGTTTCTTCCATGGATTAACTCATACTTTAGCAGATTTACTAGATTATCTGACCCAACTCTAATGGATGGATGAAAAATATGCAACCATGGCTCAAAAACATCAATACCTTCTAAACTAGTTTGTTCCTCAGGTGGATATAACTTTGTATCTACTTTGGCAGAATAGTCATCCTCTAGAGTGGCCAACCTACACAAGTCTTCTTGAGGCTTAGGGGGAGATAAATGATGATAAAAAGGATCACTAAACATAGGAGGGTGCTCATACCTGAACATGGACAATTGCCCATGTGGCCATTTACCGGCAAATCATTCTCAAAACAAGGATTTACATTTTGGCTAGAGAAATAATCATCATGCTCTCTTTTATAGGAATGATCATAGACAAAGGAACATGACTGATCTGGATCATACCTCCATGGATCAAAGCAAGAAGATGTACATGGTTGGGGAATTTCCAAAAAAGAGTTAGGATAGGGAATTACCTCATTCTGCATGTCTTTCCATCTCTCATATGTCTGCTTGAAGTTAGACCAGTCCATTAAGGCTCACAAGCGACAGATCATAGTTACCTTAGAGCTCTTTCCGGCTCCGAATCGGGTTTAGCTAGTGGTTCACCACTAATTCTGGTTTCATGCACAAATCCGGTTCAACCTAAAAGGATAAAATAAAAAAATTTAATCTCAATCAACAAATTAAAATTTACATAAACTTACTCTATTTTGGGTTTTTGAGAACTGGAAAAGAAAAATAGAATTAAACTACTAGATTAGATGACTAAACCTTATGGAGATGAGACGTTGGGGAGAAGTGTCAATCCCTCCTAGTTATCAACATGCAAAGTTCTATTTTTTATAGTTCAAGTACCTTTACCTTGACTTAGCTTTTGAAAACCTGGTTAACCATATACAGGAAATAACTTTCACCTATTCTTTTAACTACATCACAATCCAGAACATTAAAATCCTAAGTGCCTAAATATAAAAGCTTAAAGATTACCTCTCTCTTATTCAGAACAAGAGTTATAAAGAGTCACATCACTTCCACTAGTTCCATCACAATCCAGAACGATCTAGTTAGAAAAACGTGTTGTTTTAGAAAACAAAGAATCAAACTTCTAATCCAAATCTCTACTGAATTTTAACTTCTCAATTCAAACCTCGTTAAACTTCATAAATCAATTTATATTAGAAATAAGCAATGGACTCAAATTCTAAAACAAAGGCAAGATACTATTTTGCTATAAACTTCAAAACTTAAACATATCACAACTAGGAGTTCATGACTTCCCCAACAGAGAGATTACTCCATGATAACAGTATAAACACACATAGAGGATTCAATTACAGCCATGGAAATCAAAATAGATTAAGTACAGGGACTGCCTTTAGTTTCACTTGTGCGTTGGCTAAAATCTCCACCTCTTCTCTCCAAAGTGCCAAGAGGTCGTGCAAGACTCCCTCTGGACTTCCTCTCCTCTCCAAACTAACTAAAACAATAAAAAACTAAACTAAAAACTCAATTCAGAACTGGATTTACAACTTGATTCAAAACTGGATGCTATACTCATCTTTGGACCTCTATTTATAGCTTGACTTCTATCCAGGCCATGTAATTTGGTCTCTGTCCAGGGGTTGAAATCATGTTTTTCTGACCTTAGAATTCCATGAAATTACACACGAACCTTTCTTAAATAGTCCTTGACTTGTGTACGAAATTTGAAGTAATTCTGAATTGGAAAACTTGAGACATGCTGAAGAGAATTCGGATTGGTTCTGCTGCCAATTCTTGCACTGGGTCCACCACTTTGAAGATTGAAAACTCCGGAAAGCTATTTTGGATTGATCTCATTTTTCGTTATGTGATTCGAAATCCCATCAGGAGTTTGTGTTCCAAATTTTAAGTTAATGGGGAGTCAGAATCTCCATATATGTTTTCTTCAAACTCGGACTGTAGTTTCCTTCTTTAGCAGTCTCCTAATCAGCTTTGAGTTTTCATCACTTTGAGAATTGAAACTTCTTAGGATTTCCATAAATTTCTCCTAGAGTCATCGTGGATATATTCCTGATGTACTTATAACTCTTTCTCCCAAGTTTGACTGTGATTTGTTGTCAGAATCCAGAGATTTCCGTAGTTTTACGTTGCGGAGTCAAAGGCGTGGTCGCACCATTTATTCTTCTAATTTTGGCGTGGTCGCGCCAGTTGAGCAGAATCCTTTCTAAGCTTGGGAATGGCAATCGAATCCATGCAGCTTCAGGAAACCTCATGGCACGGTAGCGCAAATTTCTGCTGAGAAGTGGCGCGGTAGCGCCAGTCCTTAGAATCTTCACCAACATCCCAAAGTGACAACGCTGACTTCTCTGTAAGGCAACTGTACTGCGCGCTAGCGCCATAGGTAGCACCCTCTTCTTGGCGGGGTAGCACCCACTGGGGGCGCGATCGCGTTGTTTCACTTACCGAATTGTCTTCTTTGAATCCTTCCTAGCCATTGGGTATTTTTCTCCTTTAATTTAAATTTTTGACTATTTTCTCGGCGCGGTCGCGCCAAACCCTTTTTGTCTCATTTTGCTCATTTTTCCTTCAGTTTCTCTCTGAATTCGGATTTTCTTCTTCGACCAGGTACCTGAGATACAAACCATGAATTTGAGTTATATTTGTCATTTTCATGCTAATAATCAACTCAAAATTGGGATTTATAATCATTAATCCATGCCTAGACAGTCTCTGTCTGACACTAATCATCACTTCACGTACCAAAACTACCATTTCTTGGGCGTGGAGCCTCTCAGCCCTAATCGTTTTGCCAGCCAGTTTGAGTTTCGTCAGGACCTCCCTGGCGTATCGGACACGAATCACTCCGAGGTGCTTTCTCTGGCCAAGCTATTGGAGTTCTGGAAGACCAGTGTTGCTCTTCCTTACGGTAGCGTTATGGTACCTTCGTGGTACGGCGCAGGGGTAGATCCCAGCGTGACTTCAGCATTCTCTGAGTCGTGGACTCATAGTTATTACCCTTTTTGAGGTATGTAAAATTTCTTTTGTTCGCTTTCTCTTTTTTTCATGGGAGTGAATGACTTGCTTTGTTTAGCGTGTGTGGTAGCGCTTTGCTCTAGATTCGGCCCCGGCGATTGGTTGTGTTCGTCCCCTTAGCAGCGACGAAGCCAACATTGAAGAGCATCCTCGGCATAAACGCAAGCAGCCAACAAAGGAAAAGGCAAGAGTAAGTCCAGCACCGCTGTTCATCGCGGCCTTATTTGGGTGACGAGGTCGCCACCACTGTGTTATCTTTAGGTGCTCCTAAGGCTCCGTCGTCGAAACCGAAGAAGGCACCTTCTGCGAAGGGTGTCCCAAATGCAACTTCTTTTTCTGTTGTCGCTTCCACGAAGCAAAAACCAGTTTCTCGGAAGAAGTCGGCAGCTGTCCCTGAAGGCGACTCTGCTTTACGGTCCGTCTCAAAGCGGGCACAAGGTGGTCCAGCGTCACAACCGAGTTGTACCGCGATCGTCCCATTCTCCGGGGCAACTCATATTGACTCTGTCGGTGGGGTGCCGCCGTCGTTGCCTCCTCCTTCTTCGTAGTCGAGTACTTGTCGGCTGAGTGCGCCTCAGGCACGGTGGGCGCATCTCATAGCGGGTCCTTGTCTCTGCAGTTGAGCGAGGTACTAGAGGAGCCCATCGATCTTTCGGGTTTAGATCTCCCTAGGCGGCTCGAGCTGGCTGCCAAAGACCGACTGACCTTGGACAACTTTGCGCAGATGGAGTTTGGGGAAGACTTGGTACCAGCTACTCAGGCCATCGGGTCTACTCCTACCGAGAAGGCCTTAGTTGTCGAGATCCCCGACGACTCGCCAGATGCGGAGCTTGTCCAGTCTACGCTGTTTGAGAAGGATTGCCCTACCGACATGGGCGTTGGTGATCGTCCTCCTCCTCCATTTTGGTTTGCATCGGAGGTCGACTCTCAACTAGTCGGCTCAAACGTTCACGGCAAGAGGCCGCTTTTGGAGTGGTCGACCGGTAGTCAGGTATCTCCTTTACCAATGCCTCCTATTTCTCACTTGGCCTCTGGCTCGGATGGTCCGAGCTTGTGTCGTCATTCAGAAGAGCCTCTTCAGACTCCCGTCAACGATCGAGCAACTCCTACAGTTGTGAAACCAGATTTGTTGTAGCCAGTTCAGGTATGCATTCCCCTTTCTCCTTTCTTGCTTTTCTCTCTCTCTTTTTTTTTTACTAACAATATTCGTGGCTTCGTAGAGGTCTGTTCCTCAGCCATCTGAGAAGCTCTGGGCGCAACAGAGGCGCCATGCTTGGGAGAAGTGGACAGAGTTTGTCTCTGATTTCTTGCCAGCTGACGACCTCGGTGCAATTGCAATGGTCGGAGATGCCTGGGTTGCCATCGGCCAACTACAGCAAGTTGGCGTCGACACGACCGATTTGGAGCATTTTATCGAGGGCGTCATCTCCAATTCTGGTCGCCTTTGCAAGTTGAGCCATTCCATGCGGGGGATGCGTAGCACTGAAGAGAAAGTTGTTGCTGAGGCTGACCTGGTTCGGTCGCTTGGCCTATTGAAGCATCGACGAGACCGCCACAGAGCTGACATCGACAAGGACAAGGCTGACTATAATGCGGCCGTGTCCGAGGAGAAGTCTTTACACGAGCGGCTGGCCTATCTTTCCTCCAAGATTCAGAGGTTGGAGGACCGAGTAGCAAACACTGAGGAACGTCTCGGTGTAGATTTGGAGGAGATTGCCAACTTGGAGTGAAAGGTGACGCAGATTCTTGCAGAACCAGTACTTCGCGAAGAGGACGAGCGGGAGTGGTCAGCAGCCAGTGCCTAGCTGTCCATGTTGGGGAACCAGATTGTGGACTTCAAGATGTCGCCCCTCTGATTTTGCTTGCCGTCTTTCCCTTTTTCTTTTTCTAGAGCTGCTTGTACCAAAGCTCTGATTTTTCTTGGACTTGATTTGTCCTTCATAATTTTTTTGTTCGAACTTAATTCGATCTTTCGATTTATTGAGATGCCTTGCTATCGCCATTTGCTTGTTTTTTTGTTTTTCTTATTTTGGTTGTCCACTTTTGATTGAGTGGACACTTCGTGCCGTGGCCCGAAGTTTGTTTTAGGCATAGAATCATTTAACAAACTTGCCATTGATGATCGGCAACTCGGTACATTCGCCTTTGCGATTTTGTAGACATCGTTTGTGTATGCCTCTTGCATAACGTAGGGGCCTTCCCACTTGGCCGCGAACTTGCCCCCAGTTTTGCTTATGAAAAGCATGGGGCGATGTACACTCAAAACCAAGTCACCCCTTTTGGAACGCCCGCAACTTAACCTTTTAGGTGAAAGCTCGGGTCATTCGTGACTGATAATACTCGAGTCTTTGTTGAGCCTCGATTCTCTATTCGTCGAACAACTCTAGTTCTGCGAGCCAAAGTTAGGCGCATTCTTCCTCCGTAAGGCCTTCTCTTATGGCAACGCAGAGTGAAGGGAGCTGAATTTCGAGCGACAATACTGCTTTGGCGTCGTACACTAGTGAACAGGGAGTTGACTGCGTCGGCGTCCTAAACGTAGTTCTGTACACCCAGAGAGCTTCGCCGAGCTTCACATCCCAATTGTGTTTATTGCTGCAAATTTTTTTGTTCAGGATTTTGCAGTGTTTTATTGAACGCCTCTGCGAGTCCATTAGCCATTGGGTTATAGGCCGAGGACATCTTTTGCTGTATACGAAAATTTTCACAGAACCCATCCATGACTCAATTTCGAAAAGGAATTCCGTTGTTCATCACAATGTATCGAGGGACGCCATACCGGTAAATAATTTGTGTCTTGATGAAGCTGACTATGGTGACAGCCTTGACTTCTCGAAATGTTGCAGCTTCGGCCCATTAGGAGAAGTAATCAGTGGCGGCTAGACTGTATTGTCGATCGAAGTTTGATTGGGCGTAATTGGACCAATTATGTCCATACCCCATGCTTCAAACTTCCAAGATGCGACCGTCGCGTGGAGTGGCTCCGGTGGCTGATGGATGTAATCAGCATGGAGCCGACAGGCCTTGCAAGCTTGCGCAAGTTCAATGGCGTCTCGGAGCATGGACGGCCAGTAGTATCCAAGTCGTTTAACTTGCATGTGTAGTTTTAGTCTGACTTGATGCGCACTACAGATTCCTGCATGGGTCTCCTTTAGAACTTTTCATCCTTCTTCTTTGGTCAAGCATCAGAGGAGTAATCCCTCATACGACCTTCTGTATAGTACGTTGTTAACAAAGACGTGCCTTGGAGCCGTCCGACGGATGTGGACCTGTTCCCTCAGATCTACCGGAAGTGTGCCATGTCGGAGGAAATTTGAGATTGGTTCGCGCCAATCTGTTGCTTCACTTTCGCGGATTGAGATGGGGAGTGACTCCTCCTTTTCTTCCATCTCTTCTTTCGCTTCCTCTTCGATTAACAGAGGGACCAGAGGGACTACCCACTTTTCGCATATGGGTATTTGACTTGGCCAATTGTCAAGTTGTGTCAGGCTAGCTACGATACCAATAGGGCTGGCAATGAGCCGAGCCGAGCCGAACTTATGTTGGCTCGAGCTTGGCTCAGCCCATAATACAAGAGCTCGTTTCGGGCTTGAGTTCGGACTCGACCCCATAGTTGGGCTCTAGTTCAAGCTCCAGCGACTCGAACGAGCTCGAGCTCGATTCGAGTGGGCTCGATCCCCTAATCAAGCCCAAGCTAGAGCCCAATCTAAGCTTCCGCCCATGCCCAGGTTGAGTCCCGGTCGAGTCTAGGTTGAGCTCCAGGCCACAAAAGCCCAGCACGCACTCCAGTCCATTCCCAACGGGCTTGCCAATTTGGGCTTTTTTAATTATTGTAGTTAAATTTATCTACGATAATAGATCCAGATTAGTGATTATAAGTTGATTACGTACCCAATTGTTGGGTGCCTAGCAAGTGCACTAGGTCAGCAAGTAATATAGACTCGAGAGTCCAGATATCGATCCCACAGAGACCTTGATGAGAACTCAATTTAAGCAAAGATTTTTCTATTGATTGAGGGAAAAGAAGTTTTTTGGTTTTGGTTTTAAAAACTGAAAAGAAAACAGAATTAAACTAATAAAAAAAATAATAGAGATGAGATGCTGGGGAAGAATGTCAATCCCTCCTAGTTGTCAATATGTAGAATTCTGATTTTATTGCTCAAGTATCCTTACCTTGACTTAGCTTTTGAAAACCTGGTTACCCATATACAGGAAATAACTTTCACCTAATCTCTGAACTCCATCACAATCCGGAAACATTCAGGTCCTAGGTGCATAAATATAAAAGCTTGAAGATCAACTCTTATTCAGAACAAAAGTGTTTAAAGAGTCAAATTGCTTTCCACTAGTCCCCATCACAATCCGGAAACAACTAGTGAGAAAAACAAGTTAACTTTCACTCATTCTTTGAACTCCATCACAATCCGGAAACATTCAAATCCTAAGTGCATAAATATCAACTCTCTCATTCAAAACAAGGGTTATAAAAAAGTCACATCACTTTTCTACTAGTCTCCATCACAATCCGGAAACAACTAGTTAGAAAAGCGAGTTGTTTTAGAAAACAAAGAATCATATGACCAACCCAACTTTCCACTGAAATTTAACTTCTCTATTCGAACCTCATTAAACTTCAAATATCAATTCAGATCAGAAATAAGCAATGAACTCAGTTTCTAAAACAAAAGCAGGATATTTTATGGCTATAAAATTCAGAATTTAAACATATAACAAACTAGGAGTTCATGACTTCCCCAACAAAGAGAGACTACTCCATGATAATCAAACAAACACTGAAAGAGGAATTAATTACAGCCATGAAAACAAGAAGAAAACAAAGTACAGAAAAACCCCCTTTTGAAGACTGCCCTTAGCTTCCACTCCTCCTTGATTGAAACCTCTTCCTTCTTTCTCTCTCTCTCTCTCTCTCAACTCCACACTGACTAAAAACAATAAAAACCTAAACTACTGTATTTAAAACTCAAAACTGGATGAAAACTCGATCAAAAACTGGATCTCCATCCCTCCCTGTGCTTTGCCTCGGACCTCCTTTTATAGCTGAAGCTCTGCCAAGAACTTTTAATTTTTGCCTCTATCCAAGGGTATGAATTTTGACTTCCCGACCTCAGAATTGGCTGAAATTACATCCGAAACTTCCTTACATAGTCCTTGACTTGTGTACGAAATTAAAGTCATTCTGAATTGGGAAACTTGAGATATCTCCTTGAGAAGTTGAACTGGTTCTGCTGCCAATTCCAGCACTGGGTCCACCACTTTGAAAATATAAAACTCCACAACCCCGACTTGGATTGGCCTGATTTTCCGTGTCATGATTCTCAATCCTCTCAGGAAGCTGTGGTCCAAATTTGGATCCAATTGGAAGTCGGAATCTCCAGATATGGTCTATTCAATCTCGGACTTGTACTTTCCTTTTATGGCAGCAGTTTCCTTCTTTGTCTTTGACTTCTCTTCTTGACCATTCAATGCACCAGACTCTGGAAATATATCATAAAATCTTTGTGGATACCTTCCTTAGCCAATTAGGACTTCTTCTTCCAAGTCTGGGCTTGATTGGTAGTCAGAATCCCGAGATTTCCGCAAGTCACAAAGCAGAGTCAGCGGCGCGGTTGCGCCGAATTGTTCTTTGTTTTGGCGCGGTCGCGCCCCTGGAGCAGAAATTTTGTCTAAGTCTGGAGCACGGCCTTCGGGTTCTATATGAGGAAGGATTCTTCATGGCGCGGTCGCGCCACTTTATGCTATCGAACTGGCGCGGTCGCGCCACTCCTTAGACACTTTGCCGACTTCCTGAAATAGAACTTGGCATCTTTGTATGGAAACAGTGCAGCGCGGCAGCGCCACTGGTAGTGCCATCTTCATGGCGCTGTAGCGCCCTCGTGGGGTGCGGTCGCGCCATTTCACATTCATGAACTGTCCTCCTATCAGCCTTACTAGCCGTTGGGAATTTTTTGGATTTCTTTGAATTTTCGTACATTTTACCGGCGCTGTCGCGCCAGAATCGGCGCGGTCGCGCCATTCCCTTTTTTACTTGATTTTGCTCCTTTTTCCTTCATTTTTCCTCAGAATTCAGATTTGCTTCTTCTATCAGGCACCTGAGACACAAAACATGAATTTGAGTTATATAATTCATTTTCTTGCTAATTATTAACTCAAAATAGAAGTTTATGCTCATTAAATTATGCATAAATAAGTGTCTTTTGGACACTTATCACAACCCCAAACTTAAACCTTTGCTCGTCCTCGAGCAAACTCTGAAATAAATACCAGATAAATCTGTAAAGACAAAGAAAAATTCAATGATCCTCCCTACTAAAGTTTCAAAATAGATGATTTAGTTCTTTCCTAATGATGGTTTATCTTGCTTAGTCATAACAGACTTTGAATTTTCTTCAAAACTTTTTCAAAGATGTACATTCTCATACGAGTAATAAGTCTCAATTCGACTCCATAGGCCAACCATCAGTCCACTCTCCACTAACCTAAAGGAATTCTCAATTCTGATCAATAGGTCTTTATGGGTTGTAATGAGGCAGGGGTAATGGGTATGATGAAGATTTTTGGTTTTCTTTTGGGTTTTATTCTCCTCCTCATATCCATTTTACATTTTCCTGAGCATGAATTGGATTTGTGAGTTTTTCTCCAAGCTCTTCCACCCCAAACTTATTCTTTTGCATTGATCCCTCATTTTTTTCTTTTCTCTCTTTTTTATCTCTTTCCCATGTATCTTTTTCTTTAGGTTTTATCCAGAGTCTAGCTTACCTCGTCGGTTGACTCAGAGTCCCTAAGCTTGCTGAGGCCCGAGACCCGGTGCACACACAAGGTGGCCTTTCCCTTAACTCACCCACAACCTTTTCTTTCTTTTCTTTCGCTTGGGTTGGAGTCCAGCTTACCTTGCCAGTTGACTCAGAGACTCTAAGGTTGCTGAGGCCCGAGTCCCGGTGCACACACAAGGTGGCCTTTCTTCTACTCAGCCTAGAACTCTCTTTTTTTTCTCTCTCTTGCTCTTTCTTCCCCTTTACAAAGAAATATTTCTATACCCTTCATCCATCCCTCCTTATAACTTCAAAATCTTTATCCATGCTCATTTAAACAGAACACTTCAATAATTTGGAGAATCATGGGTCAGTAAGAAACAAGTTTATTTATCACTTAGGCTGGTTCATGTAGCATGGGACATTGAAACAAAACAGGGATCTTTTCGGCTCAAAGGGTTTGACAAAAGGTGATGCAACTTGTGCATTAAAATGGGTGGCTTTGAAAAAGGCTCAAACGATTTTTAAACAGGTGCCTAAATCACCTCAGAATTTTGAAAACCTTTCTCTGTTTCGCCTCAAGTTTTCCTCAGGTTGGTTCTAGTGGTTGAAATCAACTTGCTCACATGTACTTTGTTTTCAAAAACTATTTTTAAAGAAAAATTCTCATCCATTCAAGACTAAGCATCTGAACTAATATATTTTTCCAGAAAGTGAATCATGCTATTCATATGATCAGGGGTTTTCACAGGTATTTTTCAAAGTCTCTATTGGATTTTCTGGTGAAGTTTTTGAAAAAAACAGTGCTTTCAGATCCATGCATGAAAAGTATCCCACCCCAAACTTAAAATTTTTCAAATCCCTTTAAAATTGCATGAAGAGTATCCCACCCCAAACTTAAAAACATGCTTTGTCCTCAAAGCAGCAATAAATATAGGGGTGATAGAGATACTTCCCAGACTTTTTGGGTGGATTGAGGTTGGATGGATCTCCCTTTGTGGCTCTTACATTCTGCTCTCATGGGTTAGTGATAAAAATTTGCATGATTTTGAACAATTGAAAATGAAAAGTGACTAAAAGTGTCTTTCAGGCATAAAATGTGTCTCAAGAAGAATACCTGCAGTGGAGGTTCTGCTTCTGCACCTCTGTAGTGGCCAAATTTCGTAAACCAAGTGGCGCGGTTGCGCCAGAATTTGGAGCGGTCGCGCCGATTAATTCCAGGAAATCTTCGAATTCTGAATGCAATTTTCAATATTTCCACTTTGGACAGGTTTGTATCAGTGATAAGCATATGCAGAGTCATTTTTTCACATTTTCATTGGAGGAATTATGAAAAGCATGCTTTGAGACAAATTTGAGAGAAAAAGCATAATTTCATTAATATGAATGGAGATTGAGTACATATTAATAAAATTACATTAAATCACACTCTCAGATACAAGCACACACAAAGCACGCTCACACATAAATTTCAGAAAGAAAAAGTCTAAACGAATTAGCAAAAGCTGAAATTTTCTGATCTTCTTCTTCTTCTTCCTTATCTTCTTCCTTTTTCTAGTTTTGAGTATGAATTTTTTTTTTTTTTTTTTTTTTTTTTTTTTTTTTTCTTTTTTTTGAAAGCAGTAAATTTTTAATCTAACCCTATTCCTATCGTAGGTTTATGCAAAGAAACCAAAATCTCATTCAAATTTAAACAAGTCCTAAAAATTTTGAAAAGATCTATCCTAACCTACTCAAAAAAAAAATTCCAGCAAATTCAAAAACTCCTACTCCTATTATTTACACTACCTACTCATCCATGTGATCTGATCCACCAAGATCGAATGGAAACTGGAACCATCCATGCTTGAGGGTGTTTTTGACTTTTGAATGTGTTGCATGGTGATTCAAACTTTTGAGTAAAGAGCTGGTCACTCTTTCTCTTTTCTGATTGGCTTTTAACTTGTTTTGCTTGTTCACGTTTAGCCAACTTTTCTTCACACTACCCAGACCTAAAAAAATTTTTAGTTCAACTTTTGTGGGTGGTTTATAAGGCTGGATGATGAAGAAATCTATATCTAATGAGAGGAAAGAATGTTCATTAACCTTGGTGTCCTCTATCCTAACCTCTTCATGCTCTTCAAGGGGTTTTTCTTCTTTTTCTACCCCATCCCCTTCTTTGTCTTTTACATATTCTTCCTTATCCTCCCTGATCTTTTCATCTTCTTCCTCTTTAAGTTTCTGAAACTCACAACAACTCTCAGCTCTCTCTGTTGTATCTTCCTCTATGTGTTCTGCAGTAACACATAAATTAAGACAAGAAGTGCTAGCTGTGTACATCCATTCAGGTTCATCATCATCAGATAGCTCATGAAAACATGTTTCAGCATTCATACTGTTGATTAATTCATGCTTTGGCTGATTTTCTAGATTAAAACAAGAAGAGCTAGCTGTATACATCCATTCAGAAATAACTTGGTTCATACCTGATATGACAGTGGCCATCTGTCCTATTCGTAGTTCCAGATTTCTGATGCCAGCTTCTTGAGTGTCAAGCCTAGCTTCAGTTTGAGCATCTATTTTTACTTGATTTTCTAGAAACTTTAAAAGCATATCCTCAAGTCTGGCTCTTTGTGAATCATCAATGGTTTCTAAACTAGGTTGTCCATCAGATGGATCTAACATAGTATCTATTTGGGCAGAATAGTTATCCACTAGAGCGGTCAACCTTGACCAGTCTTCTTGAGGCTGAGGGGGAGATGAATGAGGATACAGATTATCTGACTCATTTCTCATGGATGGATGAAAAATATGAATCCATGGCTTAGATAGGTCTTTCTGAGGCTGAGGGGGATATGCATGATAAAATTGATCATGATACATAGGAGGGTTTTCATACCTGAACATGGACGATTGCCCATGTGGCCAATTGACCTGCCAATCATTCTTAGAATACTGATTTTCATATTGCCTAAAGAAATCATCATCATGCTCTCTTCTAAAGGAATCATTAGGTTCATTATCAACAAAAGAACATGATATATCAGAATCATACCTCCATGAATCATAATTAGAAGAGGCATATGGTTGGGGAAATTCCGAATATGAGTTGGGATATGGACTTATCTCATTCTGATCATTGTTCCACCTCTCATCTGAGTGCTCTTTCAAGTTCCAAATTGGGTTCATCTAGTGGCTCACCACTACTTCTTGTTTCATGCACCAATTTAGTTCATCCTGAAAAGATAGAATAAAAATTTTAATCTCAATCAACAAATAAAAATTCACTTAAACTTACTCTCAATTCAATGGTCCCCGGCAAAGGCGACAAAAATGTGTTGGGTGTCTAGCAAGTGCACTAGGTCAGCAAGTAATATAGACTCGAGAGTCCAAATATCAATCCCACAGAGACCTTGATGAGAACTGAGTTTAAGCAAATATTTTTCTACTGATTGAGGGAAAAGAAGTTTTTTGGTTTTGGTTTTCAAAACTGAAAAGAAAACAGAATTAAACTAATGGAAAAACTAATAGAGATGAGATGCTGGGGAAGAATGTCAATCCCTCCTAGTTGTCAATATGCAGAATTATGATTTTATTGCTCAAATATCCTTACCTTGACTTAGCTTTTGAAAACCTGGTTACCCATATACAGGAAATAACTTACACCTAATCTCTGAACTCCATCACAATCCGGAAATATTCAGGTCCTAGGTGCATAAATATAAAAGCTTGAAGATCAACTCTTATTCAGAACAAAAGTGTTTAAAGAGTCAAATTGCTTTCCAATAGTCTCCATCACAATCCGGAAACAACTAGTGAGAAAAAAAAGTTAACTTTCACTCATTCTTTGAACTCCATCACAATCCAGAAACATTCAAATCCTAAGTGCATAAATATCAAAACTCTCATTCAGAACAAGGGTTATAAAAAAGTCACATCACTTTTCCACTAGTCTCCATCACTTTTCCACTAGTCTCCATCACAATCCGGAAACAACTAGTTAGAAAAGCGAGTTGTTTTAGAAAACAAAGAATCATATGACCAACCCAACTTTCCACTGAAATTTAACTTCTCTATTCGAACCTCATTAAACTTCAAATATCAATTCAGATCAGAAATAAGCAATGAACTCAGTTTCTAAAACAAAAGCAGGATATTTTATGGCAATAAAATTCAGAATTTAAACATATAACAAACTAGGAGTTCATGACTTCCCCAACAAAGAGAGACTACTCCATGATAATCAAACAAACACTGAAAGAGGAATTAATTATAGCCATAAAAACAAAAAGAAAACAAAGTACAGAAAAACCCCCTTTTCAGGACTGCCCTAGCTTCCACTCCTCCTTGACTGAAACCTCTTCCTTCTTTCTCTCTCTCTCTCTCTCTCTCTCAACTTCACACTGACTAAAAACAATAAAAACCTAAACTACTGTATTTACAACTCGAAACTTGATGAAAACTCGATCAAAAACTGGATCTCCAACCCTCCCTGTGCTTTGCCTCGGACCTCCTTTTATAGCTGAAGCTCTGCTCAAAACTTGTAATTTTTGCCTCTGTCCAAGGGTATGAATTTTGACTTCCCGACCTCATAATTGGCTGAAATTACATCCGAAACTTCCTTACATAGTCCTTGACTTGAGTACGAAATTTGAAGTCATTCTGAATTGGGAAACTTGAGATATCTCCTTGAGAAGTTGAACTGGTTCTGCTGCCAATTCCAGCACTGGGTCCACCACTTTGAAAATATAAAACTCCACAACCCCGACTTTGATTGGCCAGATTTTCCGTCTCATGATTCTCAATCCTCTCAGGAAGCTGTGGTCCAAATTTGGATCCAATTGGAAGTCGGAATCTCCAGATATGGTCTATTCAATCTCTGACTTGTACTTTCCTTTTATGGCAACAGTTTCCTTCTTTGTCTTTGACTTCTCTTCTTGACCATTCAATGCACCTATACTCTGGAAATATATCATAAAATCTTTGTGGATACCTTCCTTAGCCAATTAGGACTTCTTCTTCCAAGTCTGGGCTTGATTGGTAGTCAGAATCCCGAGATTTCCACAAGTCACGAAGCAGAGTCAGTGGCGCGGTCGCGCCGAATTGTTCTTTGTTTTGGCGCGATCGCGCCACTAGAGCAGAAATTCTGTCTAAGTCTGGAGCACGGCCTTCAGGTTCTATATGAGGAAGGATTCATCATGGCGCGGTCGCGCCACTTTATGCTGTCGAACTGGCGCGGTCGCGCCACTCGTTAGACACTTTGCCGACTTCCCGAAATAGAACTTGGCATCTTTGTATGGAAACAATGCAGCGCGACAGCGCCACTGGTAGCGCCATCTTCATGGCGCTGTAGCGCCCTCGTGGGGCGCAATCGTGCCATTTCACATTCACGAACTGTCCTCCTTTCAGCCTTACTAGCCGTTGGGAATTTTTTGGATTTCTTTGAATTTTCCAACATTTTACTGGCGCTGTCGCGCCATTCCCTTTTTTGCTTGATTTTGCTCCTTTTTCTTTCTTTTTTCCTCAGAATTCAGATTTTCTTCTTCTATCAGGCACCTGAGACACAAAACATGAATTTGAGTTATATAATTTATTTTCTTGCTAATTATTAACTCAAAATAGAAGTTTATGCTCATTAAATCATGCATAAATAAGTGTCTTTTGGACACTTATCACCAATTATGTTAAAATAAAAATTCATAGTACTTCAAATCTTTTTAGTTAATTATTAATTTTGGTTAAATGAATCATTGATAAAAAAATTAAAAAGACAATTCTAAATAATGAAAGAACTTGAGGTTCCCACTTCTTCAAAAAGCTAAAATATTACACCTAATTTCAAAATTATATAACTCAAAATACAAACGAGCCAGCTCGTTGAGTTTCGAGTCGAACTACCTAAAGCTCAAGCTTGGCTCATTTAAGTAAACGAGCCTTACTCAAGGCTCAAGTTTGATTCGAGCTCCAAATAATTCAAGCCAAATCGAGCTTTTACCATGCCAAGCTCGAACTGTTCACGAGCTGGCTCGGTTTCGTGCCACCGCTAGATACCAGCTAGAGCGTCGGTTGGCCCGTTCCTGGTACGCAGTATGTAGTGGAGTGAAGTTTGTGGAATTTTGGCCAAGAGGTCGCCGGCGTGCTTCCAGAATGGCACGAGTTCGATTTTCTTGACCTCGAATTCTCCCGTGATTTGTTTAATCATGAGTGCTAAGTTGCCATAGATTTCGAGTTGAAGTATTTCCATTTCGATCGCCATACCGAGGCTAAGGAGGAGTGCTTGATATTCTGCTACATTGTTCGAGCAGTTTTGTGTAAGAACGAACGAGTACAGTAGCAGGTCGTCTTTTGGCGATACGAAGAGACTCCTGCTCCGGCTCCATTTCTCCTGGCAACCCTGTCGAAGTACATTTTCCAAGGCGGAAGTATTTTCACAAGAAAAATTTCTTTGTCGAAAAATTCCTCAGTCAGCTCCTATTCTGCGGGCATTGGATGATCGGCAAGAAATTTTGCCAAGGCCCTACCTTTGATGGCCCTCTGTGGTACGAAATTTATTTCGAACTCAGAGAGGAGAAGTGCCCACTTTTCCAATCGGCCAAAGAGGATCAGCAGCGACATGATATACTTGTGCGGGTCGGCACGAGAGATCAAATTTGTTGAATGCGCTAGAAGATAGTGCCTTAGCTTTTGAACTACAAAGATAAGTGTCAAGCAAGTCTTCTTGATAGGCGTGTAGTTGAGTTTAGTGCCTACCAAGGTCCGACTCAGGTAATACAACTACCGTTCCTTGTTGTTCTCACATTTTGAGCCATCAGAGCTCCCATTGAATGCTCCTGGGCAGCGATGTAGAGCAGCAACGGCATGCCGACGATTGGAGCAATGAGCACTGGAGGTTTCATGAGGTACGCCTTTATGTTGTTAAAAGCATTTCGGCAGGCGTCGTCCCATTCAAAAGGTACATCTTTCTTCATGAGTCGACTGAATGGCTGGCATCCTCCGGCTAAATTGGATATGAAACGGCGGATTTACGCTAGATGTCCTTGAAAGCTCTTAAGCTCCGAGATGTTTCTCGGCTCAAGCATATTTTGAATCGTATCGATCTTGGTTTGATCAATTTTGATCCCCCCGTGGAGTATGATGAACCCGAGGAACTTGCCCGAGGTAACACCAAAGGTGCATTTCAGTGGATTCATTTTGAGTTGGAACTGCCGGAGTCGCTCGAACACAGCTCTGAGGTCAAGGAGGTGATCAGCTCGCTCTTTTGTTTTGATCATCAAATCGTCGAAGTAGCACTCGATGCGCTTGTGAAGAAAGTCGTCGAAGATATGCCGCATAGCTCTTTGGATGTTGCGCCCGCGTTTTTGAGACCAAAAGACAACTTTGTAGCAGAACATGCCTTTGGGCGTACGGAACGCCGTTAGCTCCTCGTCCCTTGGGTCCATGCAGATTTGATTATATCCTGACGACCCGTCAATGAAGCTGAGCACCTCGTGACCGGTTGTTGCTCCTGCCATGAGCTCGATAATTGGCAACAGGAAATCATCTTTTGGGCAGGCCTTTTTAGGCGCAAAAATCAACACTGACCAGAATTTGGCCTCTCTTCTTTTTGACCGGCAAGATGTTGGCGATCCAGGAAGGATATTTGACTTCCCAGATGAAGTGGCCGCGATGAGGTTGTTGACTTCTTTTTGAATATCTGGGACGAGTTCAGGTCGGAAGCGCCTTTGTGTCTGCTTGACCGGCTAGAGTGAGGGGTGAACTGCGAGCTTGTGTACGACAACTTTAGGATCGAGGCCTGGCATCTCAGTGTAATTCCATGCAAACACGTCACGGTACGCCTGGAGCAGAAAGATATATTCAGCTTCCTCTCCCTCGGCTAATGAAGCACTAAGGAAGGTTGGCTTTGGGTCTTCTTCCGTGCCCAGGTTGACCTTCTTTAACTCGTCCACCGTAACTTGTCCTCCCTCTTCGATCGCGACTGGAGCATCATTTAGGATGAACTCATCTTCGGTAATTGAGATGTGGTTCACGGCCACGACTTCGTCGGTGAGAGCACGAGCTTTAGCAAGGGCGGCTTTTGTGTATATGACCACCGGAGCTCTGTCTTTCTTTGGCGAGCTTTGTTCAACGGACACTTGATGGACATCAGCTGACCTCCCAGTGATTCGAATGGGCTTTTCTTTTTGGTAGCCTAGGTCGTGCCATCTCGGTGGAATGCAGCCACCCTCACTCCTCGGCTTCACTTGCAGTGGAGTGAGGATTGGGACAGCTATGATCGGCTTCTCATGCAATTGTTGTTTTGTGAAATTGCCCCCTGCCTTGGCTAGCAACCAATAGGCGTTTGGATCGATGCCCTCGGTCGTCTGGGTAGTGGGTAGCCGTTCTGGGCTAGGGCATTTCTTGACGGTACTTCGATCTTCAAGCTTAGGCAATGGCATAGTGGCTCCTCCTTTCAGAGTTGTCGGCTCAACGTGGCAGCAAACAATGAGAGGGGCTTCCCCTTTCTTTTGTTGTGATTGCGGAAGATACCTTAGCACAAGTGAGTTGTTCTTTGGTGGCAGCGCCGGTGCTTTGGGCGCGGTCGCTTGGTGGCTATGAGCCGGTGGTTTAGGCTGCGTAGTTTTTAGCTGCTCATCATGTGTTGAGACTTGTTTTGGGGGAAGTGTGATTTTTGTATTTTGGGCTTGGCTTGGCCAAGACGACGCTTTGACTGTTGGCCGAATTGTCAGGTAGAACTTGTCATTAGCGAATGAAGCTTCGGCTTCGGTGAATGGACTTTCGTCGGCAGACATCGTCTTTTGCTCGCCGTCTTTTCAATATTTAAAGTATTGGTGCAATGTTGATGGTACAACGCCGTTCGCATGGAGCCACGGTCGACCCAAGAGCAAGTTATACGTTGTCCTGGAGTCGATGACTTGAAGAGGTGTGTCAGCTACCATCTCTCCGATTTGGAGCTCGAGCTGGATCATCCCGAGTGTCTGTTGGCCTTCCATTTTGAACCCTTGAATGAGCAGCGAGCTTGTAGATAAGTCGCCGACGGAGATGCCGACTTCCTTCATCGTTCAGATCGGTAGGATGTTAACTCCATAACCGCAATCAATGAGGATGTGCTTGACTAGGTGGTACTTGATGTAACCTAACACGTATAGTGGCCGGTTATGAGTCTTTGCCCCCAATTGAGCATCTTCCCCTCGGGAAGTGATGCACGGTGGGCAGCAGACTGTGAAGGACTCCTCTGGTTGTGATATCTACCGAGACGAGGAGGCTTCCTCACCTTTTCTGAACGGCGACGTAAGACCGACCTTTGGCAGGTCGTTCTTCCTCATGAGCAGTTGCTTCAATTCGGCTTGGAGATTTTCTAGTTTGTCGAGGATCTGAATCAGAGCCTGCTGATATCGAATGGGCAGGTCCAAGTCGTCCTCAAACTCGTTCAAGGGAGAAATTTGTTTCAAGGACTTTTCGAGGCTGTCACACTCGACCACTAGTGTTTTGCGCTTGTCCTCGTTGCTGTTATGTTCGGTAGGGGATGTCGACAAACAGGTGGCCACCATTTTTGGGGGTGGCATAAGGAAATCTTTGGGGAAGAACTCCGCCAGTGTGACGGGTCTTGTATTCCTTCTATTTTGTGCTTGTAGTTTTATTGCGGCGCTTTGCGGCTCTTTTCTTTGACCGCTTTGCCTTGTTTGTGGTGGTCTTTGATGGTTCAGCCTCCTGAATAGGCTTTTTCCATCGGGTGACCAAAATCCACTCCTCCGCTTCTACTTTAGCGGCTTCTCGGGGTGCCGGCGCTGGAGCAATTTTCGCCGATGATTTGTTGTGTAGGATAGATTTGGGACGGTACTCCCTCCTCACACCTCGAGGCTTGTTGGATCCGGATTTGAGATCAGACCCAGCCTTTACGGATATAGAGTTTACTAAAGTAATATTCTCCATTCAATCGATTATGATGCGACCTTGCATCGCCAGCTCCAGGATTTTATCCTTTAGACAAAGCACTCTCGGTTGAATGTCCGAGTAAGCGATGGTACTTGCAAAAGTTTGGTTCCTACGATTTTGTCAAGTCGCCTGGTCTTTTTACTTATGGCAAGCGGAGCAAGTCGGCTCCAAGCAATTGCTCGAGCATGACTGGTACGTCGGCGTCTGCGAAAGGGTATGTCTTTGACTGGTTTTCCTTCAATGTTTGCCTCTGGAAATTTGGCCCGACGGGTGGCCGCGGGGCGTAATTCATTTTTTGTTTTCTTCCCATCTTGATTAGTGTGAAGTTTTCAGTTGCATAGGAGCCTTTCTTCTTTTCTTTTGCCTCCTTTGCATTAGCTTTCCCCTTTTCTAGGGATCGGGAATTGGAGCGGCGATGTCACCGGCTTGCTCCATTACGACTTCCATGTCGTGAGCTTCAATCGCGAGCTCCTGGAAGTCAGCTGGTTTCTTCCCCTTCAGTAAGTAGAGAAGACCCCAGGACATGTCGCGAACGCACATGTCGATCTCTGCTTCGAGAGAAGTTGGAACTTTCTTTGTAGTTGAGGCAGAGATTCCTCCACCAGTTAATATAGTCGATGACCTTTTCACCTTTCTTTTGTCGAAGGTTGGCCATCTCGGCTAATGTTACGGTGCGCCAGGTGCTATAGAACCGGCTGAGGAATTCGTTTTCAAGCTGCTCCCAGCAGTCGATCGATTCCTGTTGTAGCTCAATGTACCAGTCAAAGGCATTTCCCTTCAGTGAACAGCAGAACTGCTTGACTAGTAGGTCGTCGTCGGTACCGGATTGTTACAAGTTTGGATAAAGTGGACGACGTGCTGCTTTGGATGCCCGTCGCCATTGAATTGTTAAAATTTGGGCGGATGGTACTCGAAAGGCATCGAGAGATTTTGGATCCATTGTGTGTTAGGTCTCCGGTAGGAGGCTGATTTGCTCTCTCCAAAGATGTTTCGTATGGCGCGATTGATTATTTCTCCCAAGTGTGAGGGAGGCCAGCTCATCCTCGCCCCATGACGTTCGAATAGTCGCGGGGACCACCGGCTTCTCAGTGAGCAGAGTCCTCTCGACAGGGCTCAACCGAAGCACTGGTTGTCACCCTGTTCCGGTCTACTTCTTGAGAGACGTCGTCGGCATTGGTCGTGAAGGATTCCAATGACTCCATCATTTGTGTGTATCCTCTCATCTTTTTCTTTTAGTGTAGCTTGCATTTCCGCAAGCTGCTCTTCGACCGTTTTGACCGTTTTGGTCGAGATGCTCCTGTCGCAAACCAGAGTGGCGACATTTTTACTGGCGACCCTACTGGAGAGAAGGACGCTGGTGTAGTTTGGTACGGCAAGGCCGCAGTAGGCTATCAGGTTGGAGAGCCGACCATCGAGGTGTTTTGGCAAATTGTCTCCTTGATAGGCGACCAGCTCGATGGAGTGGCTGACGGTGTACTCTTGCGAGAGTTGATTGGCAACCAGGCCAGGGGTTTTGCTATTGGAGTCGGTCGACGAGGTGATTGAGCTGCGACAATGAGTGCTGCCAGAAGTTCTTTGGAGACAGTCACCATGGGCGGCTGGCGCTTGCCGTTGTTCAGGGTGAAGCTAGAACTTGTGCTTGGTCCATCCTCAAAGAAGAGGAAGGAGTTGTGTGCTGCTCATAATGCTGGATCATGGCAGGCACGAAAGAGACCCTTTAAGATGATGGCGACTTGGTCATACTGGCCACCAGGCTGTGAGCCAGTGATGTGGTGGCGACGGCCAGATAAGTCGGCTTAGTTGATGATGTGATCCCTGCTAATCACTTGCAAGAGGACTAATCAATGTAATATAGACTTATGTAAGTCCGAATATCATCCCACAAGGACCAAGCCAATAGCTAATTACTTTCTGAGTAACAATTTAAAGTTTGAGTATCCTGGATAAAACACTTATCAAAAATAGAAATTTAAACTAAACAACTACTTGAAACAAGTGAATAAAAAGCTTTTGAGGGATTTTAATAAGGAGAGAAGACATTGGGAACCCAATTCCTTCCCTAGACACTTCTGAGATTGAATAGAAGTTGAGTTTTGGAAATTAATTTTTGACGAGATTATAAAACCATGGCTATATTCTGCATCGGCATCACCTTCTATCTCCTAGAGTAAACTAGCCGGCATAATCGACTCTACTTGATAGCATAAACATGAAGCTCATTCTACCTATGGTTAGGAATCAGGTCTTGTGTCATAGGTAAATCAATCCAATCCAGCAAGGTATTACTTTAAGGTCGAGGATTAACCCTAAGATCAATTGATCTGCCTAGTGTATGAACTCAAAAAGATCTTGTATATCCTATCAACATATCTTACCTTAATTCTTGCTTCACCTTATAGCCAGTACATCTCAGGACAGCAAGTATGAATCAAGAATAAACAACTTAGGAATACTCATTCATGCACCAAATTGAAACCAAATAAAATATAATGTATCAATCTCATTACATGCCTAGGGAGTCATGTACTCCCAACTACAGACAACTACTCCATACTGGAAACACAAATCCAGGTTTTAACAACAGCCATAGAAGAATAAAAATAACTAAGCACATAAAATCCTTGTGGAGGACTGCTTCCAGTCACCCTTGCTCCTTGGCTAAAATCTCCACTTTGCTTCCTCAATACACCCAGAGGTCGTGTAAGACTTCCTCTGGACCTTCTCCTCTCTCTAAACTAAAGAATAAATCTGGAAATTGAACTAAAAGCTGAATGCTTTACACTCTTGCTCGAACCCCTATTTATAGTTGTTCTGCTGCCCAGGCCCTGTAATTTGGTCTCTTTCTAGGGATATAAATTGCGACTTCCCAACCTCAAAATTGGATGAAATTACACAAGACCCTTCCTTCTATAGTCCTTGCCATGTGTACAAAAGTTTAGTTTAATATGAGTTAGGAAACTTGGGATATGAGGCTCAAAAGTTGGGTTGATTCTGCTGCCAATTTAAGCTCTGGGTCCACCACTTTGAAAATATAAAATCTAGAATCACGACTTGGATTGATCTGATTTTTCGTTAGATGATTATAAATAATCTCAGGAGTCTGTGGTCAAAATATGGATTCAATTGGACGTCGAAATCTCCAGATATGGCTTCTTCAATCTCGGACAATAATTTTCTTTTATAGCAGTCTCCTAATGAGGAATAGAACTTCACCTCTTTGAAGATTCAAACCTCTTAGGATTTCCATCAGTTTCCTCTAGAGACTTTGTCGACACCTTACTTATACACTTAGGACTCTACCTCCAATGTTTGATCTTGATTACTTGTCAGAATCCCGAGATTTTTGCGATTTTGCATTGCTGAATCACTGTTGTGGTCGCGCCGTAAATGTGTCTTATATTGGCTCGGGCAGAACTTCTTCTAAGTACTCGAATGGAAAGAGTCCTGGTCATTTTTAGAAACTCCATAGGCCTTGTGGCACCATCTTGGTGCGGTCGCACCATTCTGGTGGAGCGGTAGCACCAGATTTTGTCCTCCAACTGGTGCGGTCGCGCCGGTCCCTGCAACCTTGAACCTTTTTGAACTAAAATCTTCATATTTTCCTCATTTTAGCTCTGATTTCAATAATTCTTGTTGTGTTGGACTCTTGAGAGAGAAAACATGAATTTGAGAAATATTTAATTATATTATGATGATTATTGACTCCAAAATATAATATCCAATTCAAATTGAAGCCTAAAAATAGTGTCATTTAGACACTTATCACAACCCCAAACTTAAACCTTTGCACGTCCTCGAGCAAAACTAAAAAAAATGAACCAGAATTATGACCAATCATCAAAGTTTAAGAAAAATCAGTGAGGTAACCCTTTCAAAGCATCAATCAAAGATTACTCATTCACACCTCTCCTATTCTTGGTTATCCTGCTTAGTCAAGGCATGATCAAGTTATCTTCTACCATACATACCACTTTCCCATGCATGTGAGCAGTTTAAATTGAAAAACATCATCCAACCATCATTCTAATCTCCACTAACATGCAGGAATTTCAAAATTATGATCAAAAGTTCTTCTATAGGTTGTAATAGGGCATGGGTAATGGGTAAGGAGAAAATTAAGGATAAAATTTTTTAGAGGTCAGTCATCCTTCTCATATCCATGTCCCATCTTCCTGAGCATGAACCATCTCTAATTGTAGCAAACCAAACAAATTGAAAAAGACTAACCTAACATGAGTAAAACAAAACTAGACCTAAGATCTAAGACTCACACAAAGTGATTATTCAAACCAAAGTACAATTGAATTGAAAAACTAAACTAACTTACCTACCATGGGTAACTAACTTACCTACCATGGGTTGCCTCCCATGAAGCGCTAAGTTTATGGTCCTCAGCCAGACCAGTAGCTTCATTCCACTTGGATCAAAAGGAAAATTCTTTTCCAATCCATTTATCATAACCTTTCTTCCTTTGCAATGCTTTATGGTAAAGCAACCAAATTTTGGTGTTGAGTTAAAAATCCTTTCTTTTGGGTTTGTGGCATCTAAGAAGTGTATCTTTACACATATCAGTCACTCATTCATCCACTTGTCCAGCCCCAATAAAATTTTTCTGTTGTATTTTTGGGCTAGATGTATAAGGTGGGATGATGAAAAAGTCTAAGTCAAAGGAGAGTCCTATATCTTCTTCTTTCTCTACCCAATTCTCTAATGGCTTTTTGTGCGAAGGTTTTATGATAGGATCTATGGTTTCTTCTTCCTCCCCTTCATCCCATACTTCAGCCATGGTTTCTTTCTCAACCTCTAATGATTTTTCTCCTTGCTGGGATTTTTCTTCTACCTCTTCTACATTCGCAGCTATCTCAGCCATGGGTTTTTCTTCCTTGACCTCATTTACTTCTGCCATGGTTTCTTCTTCAGCCTCTAATGATTGTAGTTCTTGCTTAATTACTTGGAAGAAAATAAAGTATATTTCCTCCACCTCATCTACTACCTCTTCAATTGGTTCATCTTCATCCTCCAAGGTGTATGACTCTAATATTTGCTTAAAATTGGATATTATCTCCAACTCATAGGGACACACACTCTCTTTACTCTCCAAGGTTTCATTTAGTTGAGGCTTTCTAGGCTTTTCTTCATAACTTCAGATTTTTGTCCATGCTCATTCAAACTGAACACTTCAATAATTTGGAGAAATATAGGTCAGTAAGAAACAAGTTTATTCATCACAAAGGCTGGTTCATGTAATGTGAAAATTGAAAACAAAGTAGCGATCTTATCGGCTCAAAATGTTTGACAAAAAGTGATGCATCTTGTGCATTGAAGTGGGTGGCTCAAAAAGGCTCAAATGGTTCAAAATAAGTGCCTAGATCATTTCATAATTTTGAAAAACCTGTCTTTGTTTCGCCTCTATCTTCCTTTAGGTTGGTCCTATTGTACAAAATAAACATGCTCAATGCATTCAACCAATCAAACCACTTTCCAAGACAGTTTTTCTCATGCCAAAACCAACATGCAAACAAATATATTTCTCAAGAGAATGAATGAGACCTATCTTCTCAATCTACTAATCAGAGTTCCCACAAAATTTTTCAAAAACCTTTTCAGATTTAGAAATATTCTTCATGTATTGACTCAAAACAAAAACAAAAATAAAGACTAACTAAACAAAGAAAACCAACTAGAATTCAAAATCCGAGTTTTCCACCACAAACTTAAAATTTTGCATTATGCTCAATTCAATCAAATGAGATAGAGGGTAAGAAACTTCCCTGTGAATGTTGGCTGCTTGAACTTCTAGATTTGTTGAGGCACCTTAAGGAATTCGAACTTGACCTGCCTTCATGCTTGACAAAAAGTGGTTAGAACCATTCATAGCACAAAATTATTGCAAACGAATTCAAAAATTTATGAAATTTTACCAGGGCCCATAACTCATAAAAAGAAACATGTCAGAATTGGAATGGAATGATTCTGAGTTGTAGACCCTCAGAAATTTATCAAATATGTGGTGCGGCCGCGCAAGAATTTGGTGCGGGAGCGCCACCCTTTTCCTTCATAAATGGAAATTCTGAATGCAAAATTTAATGATTCCGATTGGAGCATGTTGTTAAGGTTCAGAGGTCCACAATAAAATATGTTTCATGCATTTTCATCAAGGTAATTGAGAGACACAAATTTGAAAACTTGGCAGCAAATCTAAAATTCTGGGTAGAAAGTGAGTTGGGGGTATTTTGCAAGCATTATATCTCCCTAACCACTTATCATCTAGAGCTGAAAAAGGGTTTCCAGGAAAGTAATCGGTATGAACTTTAATTTCTTCAAAACCGTTTTCCAAGAGTCATTACCAAAAATTTTAGAAATCAGCTCAAAGATGGAAAGATGGTAATGTTTCCAACCCCAAAATTTTGCCAGAAAATAATTTTAACTACCCAACTTGTAGCAGTCATAACTCTCTCTCTACTCGATAAAAATTCCTCAAACCAGGCCCTATTTTATCCACTAAGTGCCCTCTAGAACTACTTACCTTGCCTTGGTGCTTTCCACTTTCAGATTTTTCAGAATTCGGCTCCAAAATTGGCTTCTCGAGTAGAGTTGCTTCTGCACTGCTTCTCTGCACTGAGTTTTCCTGAGCATTCTGATGGTTTTTCTTTTGAAGGAAGCTGATGTGAATGGTTGGGAATGATAGTCTCAACTTCCTTCTTCTAATCTCTGCATTTAGACTTTAAAAAACACATCTAGAAGTACATCAAGTATAGCTGTAAAAATGGCTTCATGCAACTCCACTTAGCTTTCAAAATCCAGATTTTCCTTGGGCAGGTGCCTTAGAAAAAAAAAATTTATTTCTGGTGTTTATTCAAACCAAACGAATTGAAAAGACTAACCTAACATGAGTAAAACAAAACTAGACCTAAGATCTAAGATTCACACAAAGTGATTATTCAAAGAAAAAGAACAATTGACTTGAAAAACTAAACTAACTTACCTACCATAGGTTGCCTCCCATGAAGCACTAATTTTATGGTCCACAGCCAGACCAGTAGCTTCATTCCACCTGGATCAAAAGGAAAATTCAATTCGAATCCATTCATCATGAACTTTCTTCCTTTGCAATGCTTTATGGTAGAGCAATCAAATTTTGGTGTTGAGTTAAAAATCCTTTCTTTTGACTTTGTGGCTTCTAAGAAGTAGATCTTCACACATATCAGCCACTCATTCATCCTCATGTCCAACCCCAATAAAATTTTCAGTCGTATTTTTAGGCTAGATGTGTAAGGTGGGATGATGAAAAAGTCTAAGTCAAAGGAGAGCCCTATCTCTTCTTCTTTCTCTACCCAATTCTCTAATGGCTTTTCATGGCAAGGTTTTATGATAGGATCTATGGTTTCTTCTTCCTCCCCTTCATCTCGTACTTCAGCCATGGTTTCTTTCTCAGCCTCTAATGATTTTTCTCCTTGCTGGGATTTTTCTTCTACTTCTTCTACATTCGCAGCTATCTCAGCCATGAGTTTTTCTTCCTTGACCTCATTTACTTCTGCCATGGTTTCTTCTTCAGCCTCTAATACTTGTAGTTCTTGCTTAATTACTTGGAAGAAAATAAAGTATATTTCCTCCACCTCATCTACTACCTCTTCAATTGGTTCATCTTCATCCTCCAAGGTGTATGACTCTATTATTTGCTTAAAATTGGGTATTATCTCCAACTCATAGGGACACACACTCTCTTTACTCTCCAAGGTTTCTTTTAGTTGAGGCTTTTCTAGGATTTCTCCACTCATAAAGGGTATGGACTGTTCTTGCTCTTTTGGATTCTCTTCAAAATTGTTAGGCATGGTTTCCTTAGATTTTTCATACATCCTTTCATGATCATAGCTCTTACTCCATAACCACTTTGGTAGGTCCTCCCTTCCTTGGTTGTATCAGATGCCATATGGGTCTAACCACTTTGGTAGGTCCTCCATTCCTTAGTTGTATGAGATGTCATATGGGTCTAACCACTTTGGTATGTCCATTCCTTGGTTGTATGAGATGCCATATGGGTCTAACCACTTTAGTAGGTCCTCCATTCCTTGGTTGTATGAAATGTCATATAGGTCTAACCTGCAGGAATTAGACTCATAATTAGAAAAATTTGGTCTTGAATTTATATTGGATACATTAGTAGCATGGTTACCTCCACACATATCACAAAAATAATTCACAGAATTCCTTTGTAGTTGCAAGATATCTATTTGCCTTTTAAGTGAATCAAGTTGATTTTGAATGCTAAGCATATCATCTTGGTGAGTGGGAGAATTATATGAGTGGTCAAAAGAACTACATGGTTATTCATAAGAATCACATGGCATGTGAAAATTTCTAGAGGGCTGAAAAGAATTCCATGCTTGATTTGGTTAAGAAAAATGATTATGCTCCTCAAGGTGTCTCCTTCCATATGTGGACTTATGCATTGAAAATCATGCTTGTTAGAGGCTGCAGAAGTCTTTCATGAAGGGAGCCTGTCCTGCGAACAAGCTCCTGGCCAACGCCCTTGTCATGGGACGAGTGGCTGGTGGTGGAGAGGTCGGAGCGCAAATGTTGGCCGTGGAGCCGGTCGTCGATCCGCGAACTCCAATTGTTGAGGTCGAACTTGCACCCGCGGCAGGGCGCGGATAGGCAGAACTCGAACCGGCAGTTGGTTTCTCGATGTTGTTGTTGTTGTCGTTGTTGTCGTTGTTGTCGTTGTTGTTGTGGCCGACCACTGGATTGGATCTTGGGTTTTTTTTATCGGAGAAGGAGATGAGAGGTAGGAGATGTCCCACCAGGCGTGCCAAATCTGCTTCGGCGAAAAACCTTCGATCCGCAAAAAGGCGCGACCGATTGATTAATTCAACTGAAATAATAGAGAAATTACAATTTGTGTTTTGGGAATTGGAAAATTTTGCAGGTGTGATCTCCTATACTTCCTCTGATTCGATCTCTGATGTCGGTTAATGAAATTGATACCTCCTGTGAGTTGACGATGAACTTTGAGTCTTCCAGTGACTGTGCACTAACGACGGCGGATGTAGTCGGCCGGACGAAAGTGTTTGTGTTCCGTGTTTTTGGTGTGCTGATGTCACCGTTGACTGTGTATAGGGCTTCTTCGATAGACTGTATGAATTCCGACGAACTGACGAAAGCTGGGATTTCTAGTGCGATAAGAGTTCTTCTTTTGAGAAAACTTCTCAACCTCCGCAACCCCTTGTGTTTGGAGTCTCTGGGTATTTGTAGTTGATGTAGCTCGCTTGTTTGATGGAGCTCCATCCTCAGAAAGAGGATCTTGATCAACCTTTTCTGCTTCTATTGGAGTGGGAGAAGGACTGGGATGCTCTCTATTTTTCCTCTCTCGATCCTCAAGAGGAGGGGTGACTTTCCTTTTTCTTCCCTGCAGTTAAGGGATCGACCAGACTGAGTCGATCACTTTCTAGCATGGCTTGCATCTTGGCTGCATTCCAAGCGACTTGAGAAGCCGATGTGGCTTTAAACTTGGCTGACTGCTAAGTGATTTGAAGAATTGGCTTGACTGAGTATCAGGCCCGCAGGTGGGCTATTTAGTGGAGTTGATGGGCGGACTGTAGAAGCATCGGTGGTAGACACAAAGTAGGCCTTCAGATGATTTATTGGGTGGATTGTCGCATGGGTTTATTGTAAATGAGCCGCGTCGAATTTTGATGCCTACAATATACAAAATATGGTGTGTAATATTCAATGGTTGAACTATTGGTCCTCCCTGGTCTAACCGGGGTTCAACCAAAACTGAAGTAATGCCGATTCAATTTCTAAAACATTCAATAAGAGATTAATCTATATTAAATAAATAGTCAATAGATTATATTATTGTAATGCTAAAGCAGCTAAACATTCACGCAGAAATTAAAAGTATAAAAATATAAATGTATGTACCAAAATGTGCATAGCCCAAATTCGATGAGTCCAACAACCCACCGATCCATTACACAACGATCGTGGACAGGCCTCGTCGATCTTTGAAGTTCGTCACTACAGCCCATCGCGAAGTCCAGCCATGTCATCACGTCATCGACTCAGTCGACGTCTTCGTCAGCAGAAACTGTCGAGTCAGCACTCGTCTGCATGCTTCATCAGATCACCGCCCACCTCAGCAATCAACAGCCAGTCTCGGTCTTCAACAGAAGGAGAAAAAGAGGGGCCATGTTCCTGGTCTCCCTCTTCCCCTCTTCTTCCTCAAATTCACACCAGAATGAGGATCGTGATCCCTATTCCCAGGCAACGTCTCTCAATAGCTACACAGACCGGCTACAAATAGCCAGAAGTTCCCTGTCCACAGGGGTGAAGAAATTGATTCCGAAAGACATCCCAACGAGTGAAGAACTCTCTCCCTGTCTCAAATCGAAGAACTCAAATTCCTTCTAGGAGGAGAATCTCTCGCTCACAAAGGTTTTATCAAACCATCGAAGCCAAGCAATTCGTCGTTCATCGCTCTACAGTTCGACCGGAGCAGCTCTACACATTCGCCGGCAGCGTCACAAGTCGATACACGTGGAGCACAAACATCTCCGTCCGACCGACCAAAGCCACAACAGATCGTGCACACTCGCTCTCGCAACTTAAGTTCGACGTTCGTTCATTCGCAGAAGCTTGAACTTCATCAACAACATACGGAGATTTAATCAGAGGAAGTATAGGAGACTGTACTCGCATCCCTTGATACAAAATACACAAATTGTAACACGAAAATTCTCTGTTATAATTGAAATATTCTCTCGGTCGCGCCTCTTCGCGGACCGGCAGATTTTCGATGAAACAGATTTGGCATACCCGGTGGGACATTTCCTACCTCTCATCTCCTCCTCCGTTTGAAAAAAAAAAAAAAAAACCTTCAACCACAGCCATGGCCAGCAACGCCAACAACGGCAACAACAACAACAACACCAACAACAGGGGCAAGCAAACTGCCTCCTCGAGCTCCGCTCAGCCATGTCCTACTGTGACTGCAAGCTCGACCACCGGAGCTCGAGGATCGACAGCCGCATCTCCGGCCAACCTCCGCGACTCCGACATCTCCTCCACCTGCCACACGCCCACTTACAAGGGCTTGGCCCGAAGTTTGTCCACCGGACAAGCTCCATTTATGCGCGACGCACGTCGCCCAACTTCCGTGTTCGTGCCTCAAGCTACCGCGGCCTCAGTCAAACCAACTGCGGCCAAACTGATGCCGGCGATGGCCAAGCCAACATATCTGGCTGTCGCCGCTTCACCTCCTCGCAGCCCGATTACCAGCCCGACGCAATTACCGCCGTCGCGAAGAAGTTCCATCGTTCCCACTTTGGTGCAGCGATACGAACAAAGCGGGGGCATCCTCTCTCTCCGCGGCAAGGACACACTCTGTGCCGGCTTCCTCCGTGCAGAGAACATCATCCACAGATAATTCACCAGTCGTCATGGTCTCCCATGACCTTTTGGCCGCACTCAAGCAGCAGCTGGTCCACCACCCCTCCGCTCACCTCACCGACAGACATCAGCGATCTCCCCTACTGCCACATCGCCCATCCCACCTCGCGCGATTTTCACCAACGGCTGCTACCGCAAGCCAGTCACCTCCCAGAGCCACTCTCCGCAATCAACATGCGACTGGTCTTTCTAACCGGTCCCCCACAGCGACCATCTCCCCGATGAAGTCACCAACGACGACTTCATATCTCCAAGTTGCGTCTGGGACAAATACTCCAACGAAAACCACCAAGGTGGCCGCAATGACAACTTCGGCTAAGACGAGTGAAGAACAGCTTGCCGAAATGCAGGCTGCACTGAAGGAGCAAAGCGAACAACTGCATATAAAAGATGCGCAACTGGCTGCTCGCGATGCTCAACTCGCAGCTCGCAATGATCAAATTGCGAAGATGTTTGAACGGCTTGAAATGGGCACAACCACCAATAACACCGGTGGTGTCTCTCAAGAAGTCGACCGAAATCGGCCGACTACCAGCGCCTTAGCCGAGCTGCCGCAAGAAGATTCTTCTTCTGACGACGAGCTGCCGCCCGTCGCTCCAGTGACCATCAGCAAAGGCCGACCAGAACTGGATCCGTCTGCTCTCACACTTGATGCCATTACAGAGCTCATCAACCGTGCAGTACGAAACAGCGCCGGCGACCACAAATCAGTCGCCTACAAGAGACCGTACACACTGAGGATTCAGAACATCCCAATGCTGATCGGCTATCACCCTCCCAAGTTTCAACAATTTAACGGCGACGGCCACCCAAAGCAACACGTCGCCCACTTCATAGAGACGTGCAACAACGCCGGCACCGACGGCGACCTGTTGGTGAAACAATTCGGCCGGTCATTGAAAGGAAACGCTTTTGACTGGTACATCGAGCTCCCCCAGGAGTCTATTGACAACTAGGAACAATTGGAGCGAGAGTTCCTCAGGCGATTCTATTGTAATCGGCGCACTGTAACACTGGTCGAAATCGCCAACCTCAAACAGAAAAAGGGCAAAAAAGTGGTCGACTACATCAACCAATGGAGGAACCTGAGCTTAAATTGCAAAGAAAGCTCAAATCTTTCTCTCGAAGCCGAAATAGAAATGTGTTCACGGAGAATGCGATGGGATCTCCTCTGCTACATACAGAGCCGAAGGCCGAAAGATTTCCAAGAGCTTGCGACAGAAGCTCACAATATGGAAAACTTGATAGAAGAACGAGGAGAAGAAGGATCCTCTTCCACCGACCCTCGTAAAAAGGGGAAGGCACCTGCTGCTACCACACCCAAAGAAACGAAAGAGAAATCAAAATCCTCTTTCACGACAAACACTGTCGAACCGATCAAGGTCGGAAGTAAAGTCAAGCCGACCTACCTCCCACGACAACTGACGGGAGGCTTCAAGAAGCTGTCACTCGAGGAACGACAGCCAAAGATATATCCCTTTGCCGATGCAGACATTCCTATCATGCTCGATCAACTCCTTGACAACCAGTTGCTGAGGCTGCCAGAAATTAAAAGACCTGGCGACCAATCCAAAAGCAAAGATCCAAATTTTTGCAAATACCATCGACTGGTTGGGCACTCGACGGAGAAATGCTTCATCTTGAAGGACCGTATCATGGAGCTGGCGGCGCAAGGCCGTATTGAAATCGAAGGAGCTGAAAACACAGCCTCCTCATATGTCATCTCCATCCGAGCCGAGTCGAACCAGCTAACTCGGCCAAACAAGAAGCAGGCCACGAAGAAGGAGTACCGACCAAAGCCCGGTTCTTCCAGCCGACCTCATAACAATAAACGACCACCGGCTAAGGTTGCACTAAAATCGGCACCCCGCGAACAAGCTGCAGCTGACGTAGAGGGGTGGATCTTGGTCACCCGGAGAAAGAAGCCTATTCGAGAAATCGAACGGCACCGGCGACCATCAAAACAAAAGCAAAGCGGCCAAACAAAAGAGCCGCAAAACGCCAAAGAAAAACTCCCAGGACTGTCGTCCTGGGGGCAAACAAAAAGAAAAGAAGACCCGTCACATTGGCAGAGTTCGTCCCGAAGGAGTTCCTCGCGCCTCTAGCAATGGTGGCAACCTGTTCGACGGCTCCTCCCGAGCAGGCGGCGCACAAAGACAAAGGCAAACGACCGGTGGTCGAATGCGATGACCTCGAAATGTCGCTAAAACAGATCTCGCCGCTGAACAAGATAGAAGACGATCTCGACTTGGAAATTTGGTCGAGAAAAGCCTTGATTCGAATCCTCGACAAACCTGAGGAACTCGAAGCCGAGCTCGAGATGCTGCTCATGAGGAAGCACGACTTGCCAAAGGTCGGGCTGACTCCGCCTTACAGAAAGGAGGAGGAAGATGCGTTATCTGCACCACAACTTGCAAAAGCAGAACAAGCACTCGCGGTGACATGCCCTCCGTGCATTACATTCCGAGAGGAGGACATACAATTGGGGACGAAAAATCACAATAGACCGTTGTTCGTCTCCGGTTACATCAGAGACCAGAAAATCAATCTTATCCTCATTGACTGTGGATCCGCAGTTAACATTCTACCGATTCGCACCATGAAGGACGTCGGTATCTCTGCTAGCGACCTCTCTCCAAGCTCCCTTCTCATCCAAGGTTTCAATCAGGAGGGCTAGAGAATGCTCGGAATGATCAGTGTCAAGTTGCACATAGGCGATATGGAGGCCGAAACTCCCTTTCAAGTTATCGACTCGAGAACCTCATACAACCTGCTCTCGACCGTGGCTTCACTCTAATGGAGTTGTACCATCCACACTCCATCAATGCTTCAAATACTGGGACAACGGCGAACAAAAGACGGTGCACGCCGACGAAAGTCCGTTCACGGAGGCCGAAGCATCGTTCGCAGATGCCAAATATTATCTGACAACCAAACCGTCACTTTGGTCGAACCAGGCAGCGAACATCGAGGACACTCCGACGCAGGCTACATCGTCAAAGTCACCAATACAAGCCGTGGCGCCTAAACAGCCATCACAAAATACAGCTTCAAAGCAAACTCCGACGCAAGTTGCGTCCACCAAACGGAACATGACCCAAGTCGTGTCTCCAAAGTAGCCGGCGCACGACAGCCAACCAGCACAAGGCCACAAACCGGCCGCAGTCAATCCAATGTCGAAGCAATGCAGTATACCCATCTTACGGTACATCCCGCAATCACAAAGGAAGAAAGGCGAAGCTCCTCTGGTCGCCTGCCACAAAAGTCAGCCGACCCCTTTGTCGGAAAAAGTCACAGTCCCTCTGCCAAAACTAGAGGAACGAAGCATCGTGAAGCAGTTCCCAAGCCAACAGCAGTTGCCGGCTACACGCTCAAATGAAGGCTTTGACCCCAACGCTTATCGACTGATGGCCAAAGCCGGGGGCAACCTTACAAAGGATGAAATTCACACAAAGCCACCCGTCACTCTACCGGTTCTCACTCCAGAACAGGAGAAGTTGAGAAACGAAGGCCAACGGATCAACCAAGGTCGTGCAGGTCTCGGCTATCAAAAACAGAAGCCAATCAAAATCTACACTAGCCGGGTGAAACCAGTCAAAATCACAAGAAAGGTTTCGGCGGATGTACATCAAGTTTCTGCCGGCCAAACTCCGACCGAAAAACGAGACACGCCAAAATCGGTGGTCATTTATACTCTAAGAGCAGCCATCGCACGAGCTCATGCATACGATTCGGTCATGGTGAACCACATCTCTGTCACCGACGATGATCAAGAGGGTGAGGAATTCGTCTTAAAGGAGGCTCCGGCTGAATTCGAAGAAGGAGGCCAGTCGACCGTCGACGAATTAAAGAAAGTCGAGTTGGGCACAGCAGAGGACCCGAGGCCGACATTTCTCAGTGCTTCACTGAGGGTCGAAGAAGAAGCCGAATACATGGTGTTGCTTCGCAAATATCGTGACATCTTCGCCTGGAACTATACAGAGATGCCCGGCCTTGACCCACGAGTGGCAGTCCACAAATTAGCGGTTCACCCCTCTGTCCGGCCGGTCAAACAGAGCAACAACGGTTTCGACCAGAACTCGTACCAGAAATCGAAAAGGAGGTCGACAAACTGATCGCGGCTAATTTCATTAGAGAAGTGAAGTACCCGTCTTGGATCGCGAATATAGTGCCTATCAAGAAGAAGACTGGCCAAATCTGGGTCTGCGTCGACTTTTGCGACCTGAATAAGGCATGCCCAAAGGATGACTTCCCTCTGCCAATAACCGAGCTCATGGTCGACGCGACGAAGCTTTATCTTTCATGGACGGCTCTTCCGGCTACAATCAAATCCGGATGGACCCAAAAGACGAAGAGCTCATTGCGTTCCGCACGCCGAAAGGCATCTTCTGTTACAAAGTGATGCCATTCGGACTCAAAAATGCCGGTGCGACATACCAGAGAGCAATGCAGAATATCTTCGATGACTTCTTGCACAAACGCGTCGAATGCTATGTTGACGACCTAGTGGTAAAGACAAAACAGAGGTCGGACCATCTTCTCGACCTTAGAGCAGTATTCGAGCGGCTGCGACGGTTTCAACTCAAAATGAATCCGTTAAAGTGTGCTTTCGGCGTCACTTCAGGTAAATTCTTGGGTTTCATTGTGCATCACAGAGGGATCGAAATAGACCAGTCAAAGATCGATGCCATCCAGAAAATGCCAGAGCCCAGAAACGTCTCGAGCTCAAGAGTTTTCAAGGCCATTTGGCTTATATTCGACGTTTCATATCCAATCTTGCCGGGAGATGCCAGCCCTTCAGTCGACTGCTAAAGAAAGAGACGCCATTCGAATGGGATGAGTCATGCCGAAATGCCTTAACAACATAAAGGCATACCTTACCAAACCACCTGTGCTTGTCGCACCAGTCGTCGGCCGACCACTGTTGCTCTACATCGCAGCACAAAAGGGATCCGTCGGCGCTCTGTTGGCTCAATGCGATGAAGATGGCAAGGAATGTTCCCTCTATTACTTGAGTCGAATGTTGGTGGGTGTTGAACTAAACTATACACCGATCGAGAAGACATGTCTGGCGCTTGTCTTTGTTGTTCAAAAGCTTCGTCACTATCTTCTGGCACATTCGACGAAACTCATCTCGAGAGCCGACCCGTTGAAGTACATTATGTCATGACCAATTCTCTCCGGTCGACTAGCAAAATGGGCGCTGCTCCTCTCCGAATTCGAGATTAATTTTGTGCCGCAACGAGCAATCAAAGGCCAAGCATTGGCCAATTTCCTGGCAGACCACCCGGTGCCGGCCGAATGGGAGTTATCAGAGGAATTCCCGGACGAGGAAATCTTCCTGGTCGAGGTGCTCCCTCCTTGGGAGATGTATTTCGACGGTGCAGCACGAAGAAGTGGAGCCGGCGCCGGGGTCATGTTCGTTTCGCCGAAGAAGGACCTACTCCCATACTCGTTTGTGCTTACTCAAGCTTGCTCGAACAACGAAGCAGAGTACCAAGCCATCCTTCTCGAGCTCAGCATAGCAGTCGAGATGCAGTTGCCGCAGTTAAACATTTACGGCGACTCGGCTCTGGTCATCAAACAACTCACAGGCGAATTTGAAGTAAAGAAACCTGAACTCGAGCCATTTTGGAGACAGGCTGGAGAACTTCTGGCCCAAATCCTGGAAGATTCACTCCACTACTTCCCTCGCTCCGAGAATGGGTCAGCCGACGCATTAGCCGGCATCGCAGCCAGTCTGGCACAATTCGACCAGCGGCCAAGCCAAATCCCCATTTGCGAACGCTGGGTAATTCCTCCCCCGACAGAGGACGGAACAGAGGAAGAGAAAATAGAAAAGATAGAGGAACCCCTTCCTATCTCAGACAGCCAAAACGAAGTTCGAGACTGGCGTGAACCCATCGTGAACTTCCTTCGCCACGACACACTTCCTATCGACCTGCGAGAATGAGTCCAAATTCGGCGAGCAGCTTCAAAGTATGTTTTCATCCACGACATACTTTACCGGAGGTCGTATGAAGGTCTGCTTCTTCGTTGCCTGTCAAAGGAAGAGGGGTCACAAGTCCTCAAAGAGACACACAGTGGAATCTGTGATGCACCAAGCCGGTCCGAAGCTCCACTTGCAAGTCAAAAGACTAGGCTATTACTGGCCGTCGATGCTCAGGGACGCCATCGAAATGGCTCGAACCTGCAAAACAGTGCCAGCTCCACGCCGATTACATACACCAGGCGCCGGAACCACTTCACCCGACTGTCGCATCATGGCCATTCGAGGCTTGGGGGATGGACATCATTGGTCCCATCTCTCCTAAGTCCGACTCCGACCGGCAGTACATCCTGGCTGCCACCGACTACTTCTCAAAATGGGCCGAAGCTGCCGCCTACCGAGAAGTGAAGGCTGCAACCGTCGTCGACTTCATTCGAACACAAATCATCTATCGATATGGAGTTCCTCGATACATAATGACGGACAATGGTACACCATTCAAAAACAAAGTCATGGACCGTTTTTGCGAAATATTTCGCATACAACAACGGACCTCAATGGCTTACAATCCGGCAGCCAACGGACTCGCAAAAGCCTTCAACAAAACGCTCTGCAAAATCTTAAAGAAGACCATTGGCGCCAACAAAAGGAGTTGGGACGAAAAACTTGGTGAAGCCTTATGGGCTTATAGGACGTCGTTCCGAACGCCGACATAGTCGACCCCGTTTTCGCTGGTTTACGGCACCGAAGCAGTGCTGCCCCTCGAAGTACAGCTCCCATCTCTGCGAATTGCAATGAGAGAAGGACTAACGACGGAGGAATGCGCTCAACTGCGATTGGCAGAACTCGAGTCACTCGACGAACAATGACTCGAAGCGCACCAACGACTCGAGTGTTATCAAGCCAGAATGACCAGAGCCTTCAACAAAAAGGTACGACTCAGGTCATTCCAGAAAGGCGACCTCGTGTTAGTGGTTCGACGGCCAATGCTCTTCACGAGCAAAACTGGGGGCAAATTCTCGCCAAAATGGGAAGGACCCTACGTTGTGCAAGAAGCCTATACGAATGGTGCCTACAAGCTCGTCACTGCAAACGGGTCGGAGCTGCCAATAACAAACGGTAAATTCCTTAAACGATTTTACCCATGAAGAAAGGCAGCCAAAAAAAACAAAAGGAGAGAACCTCGAAAAAAAAGAGTGGGTACTTCTCATTGCAAAAAATATTGTAATGGGGACAGTGCAATCTTCGCAACAGAAAGTGAAGCTACAAGAAAAAAGAGAGAAGAATTCTCAACAAAAAAAAAAAAAAAATCAGGCTGATGGAAACTCGAAGTTAGCTACTCTCTGCCGTAGTCGCCCCACTCCGGCTTAAACTTCAGACAACGCCTGTGTCTCGGCCTCGTCAAGGACAGGCCGTGAACGAAGAGAAACAAGCTGACCCTCCTACGCAGCAGCTTCCTCCTCAGTGGCATCAAGACCTGTACGAATACTCATGAGCTCGGTGTCTATGGTATCAAGTTGCACCGAGAGAGACGCCAAGCGGTCACGAAGGGCTATCTGCTCAACCTCCACAGCCTCACGTTCAGCCTGACATCGATCCAGATCTGCGGTTAAATCATCGCGACGACGGCTGACTTGCTGGACGGATCGCGCGAGTTCAGCTTCGGTGGTGAACCGCTCGGCTAAACTGATCTTCCCGGCCAAAGAACAGCGCAACTGCTGACAACATGCCGACCCCGATGCGAAGTCCTCCACCAACTTCTCCAGAATAGAGGTATCAATACCAACGACCCTCAGATGCTCAAGAATAGCACAGGTGTCAACCACAAGATCGGGCAAACAAGGATCGTCGGCCGGTGCCAAGAATGACTCGACAAACTCAGTCCACGTAGCCAACGCAGATCGTTGCATCAGCATCCTCGACCTTGTCGAAAGAGGAAAGGCCGACAACTAAAAAATAGGGGAAACGAAGTAAGGGGCTGAGAAAGAGAAAAGTAATAAAAGAAGAAGGGGACGAAAGAGACACTCACAGACACAGGACGTGAAGTCGATGAGTTTTCGCTGACAGAAAGATGCTGGAGTTCACCCTCAACTGGTCTAATCTGCACTTCACCATCATGGGGAACAAAAACTAGGCATTCGACCTCGCCGGCTGCGAACTTCCCGACAACAGCAACAGGAGGTGCCTCGTCGATCCATTCCAGTTGCCGAACACCCTCTACGTCGGTAAGACCAAGCAAATCGTCTTGCTGAAAGTCGGGCCGATCCAAAGACGGCACCAGGACGATCGCAAGCTCCTTCGAAGGTACATCGCCTGAAATTTGGGATGTTTGCCCTCCAACTTCAATCATCGGTGCAGGCGCCACCGCCGGCTCCGCAATGATCACTCTAGTTGGCAAATCAAAAGACTGGCCGACCGTCTCCGGATCCTTAATCTGTTCTCCAGCTGAGCCTGACAAGGGAATACTTGCAACTGAAAGTAAAGGAAGTCTCGGCTTACTTACACCTGTACGAAGTCGTCTCTTGAAGGGAGGAGGAGTGTAAACGATTGATTCAGGCTCTGGCACTGCCCGCTTCTTCTTCCTCCAAGCAACTTTCTTCGGCAAAACGGGTGACTCGACCACTCCTTTTCCCTTGTCCAGAGGAGCATTCTCAGCCGGTAAAGAAATCACAACCAACTGGACTTCACCCTCGGTCGGAGGGGTCTCTTTGATCACAACCCCTGTCGCTGACGCTGTTTGAGTCGGATCAGCCAACTTATCCTTCACAACCTTTGGCCGAGGCACTCTCTTCTTCACAGCAGCAGATGCCTTCGCTTTGGCAGCAGCCGGAGATTTTGTACTCTTTTGCGTGCTCTTTCTAACACCACTTCCGGCACCAGCATTTCCTTGCGCAGACTGTGAAGCTTTCTTCAGCACAGGGACACCGTAGAGTTTCTTCCACCCCCTCTAAACAAAAGAAGAGGAGAGAAGGAGCCAAAAGGTTAAAAGACAAGAAAAAGGGAGAAAGTCCGAAAAGGAACTGAGAAAGAACAGCACCTCGAAGTAGGGAACAACAGTTTCGAGCCATGACTCCTGAAAGAGAGCCGTCACACTAGGGTCGGAACTAGAACTCACGAAAGCAGGTACTTCTACGTTGCCAAGAGGACAAGAAGTCGCAGCTCGCCATACTCCTAGCAGTGCATTAACCGTCTCGGTCCTCCATTGGTCGGCAAACAACGCTCCCGGCTGATCTTGGCAAAACCCAAATTGACGAGCAAACCTATGGGGACTGTAAGGCTCCACGATGAATGACTCACGCTGGCGCAAGACAAGAGAAGTCGCTTGCAGACACCAAAAATATTCTACCTCGATCCGAGAAGCAAAGTGACCTGGCTTGTCGACGATAGGACGAGGAGGAAGCGCCGCAGAGGGATACCAACATCGTACCTCACCACGCCAAAACAGAGAACGAGCTTTCTCCTGCGTATAAAAGTGGGTGTGCGCTGGATTGCGGTACAACATCATAAGTGGTCTGTCGCCGTCACTGAAATCAGCTTCACGAACGCCAAAGCGTTGGGCGAGCCAGGCAAAAATATACGGCCAAGGTACTCTCCCTGGAGAAAAGGAGTTAAGGCCTCGATAGATATTTGCCAGAGCTGCGCTGGCCAAGTTGAATTTCCGACCGCCGGCCATGTAACAAGCCACTTTAAGAACACTGACCCTCAGAGTACCATTCGGCAAAGGAAAGACGAAACGGCAAAGCCATGCTGATAGAAAGACGGCAAGATATACTTCATCCGCGAGATTAGCAGGAACTCCAAGCTCTGAAAGAGGTTGATTTTGAAGCACCGAACGGTCGCGGTTCATAGTGCCCGGCGTTTTCTCACGATCGGCCCAGGTATCTGTTATATGCTGCGCACCCTCTATGGCTCGAAACCAGAAGGACACCCACTCAGACATACGAATACCAGCGAATCCATTGGGGCCTATAGCTGTCGCACGGCAGTACAACCGGTAATAAGAAAGGAGAAGGTATTGAAGACTCTCCGGTAGTGGCATGGAACGACTTTGGGTAAAATCTGCCACCGTTGGGGTCGCTTCGTCGTAAATACTCCCTGAGAGAGGTAACCCTCCGAGTTTATGTAGATCCCACAGCAAGATTGACAGCTCTCCCCCCCGGGTGAAGATTGTGTTGGTCGAAGAACACCAGACCTCCGTGAACGAGTGCATGACGTGCTGCAACACCGGTAAGCAAACATAGAGGCTCGAACCGCATGAGTTAAGTCAGCCTGGGCCAGCAGCTCAGGACAAGTGTGGAGGACAACGCCTGCCCACTCAAAGTAGAAAGGTAGAAGTGAAGGACTCATGCATACACATTGCCGACCATCCCAAACATCAAATCCTTCATGGTCGATAGAAAGCTTCGGTTCGGAGAAACGAACTTGATGGTCGTGCAGCGGGCTCAGCAAGATGTGGCCTACCACCTGATGCGGAGATGATGGAGCTTCATTGACCCCAGGGAGATAACAAACTTGATCATCTTCGTCGACAACAGGACGACTCCATAGGTTGTGAACAGACTTGACCGGGGGCACCTCTATATCGCAACCACCATAAGTCGACGGTCCTCCGAGAGGTAATGACAACGCTCGCTGTTTTTCTTCAGTATCACAAATCCGCAAGCAATGGCGAAGAGTACCTTTCAGATATCCTTTACAGCTCGCAAGGGTCAAATCGAGGAAGGAGATGGACTCCGAAGGAGTAGACATCTGCAGCAGAACATAGAGGTCATCAGCCAAACCAAAATCAGGTACGCATTCTTCCCTCCACAAAAAAAAAAAAAAAGAGTCTCCTGCGGCCAAAAGCAAAGTCGCACAAAAAAAGAGGAGAAAGAAACTTGCGAAAAAAATTCAAAGTCGCAAGCAGAGAAACAGAGGGGCGACAAAAAGAACCAGTCGCCGGTCAAAAAAAAAAAAAAAAAAAATGGAGAAACAAAAAAAAAAGAGAGTGGGCAAACCGAAGAGGTATGCCAATCCTCTTCGACCGATCAAGAAACAAATCTGGCGCCCGGCTACAAAGCCAAGCACGATCAGATAGGAGTTCTTTCACCCGACGATCAAGCTGGACAGAGCATATCTCCAAATTCGCAGCCAACTACAAAATCGGCTGGAGTCGATCACAGCACCCGGCGACCGAGCCGAGTGCGACCAAAACAACAACAATTGTTCTCGGAGACCCAAACTGAGAATAGTCCCAAAGTCTCGCGCACGGCAATAGAGCTTAGCGCGACCGAATCAAGCAGCCTCGAGGCCAACAAACCGGAGGCGAACAAAATCGATTTCTCTAGTGCTCGGCGACCAAGCTCAGCACACCAAAACAGAGAATTCAACATCTGGCGACAGTGCCAGATGTCGCACACCCGATCCTAGTGCCTGACGATTGAGTCAGACAGGAAAAAGACGGTGCGAAACAAAAAGAAAGTACCCGGCCACCAAGAAGAGCATCCCCCCGAAGCCCCGCGACCAGCCACAGACCTGGCCGCGATCAAGGCAAATACCCGGCGACCGAGCCGAGTACTATTCAAAACCACGCGACTGAAAACAAAGATGGACGCGACTAAAGCAACACTCGGCGATCGAGCCGTGTGTCGTGCAACAAATTCCTGCAACCGGCAATCAACCCGGACGTAGCTAGACAAAGTCAGGAAAGTAACTCTTCTCTAAAAAAAAAAAAAAGAGAAAAGGCTGCGACAAAAAGAAGTCGTCGCGAAGGAAGAGCAAGCGACAAAAAGAAGCAGTCGCATACAAACCAAAAAGGGAAAAGGCTGCGACAAAAAGAAGCCATCGCAACAAAAAAAAAAAGGTTGTGACAAAAAGAAGCCGTCACCAAAAAGCTGCAACAAAAAGAACCAGTCGCGAAAAAAAAAAAAAAACAGGGGAGACACACAAACACACCTAGCAACTCCTGTTAGCCGCAACTGACCCCGGCCAGTGGCTACCAAAACAAAATTGCTCTCTCGGCAACAGAGTCGGCCAAAGCCAGAACAAAAACAACACCCAGCAACCGAGCCGGATGCGACAACATGAAAAGGCACCACCCCGACGACCCAGTTGGGCTCATTCGAAACAAGTTACCTACACCCGGCGACCATGCCGGAGGCAATTACAGCATCCCGGCGACCATGCCAGAGGCAATCGCAGCACCTCGGCGATCAAGCCAAGCTGCACAACAGAATTCTGTGTCCCGGCGACCGAGCCGAACGCAGTAGCCAAAGCACAACTTCAGCACCCGACGACCAAGCTGGGTGCAGCCAAAGGAGAATCCAGCATTTGGCAATCGAGTCGAATGCGACTCGGATTCAACTCCAGCACGCATACACAAAGAATTGTCAGTTTTGTCGAATTGACAAAATGACAGACACTTAGAGCGCGAGAGAAAAGAAACGTGAGATAGAGAGGAAATTCAAGAAAAAAAAATAGAGAACGAGAGAGAGAGACTGAGGGAGGAGTTAAAAATGAGAGGAGAGAAAAAGAAGAAGAAAGAGGGAGGAAGAGAAGAAGAAAAAAAAAGAGAGTGGGGTCGACCCCGGCTGACTCGAATTCAATCCGAGGCTGCCGGGAAAAGAAGATTATACAGTACCTTTGAATTTCGGTTCGTTGAGAAATTCTGACACAAGCCCGGGAGGTTGCAGAATCAAATCACCAACGACTGTAAGCAGTAGGTCGTACTCTCTTTCTCCAGTCGCAGTCAACCAATTCGCAGACTGAGATAGTCCTCCAGGTCGCTGTCGCAGACTGGCAGAGGTATCAAAATCGCAGACTGTCTTCCCAATCCAGTTCGCAGTCTGTACTCCCAACCCAGTTCGCAGGTAAAAAAAAGCCAAAATCAGTCGAATTCACGGCCCAACAGAAACCCTGAGTCGCAAGCAGCCCTCAAAGTCAAAGTCGCAGATAGAAAACAGAATCAAGATCGCAGATTGCCCAAGAATCGGAGACAAAACAAAAAAAAGGGTCTCTTTCAAATCGTCGCTCAAACCCGCGGCTACTCTTTGGTCTCGATCTTCCTAACAGCAGGTCAAGTTGGAAAGAAATCAAAAGAAGAGGGAGAGAGGTTCGATGGTATTAGGCTTAAGGAAGGTCGAAGAGTCTCTGAATGGGATCGATTAGCCTTCTCAAGAGCATACCAGGGTTTATCAAGGAGAGTCATATTCAAATTGAAATTCGGTTTAGGAATCCAGCAGAAGGAGGCGCTAATCAGAGAAGCGGGACCCACTTCTTCCCAAGCTTTATTTCCCACCTCATTCCTCCCTCCCTCTTCCCCTTCTGCCTCGATCTTCTTCTTTCCCTTCTTCCCTGTCGTAACCGCCTCGATGCTCCTCTCGTTTCCGCCTTCCGCCTCACTCCCCCCTCCCTCTCTTCCTTCCGCTTCGTTCATCCTCTTCTTTCCCTTCCGCCTCAGCTCACTTTCTCTCCCGCTTCGCCTCACTTTCTCCCTTTTTCTGTCCCGATCTCCCTCTCCTCCTTTCCCCTTCCGCTTTGCTTCTCCCTCTCTCCCGTTCGCTTCAATCCTCTTCTCCTTTCGCTTCAATTTTCCTCTCTTTCCCCTTCAGCAGCAGTAGCCCAGTCGACGGCCTTGGAATTTTTAATAGTCGCAGTGGTCGTGGCCGTCCCCGTCCCCTGTTCCGACGTCGTACCTAACGACTATGTGCAAGAAGATCCCCGATCACGCTCCGTCCGAAGCTCGAGGCGCCAGAGAAGAAAGCAATGGACAAATTGACGATTCAACTCTAAATCGGAGAAGCCAAAGTGGTAAAGATGAAACAGAAGGAGAGTCTATCTTCTTGCGTTTTGAGCCTACTCGATTCCATTCGACCAGCAAGGAACAATCCGTTACAGGGCGGCCGAATCAGAATGAAGTCTCTTCAATTCACTTCAGTTCAAGCTCTTTTCTCCGGTGCAGTAACCGAAAGCGATGAATTCATCATAAAAAAAGAAAACTTGCTCAACTCACCAATTGCGGACGCAACGAGAAGGTGTCACCGAATTCGAATTAGCCAAAGTTTTGGCAGAACAAACACACTCTTTCTCTCTCGCACAATGACCAGGTCGTCGGAGCTACACTGCTCTTCATTGCGACCGGCTCTATTCTCCGCACCAGAATTCGACAAATCTTTGGGTCGTTTGGTCGCGAAATTCAAGCCAGACGAAGCAGAAGGGTCACGGCCTATCTCAAAGCAATCTTCGGTTACATTCAAACAACTCCTCTGTTCAGGTATTCACCATAATTCTCCATACCGTGCATACTCTGTATGTTCGCGTATCCAAAAAAAAAAAAAAAATTTAAATTAAAAACAAACAGCTCTAAAACAGCAAGAGAGCCAAAAAAATTTTTAGATACAAGTGTACAGAAAATATACATTGTCCTAAAAGAGCAAGAGGACAGAAGATACGGTACACAAAAAGATAAACGGTCCTAAAAGAGTAAGAGGATCAACAAGAAAAAAAAGAGAAAAAGAGAAAAGCGTGCGTGCGTTGTGTTCTTCAGTTTCGAAACTCGCTCGTTCTCCCTGAACGATCAAGTCTCGAAAGGGGCAATCTGTATGCACCAAAATGTGCATAGCCCAAATTCGATGAGTCTAACAACCCACCAATCCATTACACAACGATCGTGGACAGGCCTCGTCGATCTTTGAAGTTCGTCACTACAGCCCATCGCGAAGTCCAGCCGTGTCATCACGTCATCAACACAGTCGACGTCTTCGTCAGCAGAAACTGTCGAGTCAGCACTCGTCAGCATGCTTCATCATATCACCGCCCACCTCAGCAATCAACAGCCAGTCTCGGTCTTCAACAGAAGGAGAGAAAGAGGGGCCACGTTCCTGGTCTCCCTCTTCTCCTCTTCTTCCTCAAATTCACAGCAGAATGAGGATCGTGATCCCTATTCCCAGGCAACGTCTCTCAATAGTAGCTACGGACCGGCTACAAATAGGCGAAGTTCCGTCGTCCACGGGGGTGAAGAAATTGATTCGAAAAGACATCCCAACGAAAGTGAAGAACTCTCTCCCTGTCTCAAACCGAAGGACTCAAATTCCTTCTAGGAGGAGAAGCTTTCGCTCACAGAGGTTTTATCAAACCATCGAAGCCAAGCAATTCGTCGTTCATCGCTCTACAGTTCGACCGGAGCAGCTCTACACGTTCGCCAGCAGTGTCACTAGTCGATACACGCGGAGCACAAACACCTCCGTCCGACCGACCAAAGCCACAACAGATCGTGCACACTCGCTCTCGCAACTTAAGTTCGACGTTCGTTCATTTGCAGAAGCTTGAACTTCATCAACAACATACAGAGATTGAATCAGAGGAAGTATAGGAGACTGTACTCCCATCCCTTGATACAAAATACACAAATTGTAACACAAAAATTCTCTGTTATAATTGAAATATTCTCTCGGTCGTGCCTCTTCGCGGACCGGCAGATTTTCGGTGAAACAATAAAAAATAAAATAAAAATAAAAAACTTACCCTTTGCAAATACAGTAAAAAAACTACAAACACTGACTAGTAACGACAACTAATCAGTTGGAAATAGTGAAAATGAGGGGGAAAGAAGAAGAATGAGGGATGACTATGTTTTCCGCAGCGAGATCAGGATTCTTCGGGGGTTGGTCGACGGATTTCGACCGAAAATCGGCAAAAAACGGGGTGAGAAACACAAAAACCCTAAATTCGAAGCAGAGAAGAGGAAGTGGAAGGGGCGGCGGGCCGCGAGTCGGCCGGTTCGCGGCGCCGGACCGTTCGAGTTGCCGTTTCTTGGGGGGTTCGTGGTAGCCCTACGAGTCTACGACTACGAGTCCCCCCCGACCGAACCGCTGATCCCCAAATCCGAGTCGACTCGTCCGAGTCGCTCAACCATGAGGATGAGGCGAACTCGTCGCACGTTCGGACAGGGAGCGTTTTTTTTTTAAACTTCTCAACCAACGAATGAATGAAAAACGGTTTTTCCTTGCTCTTTCCGTCTCGCTTCAATGTGTAGTCTCCCCGTCCTTCTTGTTTCGAAAGTTTCCAAGTTCCTACTGCCTACCTTTCGCCTTTCCTTCTTCCGTTTCCGCTTCGTATAAATTTATACGCTGTCTCGGCGAGCAAGTGATTTCTCTTCTCTCCGCTGTTTCTACGATCTGGGTTTCTGTCTAGACTCTTTACTCTAATCGCCTTTTCTCCCTTATCTCCAGAATGGCAGGGCTGTACGCCCCAGTTAGATCCTCTAATTTATCTCAACAGAGTTCTTTCACTTCAAGGCTTCTTCTTCTCCTAACAGTTCTACCCCTGACGCTTGCTGCCTTTGCATTTGTTCTTCAATGGCGTGGAGGGCTCGACGACCCAGCAACGCGATGGCCGACTGACACGCAGAAATTCCCTGGGATGCAGGGAAACAGCCCTTTGAGCACTCATCTCCACTTGGGCACCTCATCTACATCGGATTGCGTGGAAATTCTTGGTCGAAGCTCCTCTCCATCTTTCCCATACTATCGGGGCTGGAAATTTGATATAAGCTATGATCTGAAGCCAAAGGTATGAGATTCTATATCATTACTAGTCTAGTTTGAAGTTTGATGGAATGTTATCAATGAGTTTTACTCCATTAGGATAGATGGGATTGATTTGGTCTGTTTTCTGTTGCTAGTTCCACTTAAGAATTTTGTGGATCTGGTTCATCGAACTTTTTTTAAATTTTTTTCTTTTTTGTTTTCAATTTAGGATTTTGTTACTTCAGGAGCTAATTGATTGATGATAGAACTGATGATCTTAGTTTAAAAGAGAACATGAACTGCTTGGTAATTAAGATTATTTGCGGAGTAACCGTTGCTTTCTGGGAATTAATGCGATCATTTTTTCTTTTTGTTTGTTCTGCTTCATTGCCATTTGAAATCATTTATGCTCACGAAGGATTTTTTATGTGATTCATCGGAAGGGAAGCTAGAATATCTGTTGATTCATGTGTTTGGTTCTTCTTCTTTCTGCTTATTTGATCTAAAAAATTTTTGCAAATTAATTAATCTTTATTTTTATAGAAAGCTATTTTCCTAGAATTATCCCAGGGTGTTTTGAGATTTGGACTTTCTTAGCCTGATTTGCGACCCTACCTGACTGATCGTTGCAAAACATTCTCGGATGCCTTAATGTTTTTTCTTCCAATTTTGATCTGTGTTGTAGCTTGTAAACATCCATTCCTTTAAATTTTTTGACCTTACTGCTGACAAACAGATATGTATTACTACAAGTACTTCAGCTGGCTTAGAGCAGATTTTACCATGGATTTATTATCACAAAGTCATTGGAGTGGGAACCTTCTTTTTATTTGTGGAAGGCCAGGCTGCAACTTCTAATGTGTCTGCAGTCCTTCAAGCAATTACTGTAAGTTGAAAATATTTTTTGTCTTTCTTAGTTCTCCTTTTATTTCTTTGAGAATTTTCTTTTGTTTTTAGTTAAGAAAGAAATCTTACCATCTTTTAAATTATTTTCAGGGAGTTAGAGTAATATTTAGAACCAAAGAGCTTGAGGAAAAACAGGCTAAGAGGTCTTTCAATCTGGGTAGCCATGTGAACTTCAGTTAGTTTTTGTGGAATTAAACTGCTATAGTCGTATTTCCACATTTAACCTAACATCATCATACTTTGCTCCCTCCCTCCCTCCCTCCCTCTCTCTCTCTCTCCCTTCAAGTCTAATTTATGCATGTATGGAGTATCATTTATTTTATTTTTAAAATTTAATACTGATCTTGGATTCTTTTATTTCTGGGCTTACAGTCGGATTTGGAACGAGACTTGGCTGTCGAGCTTCTTTTTCAAGCCATGCAACTATGAACTGTTTGTTAAGCAGTCCCTTAACATGGAGATGGCAATTGTCATGGCATGGGTACGAGAAGTATTAATCATCCCAAATTTGTTTTTCTAAAAGAGTGGGGTATTGAAAATGTGATGCAACATATGAAAATGGTATGCATGGTGGAAATTGGTGCTAAGGTGACGAACACACAATATTACATATAGCTAGGAAAAGCCAAAATCAATAAGAAAATACAGTAAATAATCTCATATTGTTTGTTCTTGTTCTGTGAAGATCCATTGCTCACAGTTTGAAGGATTCTGTCAATGACAGTTGAGGAACCAATAAGTTGTCTAACAGTGACAGAAGCATTAATAGGGTCTTAGGTGAAGCCATCCTAGATATAAACTAACAAAACTATAAATGGGGTTGCTTTCATGTAGTGCTTCAGAATTTTTATAACGCTATGGTGATATGATAATGATGTTGTTGGTGATTCTGTGAAAGAATCTTTTATTATAATTATGCTAATTCTAGAAAGTTAATTGCGTACTTTTGTTAATATTTGTTTTTCAGGATGCGGGCATGGATTGGATCATTCATCTTGACACAGATGAGCTGATTCATCCAGCTGGTGCTCAGGAGTATTCGTTAAGGCGATTACTCTCTGACATTCCTCGCAATGTTGACCTTGTAATCTTTCCAAATTATGTGAGTACTTAAAGGGCTGTATACCTTGTCAAAGAAGTGGATATTTTTTATTTCCCAACAAATGTTGACTGTTCATATATGCTCACTCACTCTTCTTATTTCAGGAGAGCAGTATTGAACGAGAGGACATAAAAGATCCTTTCAGTGAGGTAAACTGTCTCTGCTGTTTCTCTCAATCTTTTAGTTGTCTTTTCTTGTAAACATAATTCCCAGCCTTGGCTTAGTGGTGACATTGGGGATTTTTCAAGTATATAGCCTTGAGTTCTCAAGTCTGCACACTTGGCAAGGGGACTTTGTGTTTGTAATCATCATTCCAAACAAAACGTTTGATACTGGAAATGGGTGGCACAATTTTTACTAGATCATGTGGTGCTGCTCCTATTGCTGAGTTCCAGTTCATTAGTAAAAAATGGTTCTTGACATCAAAAGATTCAGGAGGTTTTATCGTTGTCTATGTTCTATTATTTTGTTGTGATTTGATCTCTAATACATATATTGATGAGTTATAGTTGAGTCAAAACTGTGTGGAATTGTGTAAAGTGGAATAATGCATTTCATTATGTTTATTGAGTCTTATTCATGCCATCTATGCCATCTATATGTTGATGCTCAGAGCAAAAAAAGATCCAAGAACTAAAGCATGCATATTATTTTTTGCTCATTTTAGAAAAATCCCTGTGACATCTTTGAGTGGATCTTCGAACATTAAAGAGAAGAACACTAATCACACTAGAGAATTTAGTGGCTTAGCCTAAATGCCTACCTACTTGGAGAGAATTTATGATTTCCCTAATTTAGGGAGTTCCACAGCTCTTTGACACTCTTTTTTTCACTTCACACCACACTCATGTGTGTGCAGGATAATAAAGTGGAAAATTAGAACACCCTACACCCACACATAAACACCCTACACCCACACATAATTACAATTACTTGATCCTTCCATATATCAGGGCAAATCTAAGTTAATTACAACTGCAAGCATGGGACCCACAGGATGTTTGACAAAACCATTATTGAATCAAGTTTGTCGTCCATAATCAGATTTTTTAATAAAAATGAGGCTAATTTAACAACTTCTTTTGTCTGTTAAAGTAAAATCGAAAAGTCTTTTGCCAATTACTTAGGACAATCGCATATTTTGCGAGCTGAAGTTGCATCAAATAGATCTACATTTTGCTTATTTTCAGTTTTTTTTCAGAATTTTTTACCTGCTTAATATTGAAATGTTTCATGCTTCTAATTCTTGTGATGATTTGTAAATAGGTTACCATGTTCAAGAAGAATTATGATCACCTTCCAAAGGAAACATACTTTGGCTTATACAGAGAAGCAACACATGGCAATCCAAATTACTTTTTGACTTATGGAAATGGTAAATCGGCAGCTCGGATACAGGATCACCTTCGTCCTAATGGCGCTCACAGATGGCACAATTATATGAAGACACCAAAGTAGGTTCTCTTGGACTTTTTATTCATCCTTTTGTTTTGGATGGGACTTTTTTTTTTGTTCTTTTCCTGCAAAGTGTTATTGGAATTTACTCAGGATATGCAGTAGTGGTGTTTGTTCTGTCCTGAACTTGTTTGTTTTGTGTATTTGATAGTGAGATCAAATTAGATGAGGCGGCTATTCTCCACTACACGTACTCCAAGTTTTCAGACTTGACTTCCAGGCGTGACAGGTGTGGTTGCAAACCAACAAAGGAAGATGTAAAAAGATGCTTCATGCTGGAATTTGACCGAGCTGTGAGTTTTACCTCCTTTCTTACTGGGCTTCACAGGAGAGTTAATAAAGATTGATTTCTTCTTACTCAAATCGGGAGGCTTCATTGGATTTGGTCCATATACTTGATTTTTGTGATGCTGTTCGTTATTTATGACTCTGCAGTGAACAAATACCTTTCTCTGCAACCCTTCTAAACGGCTAGTTTTATGCTTCATTCCACCCCTTCCTACTAAACATGAGGACTGTTTCTCTATTTCAAAATAAAAGGATATTTGAGGCATTATTTACTGTCTTATTCCTAGAAATAGGCAAACTTTTTCTGTGTTCCTTTTACTTAGTTACTAAGTAGTACCTAGAATGACACTATTAATGACTGGAGAATTTATCCTGCAGGCATTTATAATTGCTTCAACTGCGACTGAAGAGGAAATGCTACGCTGGTAATTCTTTTCAACATACCAATTTTTCCAAAATGTGGTTTCTGATGAACTTGCATTTTCTTATCATCGTTTGATCTCTTGCTTTATGAAATAAGTAGTTTCTTCTAGACGTGCAATTTAATGGGCTTACTTGTTCTTCACCATCCTATATCATGGTAGTCTGCAAGATTCTCCTCTTTCGCTGGCCTGACCTCTTGTCTCTTCGGTTTGACTCTTCAACTTTATATGCGTGCTACAGAAGTTTGTCCGATAAAGCATGGATTTCCATAATAACAATCCCCATGAAGGTCTGGTTGGTGCTAGTGCTAGTGTTACTACTTTCTGTCAATGTGGTGTGCAACTAAGATCTTTCAGTGACCCAACATTTCTTAAGCCAAACCTGTACCTATTCTTTTATTTGAAAACTGAGCAATATTTTTAAAGATGGCAAAAATACTGAATCGTGAATATTGTTAATAGGTCTTGTCTTATCTTGTTACTGTCTTACAGAAACAAGCTAAATTGTTAATGGAACTTTGATTTCATTACTAGCTTGCAAGTCTAAAATCTTCGGTAGTTGTAAAAGGGGTCATACTTGACTAAGTATCTTTCACAAATTTGTGTGCGTATATATAAGCTGATAAGTGAGTGCTGGCATACAGGTCTGTGGTGGATTGATACTTTTATAATGGTATCAACACGAATAAATCTCTTTAACCATTTGGTTTTTAGTGAAAGTCAAACTGTACTTGTCACAGTAGCTGTAATAATTTTTTTAGCATACTGCAGGTATCGTGAACATATTGTGTGGGGCGACAAAGAGCTTAACTTGAAGCTTCTCAAGAAAGGGATATTGACCAGAATATATGCCCCCATGGTGAGATGGACTAGAGTGCTTGAGGAAGAAGCCCTACTGATTTTATTTGCGTGTTTGTTTATTTTGTTATTTTCTCTACCTTTTCCACAGGCCATTATTCAGAGCTTAAGAGGATCAGGGATCTTTGGCTCAACTATTGCGTCGGCTCGACCTCCATCTCAAGAGAAACTTTTATCCACCGCAAAGGAAAACCTACAGAGGAGCAACTCCACAGTTTCCAGTAGTGGAGCCAGTGGATCTCTGTCACTTCCATCTATTAAAAGATACAGCATCAGCGTGTCTGAGGCAACTGCCAGGAAGGTGCTGGGAATTGATGACGATACTCCATTGGCAGTTCGACCATTGTCGCCCCCAGGCTTGGACGATCTCCACTCGGGAACATGATCAGGCTTCCCATTTCCTTAGTGGTCATGTCAGGTTGAAAATCGTCTGAAAATCTTATAGTTTTCAGATATTCGTAGTGGGTCTTCCCGATCATATTACCCAAGCGCTGGTCTACACTTACTGTGGTTTTGTAGTGAGATTGGGACCTTGGATTACCACCTCTTTACCCTAGCTGAGGTGGTCAGTTCTCGGGCACATTTTTTCTCTGCTGGTCGAGGTTACTGGCATTCCAGAGGTCCATGACGTGTCTGATCCATATTAATTGATGTATAGAAGGGAGTCCCCTGTGTAGACTCGTAATTCATACTCTGATTTTTACTTATTGAGGAATCTCATAGTCTTTACAGTTTTCAGTGGCTCCTGATTTTAATTAAAGCGCCGCTAAGAAACATGCAAACAAATGATGTATCTGTGGGGCAGTTAAATATACGAGGGTCTCATTTATTTGTTGACTTGGTTATCTATAATAATTTATTAAATGAATTCCATCACAAAATCATTTTCTATTCTTTGAAAGGCAGTATTAGCAAAACCGACTCAAACTGGCTGACGTAATATAGTAAAATCATAATTAAAATATTCTTTATTTTGTTTCCAAGTATACTGATTTAAAGCGTTGGAGTACCAAAATCATATTTATATGATAGAAGGCGTAGCACATGCAAGTTCCACAAATGGTTCAATCTTGTTAATTAGGTTAGAGAATCAGAAATATTTTATAACAGACCGCAATGGCCTTCTAAATGGAGCCCGGATCCGCTGGACAAATTGCAGCGTGGCCAAAGTGATTCGCTTTGGCCACACTGCAATTTGGAACCCTAATAGACCGGGTTGGACAAATAGTTTAAAAACGGAGAATTATGATTCAAGGACCGAGTAATATCAAAATAAAAAGATTAGCCACAGTGTCGTTCGTAGAAAAAGGGTTTAGCCAGGATTTTGGTCGTCGATAGAGGGTTTTAGCCACGACTTCGGTCATCACTAATGGGTTTTAGCCGCAACTTCGGTCGTCGCTAATGGGTTTTAGCCACGATGTGGCTAAAAGGATTTAGCACGCACACCGATTGTGGCTAAAAGATTTAGCCATGACTTTGGTCGTCGCTAAAGGGTTTTATCCATGACTTCGGTCGTCGATAAAGGGTTTTAGCCACGGCTTCAGTTGTGGCTACAAAGATTTAGTCAAGACTTCGATTGTGGCTAAAGGAAAGACTTGGTTCGTGGCTAAAGGGTTTTAGCCTCAACAGAAGTTGAGGCTAAAGGGATTTATCCACGACTTTGTTTGTAACTAATGAGTTTTAGACACGACTTTAGTTATGGTAAAATGGATTTAGTCGCATATTCGATTGTGGCTAAAGGGATCTAGCTACGACTTTGTTCGTAGCTAAAGGGTTTCATCCACGACTTTGAATGTGGTTAACAAGATTGACATCGGTTTTAGTTAAATGGGTTAAGCCACGACTTTGGTGCTGGTTAACAAGATTGACTTCGGTTTTGGCTAAATAGGTTAAGCCACGACTTTGGTTATAGCAAAAGGGATTTAGCTACGACTTCGTTTGTCACTAGTAGGTTTTAGCAAGGATTTCGGTTGTGGCAAAAGGAATTTTGCCACGACTTCGGTGGTGGCTAAAGGTATTAGCAACAACTTCGTTTGTGGCTAATGGGTTTTAGCCACGATTTTGGTGGTGGCTAAAGGGTCTAGCCACAACTCCGGTGGTGGCTAAATGAATTTAGCTACGACTTCGTAGGTGGCTAAAGAAATTTAGCCACAATTTTGATTTTCTCTTATGGGTTTTAGCCACGACTTCGGTTGGGGCTAAAGGTGTTAGCCACGATTTTGTTCATAGCTAATGGGTTTTAGCCACGATTTTGTTCATAGCTAATGGGTTTTAGCCACGAATTCAATTATGGATAAAACGATTAGCCACGAGTTTGGTTGTGGGTAAAGGGGTTTAGCCATGACTCGGTGGTGGCTAAAGGGATTTTGCCATGAGTTAGGTCATGGCTTATGGGTTTTAACCACGAATTCGGTTGTGGTGAAAGGGATTTAGCCACGAATTCGGTTGTGGCGAAAGGGATTTAGCCATGACTTTGGTTGTGGCAACATGGATTTAGCGATGACTTCGGATGTGGCAAAAGAGATTTAGCCACGACTTCGTTCGTGGCTAAAGGGTTTTAGCCTCAACTTCGGTTGAGGCAAAAGGGATTTATGCAGGACTTCATTTGTAATTAATGGGTTTTAGCCATGACTTTAGTTGTGACTAAATAGATTTAACCATGACTTTGGTCATGGCTACATGGATAGCTATGAGTTCTTTCGAGTTTTGTCCGCGACTTTGGTTGTGGATAAAGACATTTGAAGTTGACTTTGGTTTTGGCTAAATGGATTTAGCCACAACATCAGTTATGACAAAAGGGATCTAAAAACGACTTTGTTTGTCACTAATGGGTTTTAGCTAGGATTTGGGTAGTGGCAAAAGGGATTTTGCCACGACTTTGGTTGTGGCTATTAACCATGACTTCATTCGTGGCTAATAGGTTTTAGCCACGACTTCGGTTGTGGCTAATAGGTTTTAGCCACGACTTTGGTTGTGGCTAAAGGGATATAGCCACGACTTCGGTTGTGACTATAAGGATTTCTTATGGGTTTTTGGCACGACTTTGGTTGTGGCTAAATTGATTTAGCCACGACTTCGGTTGTGGCTAAAGGGATTTAGCCACGACTTCGTTCGTGGCTAAAGGGTTTTAACCTCAACATCTGTTGAGGCAAAAGTGATTTATCTACGACTTCGTTCGTAATTAATGGGTTTTAGGCACGACTTTAGTTGTAGCTAAATGGATTTGTCTACGACTTCAATCGTGCCTAAAGGGATTTAGCCACGACTTCGATCGTGCATAAAGGGATTTAGCCACGACTTCGATCGTGCATAAAGGTATTTGGCCATAACTTTGTTCGTCACTAATGGGTTTTATCTTGGACTTTGTTAGTGACAAAAGTGATTTAGCCACGACTTCTATTGTGGCTAAAGGTATTAACCACGACTTCGTTCGTGGCTAATGGGTTTTAGCCAGGACTTAAGTGGTGGCTAAAGGGATTAGCCAGGATTTCGGTGGTGGCTAAATGGATTTAGCCACGTCTTCGGATGTGGCTAAAGGTATCTTGCCATGACTTTAGTTGTCACTTATGGTTTTTTGTGACAACTTTGGTTGTGTCTAATGATGTTAGCCACGACTTCGTTTGTGGCTAATGGGTTTTATCCACGACTTTGTTTGTGGCTAATGGGTTTTATCCACGACTTCGTTTGTGGCTAATGGGTTTTATCCACGACTCCGGTTGTGGCTAAAGGTATCTTGCCATGACTTTGGTTGTCACATATGGTTTTTTGCGCCAACTTTGGTTGTGGCTAATGGTTTAGCCACGACTTCGTTCGTGGCTAATGGATTTAGCCACGACCAAACAGCCAAACAGAGACGACGAAGAGGGCTTCCAGATCCGCTCCTTAAAAGAGGCAACGGAAGCCAGAGAACGCCTCAGCTAGCAAACCCCAAAAATTAGGGTTTTGTGAGGAAGGAGACGACGTAAACAGGTCCGTTATTCGGACCTCGCGAATCTGACTCTCGGGACCGGACAAGACAACCCAATATCTCAGGCTGGATCCCTAGGATCTGACTCTCGTAACCGGACAAGCTGACCCGGTATTTCATGTCGGACCCCTAGGATCCGGTTTCTAGGACCGAAACTTGGTCTTGTACCTAAAGTCGGACCCATAAGGTCCGACCATGAGATCCGACGAGCCAACGTCTCGCGCGAGTGAGGCACCCTGGCTCGTCTTCCCCAAAACTCAATTTGACGTAGGGCAAGGGCGAGAGCCCCACCTGACGATCACTGCCCCAACCATTCACCTGGCCTCCTGGAGACGACAGCGCCGGCAGGAAATCCACCGGAATTCCGACCCACCACAGGGGGTTAAAAAAAATGAATGAAGGAGAGAGACCAAAAAAAAAAAAAGAAGAAAAAAAAAAAGAGAAAGAAAGGTGAAGAGTGAAAAAAAATAAAATAAGAATTGAATGAGAGAAAAAGAAGAAGGATGGGAACGAGAGAAGAAGAAAAAAAAAGAGTAGGCACGATGTACTCAGCACCCTCGAAACAGCCACGAACAGAGCTTGACTAAAAAAAAAAAAAACATACATATATAAAATATCTATACCTGGTGCAATTCGTGTAAGAGTTTCGAAGCAAGGCTCTAATTTGCGCAAGAGAAAGACCAGAAGCCTAGAACCACCTTGCACCACGGGGAAGAAAACCACAGAAAGAGAAGAAGAAGACTGGAGCCAGAGCAGAGTTATAGCCTTCGGGAGTCTGAAAGTTGCACGCGCCAAAAGAGAAAACGAAGAAGACTGATGAAATTTTAAGGGACATCAACAGTTACCTAATTTCAGGGGATTGATAATCCCTCTCTAAAGGGGATCCTATCCAAAGAGATTTTCATGCAGCGTTCTATTCAAGCAAGAATTCTGCATGGGAATTCAAACGGAGATCAGGACGCCAATCAATCTAGGGCGGGGCCCACAACCCCACTCTGGTTCTCTCCCCACCAAGTTATGAGATACTGGGAAAGTAAGCCATGACGGAGCGGGACCCACCACCGGAGCTAGATTGCCGTAACTACGCACCCTACTCTGCCGCAACCTGATTCGGACTAAAACCAAGATGAATTCTCCATCTAGGTACACCATATTCTCCGTTACACATACGTATGCATATGAATGGAAAAAAAAAAATCAAACAGCCCTAAAACATAAAGAGGGTCCAACAAATACATAGAGTGTACAGAAAATATATATTGTCCTAAAAGAGAAAGGGGACAGAAAATACGTACACAAAAAAATAAATAGCCCTAAAAGAGTAAGAGGGTTTAAAAATGAGGGTGTGTGCATGCGTGCATGCGTAAGTGTGAAAATGAGTTTGAGACTTGCTCGTTCTTCGAACAAGTAATTCTCAAAGGGGGCAAATTGTAGACGCCAAAATCCGGTTGGCCCATCTATAGTAAGTCCACGCAATAGCCCACCCGCAAATCCATTGATCATCCACCAAAGGCCCACCGAAGGCCTATTCATCAAATCTATAAGTCGTCGTGTAGCAGCCCGTCATCGGGCCCGCCGCTTTGCCATGTCACCAACCTTGCCACCACTGACATCATCAACAACTCACTGCCACGTCAAAGCCACAGTCACCTGGTCGCCAGCTATGCAAGTCACTTCAATTGACTAAGTCTGGTCGTCCAACAAAAAGGGTCAGGAAATAGCAAGTCATCGATCAATTTTTCCTCTTATGAGGATCTATGGGGAGAGAAAAAAGGGATCACCCCCTCCTGAGGACTAGGATCGAGATCCTCATTTCAAGGATTGATCTCAAATAACTCATCTCCTGGCTACAAATTGCCAGAGACGGAACGCCAAAGGGGTTCAAAAATTTTCACTCAAGGTCATTCTAAACAGAAACATTCTCGAGCCTGAAGTTCATATATCCTCCAGTTTGTCAAAATTTATAGTCTACCGAAAAAGCTCTACACGTTCACCGATGACATCAACACACCGAAAACATGGAACACAAATACTTTCATCCGGTCGACTACATCCATTATCGTTCGTGCACACTCATTTGGAGGCTAAATTCGTCACCAACTTGCAGGAAGTAGCAACTTCGTCAACCAATCCATGGAGATCGAATTAAAGGAAAGCTAAGAGAATGCACCCGCAAAATTTCCCAATTTACACCCAACTTATAAATTTCTCTGTAACTTTGTCAAATCAATCAATCGGTCACGCCGCTTCGTGGACCGGAGGATTTGCGTCGCTACAGATCTAATTTTGCTCTGTCAATAATGTGTCTGTAATTTTGATCCGACTCAAGTTATTTTTTCTTTTCCTCTCTACTCTCCCTCTCCGAGGTAACAATTCTTCCACTTTGTTATTTTTTTTTCTTTTCTTCTATTATTCTCTCTGCTATCCCCTCTCAGTTATTTTTCCAGCTGATTCATTTTATTGGCTGCATGCTCCTCCGCTCTCCCCCTTGCTTTCTCTCTCTTTCCCCCTTTGTTCTGGGTTTCTCTCTTCCACTCTATTATCCCCTCTCAGTTATTTTCCCAGCCGATTCATTTTATTGGCTGCATGCTCCTCCGCTCTCCCTCCTTACTCTCTCTCGTGCCCTTATTGCTCTGGGTTTCTCTCTTCCTCTCCTTCCTGTCTTTTTTTTTTCATTGTCGTGTCCTCGCTTTGGGTCTCTTTCTTCCCCACGTTCTCTGATTAAAGACCTTTTCCTCAACTCTTGATTTCGTTAGGATTCTACATTTTCTGTTTGTCCTCCCACTCTCTCTGTTGCTTTTTACTTTCTTTCATCCTTCGTCCGTCCTTGCTTTTCATTGATTCCGCATCTTTTCTCTTTTCTTTTAGTATAAATAATATTTGAAGTTCTCATTTTTTCTATTTTTAAATTCCATCTTGCACCTGCTCTATCTTTCAGTTATGGGTGGGCATCGGATCGGATTTTTTGGGTAACCCGACCCGACCCGACCCAACCCAAAAAACCCGGGTTTGGATTCTTAAATCCAACCCACGGGTCAGGTTTGGGTTTAGGAATCCAAACCCGATCTCAGGTCGGGTTCGGTTTCTCACGGGTTTTTAATATTTTATTTTTTAATATATTTTTCTTGAGTTATTTAAAAAAAGTATATAAAAAAATCAGGTTTTTTTGGGTCGGGTTAAGGTTTGTAAAATAATGAATCAGGTCGGGTTTAGGTTCGGATTTTAAAACCTGTTAGGGTTTTTCATGGGTTTAAGTTTCGGAATTTTAAGTCAGGTCAGGTTCGGGTTTTCATAAACCTAACCCAAGAAAAACCTAATTGCTCAAGCAGGTATCCCTGATTTCATCATACTGTTCCCTTTCTCCTCCTTTGGTTCTCTGCGTCCAAAACTTTTTCCTCCATTGGCTATTTCTCCTTTTAAATTGATTTCACAAGAATATAAAAGAACGTTGTAGTAATGTTCACGACGACGATGTGAGTTGGGTATCTTTGGATGGTCAATTTATTTCTAATAGTTTTGCTCTCTTTTTTAACGATTTTATATCGTAGTGCTCTTTAAAATAATTTAGTGTTTTTTCATGATTTTAAACATTAATTATAGGTTTTTAAAAAATATTTTGACCATTAGTTGTTGTTTAATATAGTACTTAACTTTAAGCTCTACTATTTGTAACTAATTTTATTTAATTATAATAGGTATTTTGCTCACAATATTTATTACGGTTTGTAACTTTGTATCATAGGGCACATGATACTAGGAACCCATAGTAGGGTCATAACGTTAGGATCATGGGGAGAGTAGAATCCTGGGGGGTGGGAGTTGGATCTTAGTAGTTAGGGGTGGACATCCGGTCGGGTTTTTCGGGTAACCCAACCTGACCTGACCCAAAAAACCCGGGTTTGGATTCCCAAATCCAACCCGCGGGTCGGGTCCGGGTTTGGGAATCCAAACCCGACCTCGGGTCGGGTCGGGTTCGGGTTTACCCAAACAGACCCGCAGGTTTTTTATTTTTTTTTTTTATATATTTTTCTTGATTTATTTAAAATATATATAAAAAAAATCGGGTTTTATGGGTCGGGTTCGGGTTTTGTCAAAACCCGTCAGGTTTTAGTAGGGTCGGGTCGGGTGCGAATTTGTAAAATTGTAATTTAGGTCGGGTTCGGGTTCGGGTTTTTTAAGGGTTCGGGTTTCGGGTTTTTTAAGGGTTCGGGTTTCGGGTTTATAAGTCGGGTCGGGTTCGGGTTTTCAGAAACCCAACCCAAACCCCACCCATGCCCACCCCTATTAGTAGTAGGCTCTAGGGAGTAGCTTCCTAGTTGTAGGTTCACATGGGAAAGTATTGATTACTTTTTATTTTTAGAAATAATTACACTTCAAATAGTATATAAATAATATTTATTTTATAATATAAATTATTTAAGAAAATCCAATTAAAAACCTCCTACAAAAGACACAAAATAGGAATTTTGTTCCATTTTAACCTTTTAAGTTTAATTGGTTTATTTTCATGCAATTACTAAAATAATTCAAAATGGAATTAATATTTTAAGGGAATGAAGAGAAAAAACTTATTTAGTGTTCACCAAATACTATAATCAACCCCTATTTTTTCTTTTATTTATTCATTCCCTACTCAACATTGTTAGTTATCAATTCCCATAAAAATAAATATATGATTGTACGCATCAAAATATGCGTGGCCCAAATTCGATATGCCCAACAATCCATCGGTCCATCAAACAACGATCATGGGTAGGCTTTAATCGTCATCAAGGTTCGTCGTGGCAACCCACTACGAAGTCCAGCCGCATCGCCACGTCACCAGCACAGTCGGCACCTCGTCAGCAAAGAATCGTCGAATCAGTATGCATCGTCAGCCCACCACTCAGTCTTCAACCGAAGGAGCGAAAAGAGGGCCACGATCCTGGTCTCTCTCTCTCCCTCGTCTTCCTCAACATTACAGCAGAATGAGGATCACGATCCCCATTCCAAGGCAACTCCTCTCAACAGCCACACAGACCAGCTACAAATAGCCGAAAGTTCCCTGTCTCGGGGGTGAAGAAATCGATTCTCAAATTCAGACAAGTGAAGAACTCCCTCTCTAAACCGAAGGACTCAAATCCCTTCCTGGAGAAGAAGCTCATACACACCTAGAGGCTTCTCAAGACATCGAAGCCCAACAATTCGTCGCTCGTCGTCCCAATAGTTCTCGCGAAGCAGTTCTACACGACTACCGGCAACGTCACAAGTCGATACACGCGGAGCACAAATACCTCCGTCCGACCGACCGACGCCAAGACAAGTTCGTGTACACTGGTTCCAGCAACTTCAGTTCGACGTTCGCTTATTCACGAAGGATTCGACTTCACCAAATTCACACGGAGATTGAATCAGAGGAAGCATAGGAGATTGTACCCACAATTTTTTATATTTACACCACAACCTGTAACACAAATTATTCTAAAGTAATCGATTTATCCTCTCGATCGCGCCTCTTCGCCAACCGGTAGATTTTCGATGAAACAAATTTGGCATACCCGGTGGGACCTTTACTACCTCTCATCTCTTCCTCCGTCAAAAAGAAATCCAACCTCAGCCATGGCCAGTAACGCCAACAATGGAAACAACAACAATGGGGGCAAGCAAACTGCCACCTCGAGGTCTGTTCGACCGCGCCTCGCCGCAACCGAAAGCTCGATCACAGGAGCTCGCGGACCGACTACCGCATCTCCGGCCGATCTCCGCGCTCCTACCTCTCCACCGCCGGTCACCTGCCCAATGACGAGAGCCATGGCCAGGAATTTGTCCGCTGGGCAAATTCCTTTCATGCGCGACACACGCCGTCCAAGTGCTCAGTTCGTACCACAGGCTACCGCGGCCTCAAACAAACCAACCGCAGTCGCCGCCAAATTATTACCAGCGATGGCTAGACCAACATACCTGGCCGTCGCCTCCTCACCTCCCACTCGCAGTCCGACTATCAGCCCAGCCCAGTCGCCACCATCACGGAGAAGTTCTATCGTCCCCACCCTGGTGCGGCGATATGAACAAGGTTCCGCTTCCACATCCTCCGCAAAAGGAACACGGTCGTCACCGGTCTCCTCTATACAGAGAACATCGGCCAATGACAACTCACCGGTCGTGTTGGTCTCTCACGACCTCCTGGCCGCACTCAACGCAACGGCTAGCCCACCACCTGTCCATTCACCTCGCCGACAAACACTGGCGATTTCTCTTGCTACCACATCGCCCATTTCGCCTTGCCGATTCTCAACGGCGGCTGTTATTGCAAGCCAGCCGTCACCCAGAGTCACCCTCCGCAATCAAATTGCGACCGGTCCCCCACAACGACCGCCTCTTCAGTGAAGTCACCGACGAAGGCTTCATATCTTCAAGTTGCGTTGGGAACAATTACTCCGACGCAAACCGTCCAAATGGCCGCAATGACAACTTCAGCTAAAACGGTTGAAGAACAGCTGTCCGAGTTGCAAGCCGCGCTCAAAGAGCAGAGCGAGCAGTTGCGCATCAAAGATGCGCAAATTGAAGCCCGCGACCTTCAAATCACAAGAATGCTCGAAAGATTTGAAATGAGCATGGCGGCGAACAATTCCGGCGTTGTTTCTCAAGAAGCCGGTTGAAACCACCCGACCACTAGTACTTCTGTCGGACCAATCCAAGAGGATCCTTCCTCGGACGACGAGCTGCCGCCCATCGCACCAGTCGTCACCCGCAGAAGCCGAACTGAAGCGGATCCGACTACCCTCACGATCGACGCGGTCAACGAACTGATCAACCGCGCCGTGCGAAATAGCTCAGGCGACAACAAATCAGTCGTCTACCGGAGGCCGTACACGCAAAGGATTCAAAATATTCCTATGCCGATCGGGTACCGTCCTCCAAAATTTCAACAATTCAATGGCGACGGGCACCCAAAGCAGCACGTCGCTCATTTCATAGAAACCTGCAACAACGCCGGCACCGACAGCGACCTGCTGGTAAAACAGTTCGGCCGGTCACTAAAGGGAAACGCCTTCGACTGGTACATCGAGCTACCCCAGGAGTCCATCGACAGCTGGGAGCAACTAGAATGGGAATTCCTCACCCGTTTCTACAGCACTCGGCGTACCGTCACTCTAGTAGAAATCGCCAATCTCAAACTAAAAAAGGGCAAGAAGGTGGTTGACTACATCAACCGATGGAGAAATTTGAGCCTAAACTGCAAAGAAAGCTCAAACCTCTCCCTCGAAGCCGAGATCGAAATGTGCTCTCGAGGAATGCATTGGGAACTCCTGCGCTACATCCGTAGCCGACGGCCGAACGATTTCCAAGAGCTCGCAACAGAAGCTCACAACATGGAGATCCTAATAGAAGAACGAGGAGAAGAAGGGTCCTCTTCCGCCGATCCACGCAAAAAGAGAAAGGCACCTGCTGCGGCCGCACCAAAAGAAACGAAAGAGAAAACGAAATCCTCTTTCGCGACCAACGTTGTCGAACCGATCAAGGTCGGAAGCAAGGGCAAGCAAACTTACCTCCCACGACAATTGACGGGAGGCTTCAAGAAGCTGACACTGGAAGAATGATAGGCAAAGACATATCCCTTTGTCGACGCCAACGTCCCCATCATGCTCGATCAGCTGCTTGACAATCAGCTACTGAGGCTGCCAGAAATCAAAAGACCTGGCGACCAATCCAAAAGCAAAGATCCAATTTTTTTCAAATACCACCGGCTGGTTGGGCACTCGACGGAGAAATGCTTCGTCTTGAAAGACCGTATCATGGAGCTGGCAGCCCAAGGACGCATCAAAATCGAAGGAGCTGAAGACACAGTCTCCTCACATGCTATCTCCATCCAAACCGTGCCAAACCGGTGAGCTCAGGAACGAGCCATAAAGAAGGAGTACCGACCAAAGCCCGGTTCCTCCAGCCGTCCGTACAACAACAACAGACGACCACCGGCTAAGGTCACACCAAAACCGGCACCCCGCGAAGAAGCTGCAACCGACGCAGAGGGGTGGACCCTGGTCACACAGAGAAAAAAGCCTCTTCGAGAAATCGAACCGGCACCGGCGACCATCAAAACAAAAGCAAAGCGGCCAAACAAAAGAGCCGCAAAATGCCAAAGAAAAGCTCCCAGGACTGACGTCCAGGGGGCAAGCAAAAAGAAAAGAAGACCCGTCACATTGGCGGAGTTCTTCCCCAAGGAGTTCCTCTCGCCGCCTGCAATGGTGGCGACCTGCTCAACAGCTCCTCCCGAGCAAACAGCTACGAAAGAGAAGGGCAAAAGACCAGTCGTCGAATGCGACAACCTAGAGACGTCGCTCAAACAAATCTCACATCTCAACAAAATTGAAGATGACCTCGATTTGGACATCAAGTCCAGACAAGCCCTAATTCGAGTCCTCGACAAACCAGAGGAACTCAAAGCCGAGCTCGAGATGCTGCTCATGAGGAAGCACGACTTGCCAAAGGTCGGGCTGACTCCGCCTTACAGAAAGGAGGAGGAAGATGCATTATCTCCACCACAATTTGCAAAAGCAGAACAAGCACTGGCCATCACATGCCCACCGTGCATTACATTCAGAGAGGAAGACGCACAATTGGGGTCGAAGAATCACAACAGACCGTTGTTCATCTCCGACTACATCAAAGACTACAAAATCAACTGTATCCTCATCGACTGTGGATCCGCAGTCAATATTCTGCCTATTCGCACGATGAAGAACATTGGTCTCTCCGCCAGCGACCTCTCTCCTAGTTCTCTCCTCATCCAAGGTTTCAACCAGGAGGGCCAAAGAACACTCGGCATGACAAACCTGAAGCTGCACATCGGAGACATGATAGCCGATACGCCTCTTCAAGTCATCGATTCCAGGACGTCTTACAACCTGCTTCTGGTTCGGCCATGGCTCCACTCAAACGGAGTCGTGCCATCCACCCTGCACCAATGCTTCAAGTATTGGGAAAACGGCAAGCAGAAGACGGTGTATGCCGACGAAAGTCCATTCACAGAGGCGGAGGCTTCGTTCGCAGATGCCAAATTCTACCTGACGACCAGACCGACAGTTAAATTGTCACCTTGGTCGAACCAAGCAGCTAACGCCGGAAGCACTCCGACACAGGCTGCATCGGCCCAACAACCGGCGCAACTCAAACAGTCGTCGCAGCCCGCCAAAGCACAGACTCCGACACAAGTTGCATCTCCTACATAGACTACGACGCAGGTCGTATCCCGAAAGCAGCCAACATACAACAACCAGTCGGCACATGGTAACAAATCGGCCAAGGCTACTCCAGCGCCGAAGCGCCCCAGTGTACCCATCCTGCGGTATATTCCACAGTCGCAAAGGAAGAAAGGAGAAGCTCCCTTGGTCGCCTGCCACAAAATTCAGCCGACCCCTTTGCCAGAAAAGGTCACGCTTCCTCTGCCAAAACTGGAGGAACGAAGCGTCGTGAAACAACTCCCGAGTCAGGAACAGTTGCCAACCACACGCTCGAACGAAGGTTTCGACCCAAATGCTTACCGACTGATGGCAAGAGCCGGGGGTAACCTGACAAAGGATCAAATCCACGAGAAGCCTCCTGTGACCTTACCCGTCTTCACTCCAGAGCAGGAGAAATTGAAAAACAAAGGGCATCGCATCAGTCAAGGTCGCTTGGGCCTCGGCTACGAGAGGCCAAAACCAATCAAAATCTATACAGCCCAAGCAAAGCCAGTCAAGATAACTAGAAAGTCATCGGCAGATGTGCACCAAGTCTCAGTTGGCCAAATCCCAACCGAGAAACAAAATACTCCAAAGCCGGTGATTATTTACACAAAAGCCGCCATCAATCGACGTCGACCAAAGAAAGACGGCGGTCAAAGAAAGACGGCGGTCCAGTCGTCATCTATACATTGAAGGCAGCCATTGCTCGAGCTCGTGCCTACGACTCAGTCACAGTGAATCACATCTCCATCACAGACGACGAACAAGAAGATGAGGAAATTGTCTTGAAGGAGGCTCCGGCTGAATTCGAAGAAGGAGGCCAGTCGACAGTCGACGAATTAAAGAAAGTCGACTTGGCCACGATAGAAGACCCGAGGCCGACATTCCTCAGTGCTTCACTGACGGCCGAAGAAGAAGTCGAATACATGGCGCTGCTTCGCGAATACCGTGACATCTTTGCCTGGAACTACACAGAGATGCCCGGCCTCGATCCGCGAGTAGCAGTTCACAAATTGGCTGTTCATCCCTCTGTTTGACCAGTAAAGCAATCGCAACGATGGTTCTGGACAGAACTTGTGCCAGAAATCAAAAAGGAGGTCGACAAGTTGATCGCGGAAAATTTCATCAGGGAGGTGAAGTACCCGTCTTGGATTGCAAACATCGTCCCAGTCAAAAAGAAGACTGGCCAAATTCGGGTCTGCGTCGACTTTCGCGACTTGAATAAGGCGTGCCCGAAGGACGACTTCCCTCTGCCAATTACCGAGCTTATGGTCGACGCGACGACAGGTCACGAAGCCCTATCTTTCATAGACGGGTCCTCTGGCTATAACCAAATTCGGATGGACCAAAAAGATGAGGAGCTCACCGCATTTCGCACTCCAAAAGGGATCTTCTGCTACAAAGTAATGCCGTTCGGACTCAAAAATGCCGGCGCGACATATCAAAGAGCAATGCAGAACATTTTCGATGACTTCCTCCATAAGCAAGTCGAATGCTACGTCGACGATTTGGTGGTGAAAACGAAACAGAGAGCCGACCATCTTCTCAACCTGCGGGCAGTGTTCGAGAGACTCCGGCGGTTTCAACTCAAAATGAATCCGCTGAAGTGCGCCTTCGGCGTCACCTCAGGCACGTTTTTGGGGTTCATCGTCCATCACAGAGGAATCGAAATCGACCAGTCAAAAATCGACGCCATTCAAAAGATGCCGGAGCCCAGAAATGTCTCTGAGCTTAAAAGCTTCCAAGGTCACCTGGCGTACATCCGCCACTTCATTTCGAACCTCGCCGGGAGGTGCTAGCCTTTCAGTCGTCTGCTAAAGAAGGGTACACCATTCGAGTGGGACGACGCTTGCCGGAACGCCTTTAACAACATAAAGGCGTACCTCACCAAGCCACTGGTGCTCGTAGCTCCGATCGTTGACAAACCACTGCTGCTATACATTGCAGCACAGGAGAAGTCGGTGGGAGCTCTTTTGGCTCAATGTGATGAGGACAACAAAGAACGTTCTCTGTATTATCTCAGCCGAACACTGGTGGGTGCCGAGCTCAACCATACACCGATCGAGAAGACCTGTCTGGCCCTCATATTCGCAATTCAAAAGCTTCGACACTACCTCCTGGCGCATTCAACGAATCTCATTTCGCGAGCTGATCCGTTGAAGTACATTATGTCTCGTCCAATCCTCTCCGGTAGACTGGCTAAGTGGGCTCTGCTCTTATCAGAATTTGAGATCAACTTCGTTCCTCAAAGAGCGATTAAAGGCCAAGCATTGGCCAATTTCTTGGCTGACCACCCGGTGCCGGCCGAATGGGAGTTAACTGAGGAATTCCCAGACGAAGAAATATTCTTGGTCGAAGTGCTTCCACCTTGGGAGATGTATTTCGATGGCGCCGCACGAAGAAATGGAGCTGGCGCCGGAGTCCTTTTCGTCTCTCCAAAGAAGGATCTACTGCCGTATTCGTTCGTGCTCACCCAGATTTGCTCGAACAATGAAGCAGAATACCAAGCCATCCTCCTCGGACTCGGTATAGCGGTCGAGATGCAACTGCCGCAGTTAAACATCTACGGCGACTCGGCTTTGGTCATCAAGCAATTGACAGGAGAGTTCGAAGTAAAGAAACCCGAGCTCAAACCTCTCTGGAGATATGCCGGTGAACTTCTGACCCAAATCCCGGAAGTTTCACTCCACTACGTCCCTCGCTCCGAGAATGGGCCAGCCGATGCATTAGCCGGCATTGCTGCCAGTTTAGCACATCTGGATGAGCGGCCAAACCGAGTTCCCGTGTACGAACAATGGGTCATCCCTCCACCAGCCAAGGAAGAAACAGAAGAAGAGCTAACGGAGGAGATAGAAGAATCTCTCCCTATCTCGGCTAGCCAAAATCAAACCGAAGATTGGCGTGAACCCATCATCAACTTCCTCCACCACAGCACGCTCCCAGTCGACCTGCGAGAGCAAGTCCAAATTCGCCGAACAGCTCCCAGGTACGTTTTTATCAACGACGTACTATACCGAAGGTCATACGAAGGGTTGCTCCTTCGCTGCCTTTCAAAACAAGAGGGATTGCAAGTATTGAAAGAAATACACAGTGGGATATGCGGAGCACATCAAGCTGGTCCAAAGCTCCACCTGCAAGTCAAACGACTCGGCTATTACTGGCCAACTATGCTCAGGGACGCCATTGAAATGGCCCAAACCTGCAAACCGTGCCAACTCCACGCCGACTACATACACCAACCACCGGTGCCGCTTCACCCAACGGTCGCTTCATGGCCATTCGAAGCTTGGGGTATGGATATCATCGGTCCCATCACCCCCAAATCCAACTCCGACCGGCAGTACATCTTGGCTGCCACTGACTACTTCTCCAAATGGGCTGAAGCCGCAGCCTACCGAGAGGTCAAAGCCACCACCGTCGCCGATTTCATTCGAACTAAACTCATATATAGATATGGAGTTCCGCGGTATATCGTGACGGACAACGGCACACCCTTAAGAAACAAAGTCATGGACCGCTTTTGCGAAAAATTTTGCATACAACAGCGGATGTCGTCGGCTTACAACCCGGCAGCCAACGGACTCGCAGAAGCTTTCAATAAGACACTCTGCAAAATTCTGAAGAAAACGGTCGGCGCCCACAAAAGGAGCTGGGATGAGAAGCTTCCCGAAGCTTTATGGGCATACAGAACGACGGCTCGAACGCCCACCCAGCCGACTCCATACTCACTAGTTTACGGCGCCGAAGCAGTGCTCCCTCTCGAGGTACAGCTCCCTTCCTTACGCATAGCTGTAAGAGAAGGTTGGCGACGGAGGAGTTCGCCCAGCTGCGATTGGCAGAGCTGGAGTCACTCGATGAACAGCGACTCGAGTGTTACCAATCTCGCATGACCAGAGCCTTCAACAAAAAGGTACGCCTCAGGTCATTCCAGAAGGGCGACCTTGTGCTAGTAGTCCGACGGCCAATGCTCTTTACGAGCAAGACCGGGGGCAAATTCGCACCAAAATGGGAAGGCCCCTATGTCGTACAAGAAGCTTACACCAATGGCGCATACAAACTCGTCACCGCTAACGGGTCGGAGCTACCTATCACAAACGGTAAATTTCTCAAACGATTTTATCCATGAGAAGGGTAGCAGAAAAAAAAAATTCATTTCATTCTAGTCAAAAAAAAAAATTCCTTTACACCCAAGGTCTCGCAAAAACAAAAAAAATCCGAGACCTCAAAAAAAAAAGAAAGAGAATAAAAAAATGGGGTTACATAAAATCCAAGGGGTCGAAAGAGGAGAGGCTACAGGTTGAGTTCGAAGTCGATCACTCGCTGCCGCCACCGAAGCACCTCTGCCCGCGTATCCTCCAGATCACGAGCTTCGCTCTCACTCAGCACAGGCTGTGCACGGACATCCTCGAGTTGCCGCTCCAACACAGAGGCTTCAGCATCAAAAGCCTGAAGCTCAGCCTGAGCGATACCAATGTCCGCCCGAAGGGAGTCAAGCTGAGTGTCCAGCCTAACCAGTTGTTCGCAAACGGCTTCCCTCTCAGCCTTCACGGTTTTGTACTCGGACTGGCGCAGACTGACCAACTTAACCATCGCGTTGCACCGGCAATGCACTCGTCGAACCAACCGCGATACCTCGGCTTCGAGAGCTCGGTGCTCGGCACTGGGGAGCTTACTAGCAATAGAGCAACGCAACTGCTGGAGATGTTCAGCCTCTCGCGCGAAATCCTCCACCCATTGCTCCAATATAGAAACCTCGACACCCGCTAAGCGTAAATGCTCTAAAAGGCCGCGGGCATCAATCACCAGTTTCAGGGAGCAGGGGTCCTCTGCAGGAGCCAAGGCTGTCGGATGAACCGAGTCCACAGGCCCATCGCAGATTGCTGGACCCACCCTCGCGAGGTCACCGAGAGAGAAATCGTGGAAGACTGCGAAATTGCCATACGAACAAAGGGTTAAGAAAAGAAAAGCAGGAGGAAGAAACAGAGAGTAAGGAAAACCTACCGCAGTGAACCGAGATGAGAAAGAATTCTCGCTGACGGACCGGTGGATGGGCTCTAGACACTCTTCCCCAACGACTGGATTGGCTGCCTGGCCATCCAGCCTCCCTTCGATGCATGGCCTCCCCTCAAGAGCAGGGAGTAAGCGATAACTTAAGTTCGGAACAGGGGTCCGAAAACCGACCCCACCTTCCGCAACTGAGGAGGATACGACGCTTCGCCCTCGTCACTAGAGATGGTCATAGGGCAGTCAACCCTACCTATCTCCAACCTGTCGGTGGCAGCATCAGCGAGCATCCTCTCTTGGCCCCTCTCTTCCCTGTAACGCCCCTCTGTAGCAAGAGGAGAACGCGGAACCTCCGGGCGAACTTCAAGCAGGCTCGCGCGAGAATAGGGGACCAGCGCAAGTGCATCTGCAGAAGGCTACGCCTCTACCCCAGGTCGCACCAGAGAAGACACAACCGGCATTGCCTCCGGCCACGCGGCAACTTCTCCGACAGGTGGTGCCTCCAGCCTCTCTAACGGACATGTCCCCATGATGACCTCTCGGGACTCCGGAACGGAAATCGTAGGAGAAGGCAAGTCACGAGAAGACGAGAAAGTTCGATGGTGTCGACTCCTCGATCTCTTCTTGAACAAAGGCGGGTCGAAGACGACCCTCGAGGCTTCCGCCTTCTTCCTCTTCAGCACACCCCACTTCGGCGAAACGGTCGGAGGCGGGACAGCAGGATGCGCTATGATGGGTCTACGACTCCTTTTCCTTTGTCCAACGGCACATCCGCAGCCGATGGAGACAACAAGTTCGACCGAACAACTGGTTCGGCAGGCGGGGCAGGAGCGGCTTCTATGATAATGACCCCTCCTTCTGGTTCGACAGTCATCGGAGCCTGAGCCTTCTGGAGAGGTTTAGAGGCCGGCGTCTTCTTCTTCGATGAGCCTCTTTTCGGCGCAGACTTCTTTCGCGGTGCCCGCTCTCCAGTAAAACTCTCCCATTCTCTCTGAGAAACGCAAGGAGAAGGAAAGAGTAAGTGCAAACACAATCAAAAGCCTCAAGGAAACAAAAGGCACACAAATACAAGTAAGTGCTTTTACCTCAAAAAGGGGAACCACGGCCTCAAGCCATGATTCCCGATATAAAGCCGTCACTCCTGGATCGGCATCTGGACTGACGAAGGACGGCACATCAACCGTCCCGAGGGGGAAGGCATTCTCCCTCTGCCAAATCTCCACCAACGACTCAACCGTCGGAGCCCTCCTCTGATCGCCGATCAGAGCATCCGGTAAGTCCTGGCAAAAGCCAAACTGACGGGCGAACCGATGTGGACTATATGTCTCCACAATCAGGAGGTCACGTTTCCGCAATACGAGACGGCTCGCTCGCACACACCGGAAGTAGTCCACCTCAATCCGCGAGGCTAGATGGCCCGGCCTGTCAACAATAGGACCTGAGGGGAGTGCTTGTGGCCCGTACCAACAGCGCACTCCACTTCGCCAGAATAGAGCACGAGCTTCCCTCTGTGTATAGGCACGGCCATTGTCAGGGTTGCGATAAACCATCATTAACGGCCGGTCACCTTCCGACAAGTCTGCCGTGTGGACGCCGAAGTAATGTGCGAGCCAGGAGTAAACGAAGGGCCAGGGGACCTTCCCCCAATTAGAACTGTTCAGGCCTTGATAAAGACCTGCCAAAGCTGCGGCGGCCAAGGTACACTTATAGCCGCTCGCCAAAAAATATGCCATCTTCAAAATTGTGTACCTCAACGTACCCCCTGGCGCGGGGAGGATACAAAGGCAGAGCCACATCGATAAGAAAGCGGCTAAATAAACCTCGTCGGCGAGCGCATCCGGAACGCCGAGCTCCTTCAAAAGTCAATTCAACCGTTCCGACCTGTTGCGGCTCCTCGAGCCCGAAGTCTTCATACGATCGGCCCAAGCGTCTTCCAAGGGCCGAGAGTCTCGTCCCGGGCGGAACCAAAAAGACGTCCAATCGGACATTGGAACTCCAGTAGCTCTCTCCGTCTCAGCAGGCACAGAAAGACGGAAGTAAGCCAAGATCAAATATTTGAGGCTTTCAGTCAGAGGAAGATGATGACCGGGAGAGAAGTCATCGACAGAAGGGAAGGATTCGTCAAAAATACCTCCGGAGACGGGAAGTCCACCGAGGCGATGGAGATCCCACAAAGAGATCGACAGCTCCCTCTCCCGGGTAAAAATGGAATTGGTGGCAGGACACCAGACCTCAGTAAAGGCCGTAACAACGTTGCAGCAGCAGCTATAACGGAACATGGAGGCCCGCACGGCGTACAACAAGTCTACCGCTGCCAAGCGCTCCGAGCATGTGCGCAAGACGACGTCCGCCCACTCGAAGTAATAAGGTACGTATCGTGGGCTTACGATTTCCATGCTTCTCGCTTCCCAAGGGCTGAAGCTGCTGCTACCGATGGAGAGTTCGGGAGGAGTAAACTTCACCAATGTGTCGTGCATGGGGCTCATCAAAATAGCACCCTTCGTGCGGAGGCGCCGGAGTCTCACCGACGCCGGGGAGGAAGCAAATTTGGTCATCCCCGTTCACAACCGGACGGCTCCAGAGCTCGCAAGTCGTCCCAGTTAAAGGGACTCGTACGTCACACCCCCAGAGGGCAGAAGGCAAACCCACCAACAGCAAAATTTCCCTGTCTCCTTGCGTATTGCTGATATGCACGCATTCTCGGAGAACGCCTCTCACCGGCACCCGGACGCTGGTGAGAACGAGATCGAGGAATGTAACGGTAAGCGATGGAAAAGACATCTGCAAAGCGACAGAGACATTGGAATCGTCAGTTCAACAAAAATCAGGTACGCAAGCTATCTTAAAAAAAAAAAGAACAAGAAGTTTGTGTATTCACATCGCGATCAAAAAAAAAAATGATCGTAAAAAAAAAGAGGATGTGAACAGCGGTAAAAGAAAAGTAAAACCGCGAAAAAAAAATCTCTCTCTCTACTGCTAACACAAATACAGCCTTGAGACGAACAGCGATAGAAACCAGCACCCCGCGGCCGACAAACCGGAGGTGGACAACGCTGGATTCCCAATGCTCAACCACAAACCAGAGCATCACAGGGCTAAGAATCCAACGCCCAGGACTATCACCGAACACTCGCATTGCAAGTCCCTGTGTCGGATGTCAAAATCAGACGGGAGATGGATGCCACGGAAGACGATGCCCGGCAACTGAGCCGGACACGAGCCAAAGCCACAGCGCGGCCAAAACAAAAAGGGATAACCACGCTGGGCAATCGAGTCCGGCACGCTCAGGCGAGGTCAGGTAAGTGACTCTTCCCTGAAAAAAAAAAAAAATGGGCGGTGACAAAAAGAAGCCGTCACGAAAAGACTGCGACCAAAAGAAGTCGTTGCTTAAAAAAAAAAGAGAAAATGAAGTTCCGAAGAAGCCATGCCATCACCAGAAAATGAGGTAGCCATACCAACTCGTGCCTCAATCATCATGGTAAGCCGTGGAAGTCAAAACTTGACGGCCAAGCCACCGATAATAGGCTGAGACGAGACGTCTGACAAATCGGCCGGTCAAGTCGAAAAGAAACTTTCGAAGAAGGCGAACGGAACAGAGGCTCCTCCCCGATAACTAAGCCGGTCGAAGTCGAAACGACGACAGCGTTCGACAACCCACAGAGGAACGACCGACGTGCTCCCAGCAAACAAAAAAATAAGGGGGGAGAAGACAGACCATCACCCCGGCGACCCAACCAGTGTCCCCGGAGTAAAACCATCGGAAAAGGAAGAACCGGCACACAGCAACTAAGTCGGGCGCATTCCCCAACCGAAAATCTTGCGGAAGAAAACCAGTCATCTACACCAACAAGATGACAAACTTGGGCGATGCCCAAACAGGCAGGCGTAAAACAAGGTACGTATCAAAAACTCAAAAAAAAAAAAAGAGAGAACAACGAAAAAAAAGAAGTCGCGAAAAAAAAAATGATAAAAAGCTCTAAAACAACGAGAGAGCAAAATATCGAGAACGCGACAAAAAGAAGTCGTCGCGAAAAAATAAGAAAGAAGGAGTTGAAAAGGAGAGGAGAGAAAAAGAAGAAGGATAAAGGAAGGGACAAAGAAGAAAAGAAAAGAGAGCGGGACCGGCTGACTGACCTAAACGAGGTTCTGGGAGAGGGAGAAAGAAAATAGAATCTCGAAGGTACCTTTCAAATTTGGTCGCAGTGAGAGGCGTCCGGCGTGAGAGAAGAAAAAAGCAGAGATTCACTGAAAGGAAAGACTCTTCGTCAACAAGTACTCTCCTAGAACCAGAAGCACGAACAAAATCTCCAAGAATCGGTCGCAGACACACACAATCGAAGGGCGTGGAACTTCAGATGGAGAATGCAACAGGGACGAAAAACTCAAGAGGGTTGCTACTAGGTTCGTACGGTGAACTACCCAAGGCTCAAGGTACTTTATATATCGAAGAATTTGAAGGGTTTCCTTCGAATTTGGGAGAAGGCGACAGTCCCTTTTTAAAAGGGATTCGATCTTTACCGTACGGAATTTCCCTTATCATGAAACTCTACATGGGGACCCGATCAGGCGATAACCCCGGGATCGTTACCAGGCCCTGGTGGGCCCCACCCCGCATAACCGACTTGGCTTATGTAGAGAAAGGCTCGGCTACGGGAACAAAAGAGATCGTGGTGACAGGCGCATCCGGAGTCGTGCAGTTCGAACTTAAAGCTACGAGAAAGTGAGTTTAAAAGTTAGGGTTTTAGCGAACCGAAAGAAACCCTCAAAATCACGGCGCCCAGTTTGTGCAGCCTCAGACCGCATAACCAGGACCCGGCAGCAGCCTTCGTCTATGTCGGTTAGAAAAAAGACTCTCGAGCGTTCAAGCACAATCCCGGACGGCGACTTACGATCTGATCCGGACGAGAAGCGACCTAAAACAGCGAGAGTTCATCGCTAACATCTCTCCTCCAGAATTAGAATTCGAAAATAAGCTCAACCTCTCAGCCGATCGAATATAGCTGAAAAGACTCGTTCCACAACAGTCCTTCTCCAAATGGGAATCAACCTGCCGATGAAAGTCACCGAAGTTCTCCGCCAGCACCTCCTTCAAGATACCAAATATCGTCGCCGAAATCCTCCGACGACATACACACGAAGGAGACAAGCAAGTAAGTCACCATCCACAACATTCGTTGCGACCTGAGTACCTCCCTCGCTTTCGGGAACATTGGTTCCATGCCATTACATCAACCGCAAAAAAAAAAAAAAAATAAATAAAAATAAATAAAAATAAAAAAAAAAAGATTTTTGGAGTATACAAAATATATACATCGATCCTAAAAGAGTAAGAGGGGACGAATGAACATTATCTGGCGGTCCTAAAAGAGTAAGAGGATCATAAAAAAAAATAAAAATAAAAAAAAAAAAATAAAAAAAAAAAAAAAAAAAAAGAAAACGGTGTGTGTGTGTTGTGTTCTTCAAGTTCGACACTAACTCATTCCTCCTGAACGATCAAGTATCGAAGGGGGCAATCTGTACGCATCAAAATATGCGTGGCCCAAATTCGATAAGCCCAACAATCCATCGGTCCATCAAACAACGATCATGGGTAGGCTTTAATCGTCATCAAGGTTCGTCGTGGACACCCACTACGAAGTCCAGCCGCATCGCCACATCACCAGCACAGTCGGCACCTCGTCATCAAAGAATTGTCGAATCAGTATGCATCGTCAGCCCACCACTCAGTCTTCAACCGAAGGAGTGAAAAGAGGGCCACGATCCTGGTCTCTCTCTCTACCTCGTCTTCCTCAACATTACAACAGAATGAGGATCACGATCCCCATTCCAAGGCAACTCCTCTCAAAAGCCACACAGACCAGCTACAAATAGTCGGAAGTTCCCTGTCTCAGGGGTGAAGAAATCGATTCTCAAATTCTGACAAGTGAAGAACTCCCTCTCTAAACCGAAGGACTCAAATCCCTTCCTGGAGAAGAAGCTCATACACACTCAGAGGCTTCTCAAGACATCGAAGCCCAACAATTCGTCGCTCGTCGTCCCAATAGTTCCTTGTGAAGCGATTCTACCACGACTACCGGCAACGTCACAAGTCGATACACGCGGAGCACAAATACCTCCGTCTGACCGACCGACACCAAGACAAGTTCGTGTACACTGGTTCCAGCAACTTGAGTTCGACGTTCGCTCATTCACGAAGGATTCGACTTCACCAAATTTACACGGAGATTGAATCAGAGGAAGCATAGGAGATTGTACCCACAATTTCTGATATTTACAACACAACCTGTAACACAAATTATTCTAAAGTAATCGATTTATCCTCTCGGTCGCGCCTCTTCGCCGACCGGTAGATTTTCGGTGAAACAATGATTAAGTTTATTTGACATTTAAAATAAAAATATCAATTTTTAAATTAAAAATACTGTTTAATTTGTTTCACTAAATTATATGTAAATGTATTCTTTAAAAACTGAAACCAATGAGAAAATTATCTTAAGATACTATGATTGGAAAACAAATTAAAATAAAAAGGTTTTTCATGAACTTATTCAGTAAATACTTGGTATAAAATATATTATTTTTAAAATTTAATTTATAATAATAACAAATAAAATTTTAAAATAAAGTCTCAACAAAAAGTTAAATAAAAAGTGAAATAATCAAAGACTAAACAATGAAAAAAAATAAATTAAATATATTAAAATCCATAACCATAATAGTGTCATTATAGAAACATTATTTAAACATTAGTTATATTTAAAATAATAATAATTCATTTAAAAACTAAGATTTAAAAATAAATAATTATTTTAAAATTTTGAAATAACCCATGCAATTTTAAATACTTAATGATGTAAAAAATAGAAAATAATTAAAGAAGAAATAGGTTGTTATGAATTATATAGGGGTCCTTGACACACCATCTTCTCACGAGTTTCTCAGCAAAGCAAATTGATGAAGACTAATAAGCTCAAAAAATAACATGAACTCTTGATCTTATAAACCTCTCTCTTTCACTCTAAATTTGTATCTTGTGTTTTGGCCTCCACACCTTTAAGTAGTCCTTCGTTGTGAGCACATATAGTATGATTTGTACTGGCATATGTGAGTGAGGATCTGATTGCAATTCGACTTGTCTAACCTTCCATATATGAAGCAGTCTTCTGGCTTGATTATCAATCACACTCTTGGATCTCTATTCATACTTAGTTTGTCGTAATGAAGAATATCAATCATTCCAAATAAAAAATCGTGCTAGAAATCATATCAAAACTCTAGTAATTCCATATATAATAACCACACCAGAAATCATATAAAAACTCAAATCATTCTACATATAATAATCACACCAAAAATCATATCTTCCATCATATGCCCTAACATTGATATGTAATATATATAAAACTTCACAATATGTATTTATTTTAGAGTTTACATTAATATTGATATAGAAAATTATTAACTAAAACTAAATAATAAAATAATAATAATAATAATAATAATAATATAATGAACTAAAAATTAGTATTTTAATAATATATATAATTGTTTCAAAAAAATATGCCAGTCCTTGAAAGGTGTGGCCGAGAAGAACAATTCGATTTACGATAAAAAATTTGTGTTACAATTTGTATTTGAATATCAAGGAATGCGAGTACAATCTCCTAGTCTTCCTTTAATTCGATTTCCATGTCAATTGATGAAGTTTAGGCTTCTGGCGAGTTGACGTCGAAATTCGAGTTTCGGGAACGAGTGTACACAAACGGTGACGGCTTTGGTCAATCGGACGGAAGTATTTGTGTTCCGCGTGTATCGACTTGTTGACGTTGTCGGCGAACGTGCAGAGCTGCTCCAGTCGAACTGATGAATCTCGACGAACTACGAGTTGCTTAACTTCTTTGGCTCAAAAGGGTCTCTATTCGTAAGAACGTTTCTCGATGAAGGATTTTTTTAACCCCTTTGACATAGCGTTTTTGGCTATATGCAGTCGTTTTTGTCCATTTGTTGGGGGTAGATCCTTGGAATGGGGATCACGATCCCCTTTCCGCTGCTTCTGTTGAGATGGGAGGAGCACTTGGGCGCTCCTCTGTTGGATCCATCGAATGAGGATCGTCGGTGGTTTTTCTCGGCTTCTATAGTTGGCGACCAGGCTTGGTCGTTTAACTGCTGTAGTGGTTTGCAAGATGACTGGCAGCAGAGTGGTGTTGACGCGGCAATTTATTGCTGAATGGAGGGACGACTATACTGGTGACGCGGCGAGACGAATGGGTCTAGCGATGGGCTGTGACAAAACACATCGAAAATCGATGGAGCCTACCCAAGATGATCGACCGCTAGATTGATGGGCGTTTGGGCTCCTCCATTTGGGTCGATCCCATTTTGGTGTATACAGATTGCCCCCTTCGAGACTTGATCGTTCCGAGAGAACGAGGAAGTTTTGAATGTGAAACATACACACACGCACGCATGAACGCGACACATTTTTTTTTTTGTTGACCCTCTTACTCTTTAGGGTCATTTATCTTTTCGTGTACATATCTTTTTCTATCCTCTTACTCTTTTAGGACAGTGTATATTTCTGTACACTTGTATCTTGTCTGTATTTTTTTTTTCTTTTCATTTTTTATTGGCCCTCTTGCTGTTTAAGGGTCGTTTGCTTTTTTAATTTTGATTTTTTTTTTTTTTTTTTTTTTTTTTTTGTATACACTTACATATGTAGTATATGTACGGTATGTAGAGAGAATGAGTACCTGATCAAAGGTGTTGTTCAGGATTGAGCGTCAACGACGAGTTGAAGTCGACTGAGTGACTGGCCACCGTCTGCTTCAATGTTGTAGCCGAATGCTACTTTAGATGGATTGGTCACGCGCCAAAAGGAAGAGTGAGCTTAGTGATGTGGTCATCGCGTCGGGAGGAAGGCACGCACTAGAGTGAAGCACAGTAGGCCTCGCTCTCAGTTCGGCCAACCTTCCGACTTGATGGGAGGATTCCTTTGGCGAATGGTGCTTCGGAGAAAACTGGTCACTTGGCCGATCCTCCTAGCAATTGCGACGAATTTTGGCGACTTTGGCAGGTTTCGGCGACTCTGGGTGTCCCGCCGGAGAAAGATATTGTGAACCGAAGTAAAGCGCAATTGCTCCGCTTCTGCGCGACTAAACTTCTCGGCAGGACGACCCGCTTTCGGTCGAACTTCGACTTGAGAGAAGGAGATAGATGGAGCAATAGGCAGAACGGAACATGTTTTGGTTTTGTCGTCGCGCCTAGGGATGGCAACGGGGCGGGGTGGGACGGGTTTTTGGAAACCCGTCCCCGCCACGTGAAAAATTGGGGAAACCCATCCCCGCTAAAACCCGCCCCGCGGGTTTAATTTTCAAACCCGTCCCCGGCCCGTGGGGTAAGAAACCCGCCCCAAACCCGTGAAAACCCGCCCGCCCGCTGGAATACCGACCTGACCCGTTCCATTATAATATATTTAATATTAAAAATTGTAAAAATATTAAAAAATATTAAAAATATTAAAAAAATTAAAAATATTATAAATCTATAAACATATAAATACTTAACTTAAACATTTTATCAAAAATAAGTTTTATTAATATATATTTTTATTATATATTTATATTTAAATTTTTATTTTTAATAAATATTAAAGCGGTTCGGTTAGGGTTTTGAAGCGTGGCTCCGTCCCCATGAACCGTGGCGGGTTCGCTCCCAAAACAAACCCGACCAGCGGGGTAAAATGTAAACCCGAACCCACTTTAAGCGGGTCGGGTCGGGGCGGGTTCCCCGCTAAATGGAACCCGCTGCCATCCCTAGTCGCGCCTGTGAAAAGCACAAATTCAGCGACCTGGTCGTCGCGTCGGGAAAGAAGAGCGTACCAGAGTGGAGCGTAGTAAGCCTCACTCTGGTTTGCCCGACTTTTCGGCGAGACAGGAGAACTTCTTTGGCAAATGGATGAATTGGTAGATCTTCATGGTGGCTTCGACGGATTTTGACCAACTCGGTTCTAGCGACACCTCTTCATGCTGCGTTGCAAACTTGACGAGTTGTGAAATCTTCGGTACAAGTCGAATCTGATTGTCACGCCGAAGAGAGAAAATGCGGACTGAGATGGACCACATAAACTTCACCTGTGTTTAATGGCTTCCTCGAATTAGTTTCGGCAAACTTCGCAATACCGGAGTGCTTCGGTATAGTGAGAATTACTTCGGTCAATCAGGCTTGCTCTTCTGAAGACTGTCTTGCGTGTGAGATTCTTGTGCGTCGCACTGGGGTGTCGATGCGAATGAATATCGTTCGGTTGCGTAGCTTTTTGTATGCGATTGGAAAAGAAGGGAAGTTGGAGGGGTGCCGTATTGGAACTCACCTGAATTCATATCGACTTGTAGTTGGAGGCAAAATCAGCATGGTGGGACCCACTCTTGCCCCGTTGACGATTGTCCACTATACCGAAGTACTTCGGTATTGCTTTTTCCTTTTGGAAGGGGATTGTCCATCTCACCTGATTTCTGCTTTTTCTAGCGTGAATCCTTTTTGAAAGGGCATTGTCCATCTCTCATGATCAAGGGAGACCTTTAGGCTTCCCTAATAAATAATTATTTTTTTCCTCCTCCTTTTTCAACCAATAAGTGGGCTGCCTTTCTTTGTGTTGCGACGACCCTTACTCCAAAACTTTCCTTATTTCCATCTTGCTATTCGTGAACCGTTTTTATTACCTTCCTGTCATAGACCCCAAGACCAACACAAATTGCAATCTCAAAATATTGTCTTGTATTTCTTCTCCCTTAGGCTTCTTCACTATTTGGCTCCCGGCGAACTTGTGTCTGCAACTTCTTGACGGCTCCGCTTTACAATCCTCTTCAAGTTTCGACGTAAACCAGAAACTCTCAGCGGAATATAAACCAGAGGTACTGTATTTATATTTTTTTTTCTCTCCCGCCAGCCTCTGATTGAACTCGAGTCTGCCGGGCACCGACTCTCTTTTCTTTTCTTCTTTCCTTCCACCCTCTTTCTTCTTCTTTTTCTCTCCTCTCATTTTTTACTCCTCCCTCACTTTTTTTCTCTCTCTCTCTCTCTATAATTATATATATATATATATAATATATATAATATATATATCTCTCTAATCTCTCTATATAAATATCTCTCTCTCTAATAAATCTCTATGTATATAAAATAATTCTCTATTATGTAAAAATAATAATATATATATAATAAATATATAATATATATAATAATAATAATATTAATCTAATCTGTAATTATATATATTTCAAACTTTCTCTCCTTTTTTTTTTGTATTCCAGGTGTTCGTGAGTTTGTCACACGGCTCTCAGTCGCGTCCGCCCAACCGCCGAACATAGTAGTGTTGTGTCGCATCTGGCTTGCTTGCCAGGTGCAGAAATTCTGTTTTGGTCGCGTCCGGCTCGGTCGTCGGGCGGGGAGCTTTGTTTTGCGTCTGGCTCGGTTGTCGGGCAGGGAGCTTTTGTTTTGCGTCTGGCTCGATCGCCGGGCGCATGCTTTTGATTCGGCCGCGTCCGGTTTGGTCGCCGGGCACAACAATTTCTGTTTTGTCGCGTCTGGCTTGGTCGCCGGGCGCGATGTTCTGTTTTGGCCACGTCCGGTTTGGTCCTCGCGCGCTGAAGTTTTGTTTTGGCTTTGTCCAGGTCGGTCGCCAGGGGCTGAACTTCTGAGCTCCGCTAAGCTCGGTAGTCGAGCGTGGAGTTCTGAACTGCACTCGGCTCGGTCACCGAGTGCTGTAATTTTTCTTCGGTGGCAGGGCTTTTGTGCAGCGTTCGGCTCGATCGCCGAGTGCTGTAATTTTACTATAGTCGCATTCGGCTCGGTCACCGGTCGCGGGGCTTTTGAGCTGCGCACGGCTCGGTCGCCGAGTGCTGTAATTTTGCTTTGGTCGTGTCCAGCTCGGTCGCCGATCGCGGGGTTTTTATTCTGTGCTCGGCTCGACCGCCGAGTGCAGTAATTTTGCTTTGGTCGTGTCCAGCTCGGTCGCTAGGTACGAAACTTTTGTGCAGCACTCGGCTTGGTTGCCGAGTGCTGAATTTTTTGTGTTGGTCGCGTCTGCCTCGATCGCCTGGCGCGGAGCTTTTGTTTTGCGTTCGGCTCGGTCGCCGGGTGCTGAAGTTCTGCTGTGTCTCGTCCGGCTCGGTCGCCGGGCGCTGAACTTTTGTGTTGTGCTCGGCTCGGTCGCTGAGCATTGCAATTTCATTTTGGTCGCGTCCGGCTCGGTCGTCGGGCGCTGAACTTTTGTTTTGGCAGTGTCCAGCTCGGTCGTTGGGCGTAGAGCTTTTGTTTTGCGTCCGCCTCGATCGCCGGGTGCGGTGCTTTTGTGCTGTGCTTGGCTCAGTCCCCGAGCACTGAACTTTTTGATTTGGTCGCGCCCGGCTCAGTTGCCGGGTGCTGCAATTTTGTTTTGTCGAATTGACACACCTTCTTCAACTCGCCGAGGGGCGATGGTGCGGCAGATGTTGGTAGCCGAACTGACAGGAGAGTTAGTGTACCTTTGACAATACTTTTTTCTGCGACTGCTCTTTTTTGTTTCTCGCAATTTTGTTTTGTGCAACTACCTCTTTTTGCCGCTCGCAATTTTGTTTTGTGCGACTACTTCTTTTTGCCGCTCGCAATTTTGTTTTGTTCGACTGCTTCTTTTTGTCGCTCGCAATTTTATTTTGTGTGACTGTTTCTTTTTGTTGCATTCTAATTTTGTAGAGAAGTTGCATACCTGAATCTGATTTGTTGCATCCGGCTCGGTTGCAGAGCGCTACAATCTTTAATTGGTTGCGTCTGGCTCGGTCGTTGGGCATGGAGTTCAGAACAGCGCTTGGCTCGGTCGTCGAGTGCTGTAATTTTTTTTTTGTCGCATTCGGCTCGGTCGTCGGGTGCGGAACTTTTGTGTTGTGCTCAGCTCGGTCGTCGGGCACAGTGCTTTTGTTTTGGTCGCGCTTGCAGGTCATTTTTTCGGGACGCTCATTTTGCGACGAATCGGCCCACATTCTGCAACTCACCGAGGGGCGATGGTGTGGCAGATGTAGGTGGCTGAGGGCTGCCCCTTTTTTTTTTGTGTTCGTCTAGATGACCGAACTTACAAGAGAGTCAATGTACTCTCGACTATTCGCCTTCTCCCTTTTGGTCGATTTTTTTTTTCAACGACTGCTCTTTTTCGTCGCTTGCATTTTTCCTTGCTTCATTTTTTTTTTGCGTAATCTTTCTTTTCTTTTGGTCGCTGGACACACTTCTTCTCGACTTTGATTTATTTTCTCTTTTCTTTTATTTTTATATTTGAGAAAGGTGTAGTTTGCATACCTGATTTCGGCTGATGCGCATGCTTGCTTTGTTACAGAGGGCCACACCGTCTTTCTCCTTGACGGCCTCGGAAGCTTCGATCACAATGAATGGTGCTGCGCGGCTCTGCCTCCGGATTCGGGACCTTTGGTGGTTGGTCTGTATGTGCTCCTACGCCCAAGGTGCTGCATGACTTATGGAGTAGTCCTATGTTCTACGACGACGACCAAATTTGCTATCTTTTAAGAGCGGACGAGACGGCCTAAAGAGCGAACGGCCAAGGAGCTGGCGACGTTTGCCAACCAGCAAGAGAGTCAGCCTGACCTGCAGACGTTCAAGGAGTCGATGATGGCTGTCGACCAGTAGCGGGATCGGCCTGGCATGCAAATGGTCAAGGAGTTGACGATGGCTGTCGACCAGCAATGGGATTGGCCTGGCATGCATCGAGTGGAGCCGTTCGACCTCGCTGAGTTGGAGCTTCTTCAAGTTTAACTTGCTCTCTTTTGTAGTTTTTTTTTTGGATGCCATGTCGCATCTCTTTTTATTGCGAGAGATTTGAATTGCTTTTGGCTTATTTGAATGAAGAACGATTTCCCATTCTTTATTCGACCTTCTTTTCCCCCCTCCTTTTTTTTATGGCCCTTCACGCGTAGAAGCGTTTAAGGAACTTACCATTTTTCATCAGCAACTTCGAGCCGTCTGCCATCACGAGCTTTCGTAATGGCCGTTCTCAATGTATAAATGATCACCGGGTGATAAGTGTCTAAATGACACTATTTTTAGACCTCAATTGGAATTGGAAATTACATTTTGAAGTCAATATTTATCATAATATCATGAAATATGTCTTAGATTAATATTTTCTCTCTCAGGAGTCCAACGCAACAAGAATCATTGAAATCGGAGCTAAAATGAAGAAGATATGAGGATTTTAGTGCATAAAGGTACAATGTTGCAGTGACCGGCGCAAACGCACCAGTTTGAAGACAAAATCTGGCACGACCGTGCCAAAATGGACCCAGAAGACTTATAAAGTTTCCAAACATGACCACAACTCTTTCCATTCGAGAACTTAGAAGAATCTCTGCCACAGTGACGCGACCGCGCCAGTTTCAGGCATATTTTTAGCGCGACCGCGCCAGTTTCAGGCATATTTTTAGCGCGACCGCGCCATAGACTTAGAAATTTGAAATCTCTAAAATCTCGGGATTCTGACAAGTGATCAAGATGAAACGTGGAAGGAAGAGTCTTAAGTGTATAAGGAAGGTGTCCACGGAGTCTCTTGAGGAAATTGATGGAAATCCTAAGAGGTTTGAATCCTCAAAGAGATGAAATTCTATTCTTGATTAGGAGACTGTTGTAAAAGGCAATTAGAGTCCGAGATTGAAGGGGCCATATCTGGAGATTCCGAGTTCCAATTGAAGACAAATTTGGACTGAAGATTCCTGATGATACTAAGGATCATATCACGAAAATTCAGATAAGTCCAAGTCGGGGTTCTGAAGTTTCATATCTTCAAAGTGGTGGACCCAGTGCTGGAATTGGCAGCAGAATCAAGCAACTTCTTCACATCATATCTCAATTTTCCCAACTCAGATTGAACTCAAATTTCGTGATAAAGTCAAGGACCATATAAGGAATGTTCATATATAATTTCATCCAATTCTGAGGTCGGGAAGGCAAAATTCATACCCCTGAACAGAGACCAATTTACAAGGCCTGGACAGTAGGACAAGTATAAATAGGGGTCCGAGGAAAAGCACTGGACATCCAGTTTTACATCCAGTTTTTATCATTCAGTTCTTAGTTTAATTTACAGATTTGTAGTTAGTTTAGAGAGAGGAGAAGTTCCAGATGGAGTCTTACACTCTGGCCACTTTGAGGGAGAAAGGTGGAGATTTCAGCCTAAGGAGCAAGAGTGACCAAGTGCAGCCTTCCAAAGGGAGTTTCTGTACTTAGTTATTTTTCTTTCATGGTTTTTTTCAAAATCTTGTGTGTGTTTTTAATTCCAGTATGGAGTAGTCGTCTGTAGTTGGGAGTCTATGACTCCCTAGGCATGTAATGAGATTGATACATTATATTCTATTTGGTTTCAATTTGGTGCATGAATGAGTATTCCAAAGTGTATAATTCTTGATTCATACTTGTTGTCTGCTATGTACTGGTTATAAGGTGACGCCAGACTTAAGGTAAGATATGTTGATAGGGTTTTACAAGTCTTTCTGAGTTCATACACTAGGGAGATCAACTAATCATTGGGTTAATCCTCGACCTTAAAGTAATACCCTGTTGGATTAGATTGATTTGTCTATGACACAATGAGCTTCATGTTTATGCTATCAAATAGAGTTGATCATGCTAGCTAGGTTTACTCTAGGAGATAGAAACAGGTGATGCTGATGCAGATTGTAGCCATGGTTTTATAAGCTCATTAGAAATTGATTTCCAAAACTCAACTTCTATTCAATCTCAGAATTGCCTAGGGAGGGAATTGGATTCCCAATGCCTTTTTCCATACTGATTTTATCAAAATCCCTCTCTTGATCTCTGTAGGATTAGGTAGATTAGTTTAATTCATATTTTTGTGACGCTTTTCCAATCGATTTCTCAAACTTTGGTTTTTAAACTAGAAAAGCAATTATCTATTAGCTTGGTCCTTGTGGGACGATATTCGGACTTGAAAAGTCTATTACATTGATTAGTCCTCTTGCTAGTGATTAGCTGGGATAGCATCACCGGGGCTCTGCTTCTCTTTTGCGAGCTTTGGTCAATGGCAGCTTTCGTGTAAATGGTCACCGGAGCTCTACTTTTTTGCGACAAGCCTTGGCTGACTAAGACTTGGTGGGCATCGGCGGATCGACCAGTGATTTCGAATCAGCTTTTTCGTCTGATAGCCGAGGCCGTGTCGATTTTGTGGAATCCAACACCCTTCTTTGCCTAGTTTTTTCTACACCGGAGTTGGATCCAGAAGAGCACCTGGCGACTTCTCGTGCAACTGCTCTTTAGAGAGGTTGCCCCCTGCTTTGGCCATCAGCCGGTAAGCATTCGGGTGGAAGCCTTCCGTCGTCAGGGTCATTCGCAGCCGTTCGGGGCTTGGGCACTTTTTGATGACACTCCGGTCCTCGAGCTTTGGCAAAGGCAGAGTGACTCCTTCTTTGAGCGGAGTCAGTTCGACGTTGTGGCAAACGACGAGAGGGGCTTCTCCCTCTTTTCTCTGCGACTGTGGAATGTGCCTATACTCGCATCGTCGGCACCGGTGCCGTCGATGAGGTCGCCTGGTTGTTGTGCGCCAATTGTTTGGGTGGCACGACTTTCAGCACCAAGTTGTTCTTTGGCGTTTGTTTTGGTGGAACGACAATTTTGGTATTGGGTGCTTGACCCGACCAGGACGACACTTTGACGGTCGGTCTTGTCATTAGGTAGAACTTGACATCGGCAAATGAAGTTTCAGCCTCGGTGAACGGACTCTCGTCGGCGTACACCATCTTCTATTCGCCATCCTTCCAGTACTTGAAGCACTGGTGGAGCGTCGAAGGTACAACACCGTCGGCTTGGAGCCATGGTTGACCCAGGAGCAGGTTGTAGGACGTCCTGGAATCGATTACTTGGAACGGGGTCTCGGCTACCATGTCCCCGATGTGCAGCTTCAATTGGATCATGCCGAGCGCGAGCTGGCTTTCTTGGTTGAATCCTTGAATGAGCATAGAGCTTGGAGAAAGGTCTTCGATGGAAATGTCGATGTTCTTCATCGTTCGAATCGACAAAATGTTGACTGCGGAGCCACAATCGACGAGAATACGGTTGACGAGATTGTCCTTTATGTAGACGATTACGAACAACGGCCGATTGTGGCTTCTTTCCCCCACTTGTGCATCCTTCTCTCGGAACGTAATGCACGGTGGGCAGGAGACGATGAGTGCCTCTTCTGGTCGAGGCAATTGCTGCGATGAAGATGTCTCTTCCTCTTTTCCGTGTGGAGGGGTCAGGCCGACCTTTGGTTGGTCGTTCTTCTGCATCATGAATTTCTCCAATTCGGCTTGGATCTTTTTCGACTCGTCAAGAGCTCGGATGAGAGCCTGACTGGATCGGATGTCCAAGTTGAGGGCGTCCTCAATCTCATTTAACGGCGAGATTTGTTGCAAGGATGTCTCAAGGTCGTTACACTCGACTATTGGCAGCTTGCCTATTTCTTCCCGACTGGCCTGCTTGAGAGGAGTCATCGAGCAAGTGGTCCCCATTGCTGGCGGCGCGAAGGATTCCTTCAGGAAGAACCCGCCAGTGTGACGGGTTTTCTTTTTCTTTTGTCTGCTCCTTGGACGTGGGTCTTAGGAGCCTTCATTTGGCGCTTTGCGACTCTTTCGTTTTGCCGCTTCGCCTTTGTTTTAGTTGTCGTCGGCAGTTTGATTTCTCGAACGGGTTTCTTTTGTCGGGTGACCAGAATCCACCCCTCTGCTTCTGCTGCAGCAACTTCTTGGAATGCCGATTTTTGTGTGACCTTAGCCAGTGGTTGGCGGTTGTGCTGTTTGTTTGGTGGGCTAGAGTTGGGACAATATTCCCTCCCCACGGCCGGAGGTTTGCTGGGTCTAGCTCGCCTGTTTGACCCGGCTTGAATCGAAACGACATTGGCTGATGTCGCTCCTTCGATCTCGATGCGGCCTTGTGCCGCCAGATTCATGATTCGATCTTTTAGAACGAAACATTGGTCAGCCGAGTGGCCAAGCAGGCGGTGGTACTTGCAAAAGTTCTGGTCCTTTGACTTTGCAAGATCGTCGGGTATTTTGATGTCCGGCAACTTGATCAAGTTGTTCACGAGCAGTTGCTCGAGCATGACAGGAACGTCGGCATCGCCGAAGGGGTAGGTTTTTGCTTGCCTCTCCTCCAGCGACGGTTTCCAGTAGGTGCCCCCAGCATGCGGCAATTCGATATACCAATCGAGGTTGTTGCCTTTCAAGGATCGACCAAATTGCTTGACCAATAGGTCGCCGTCTGTACCGGCATTGTTGCAGGTCTCGATGAAATGAGCGATGTGCTGCTTTGGGTGGCTGACGACATTGAATTGCTGGACCTTCAGCGAATGATAGCCGAACGGCATGGGGATATTCTGTATCCTCTGCGTGTATGGCTTTCGATAGGCCACCGACTTGCTTTCGCCAGAGCCGTTTTGCATGGCGCGGTTGATGAGTTCAGTCACCGTGTCGAGGGCAAGGGAGTTCGACTCCTCTTTGTTTCATGACTTCCGAATGGTCACGGGAGCTGTTGGCCACTGCTCGTCGGTAGCAGGTTCCTCCTAATGAGGTTCGGCCGTGGCGCTTGTGGTCGCCTGATTCCGGTCGACTTCTTGATAGACGTCGTCGGAGTTGGTGTTGGGTGTGTCAATCTCCAATCGCTCTAGTATCCTGGCGATTTGAAGGTCGCGGACTACGAGCTGCGCGTCTTTGAGCGCAACTGCTCGCTTTGTTCTTTTAACGCAACCTGCATTTCTACAAGTCGTTCCTCAATTGTTTTGGCCAAGGTGGCCATTGCGGCTACTCTGTCAGTTGGAGCCGCAGGAGAAGTTGTCGTCTCGAAATGAAGTGGAGATGACTTAATTGGCGACCATGCTGGCGAGCTAGGCATCGGTGTCTGTCGGAGTGGGGAAGACACGGGTGACCTGTTGGTTGCGGCAGTCAATGCTGCCAGGAGATCGTGACAAACCGTCACAATCGGCGACTTGGGTTCCTTGGCTCATCCCCCTATCGTTGTTCTAGGCAAGGCTAGAGTCGATGTTGGGTTCCTTCTTGTTGCGGAGGAAGAGGTTGTGTCTCCGTGTTGCTCATATCGCTGAACCATGGTTGATACGATCGAGTCCCTGCGTGAGGGTGCGATTGAGTTGGACTGGCCACTAGACTATGCGTCAGTGGTGTGGTGTCGACGGCCAGGTGGGTCGGCCTATTTGCTGCTGGGATCATCTGACCGGTGCGGCGACCGGTTTGGTGGAGGCTGCAGTAGCCTGTGGTTGGTAGATGGCACTCGGACGGCGTGCGTCCCTCACGAAAGGAGTTTGTCCGGTGGACAAGCTTCTGGCCAATGCCCTTGTCACTGGGCGACTGGCCGGTGGAGGAGATGGAGTGCGGATGTTGGCCGGAGAAGTGGCCGATGGTCTGCGAGCTCCTGTTGCAGTGGTCGAGCTTACGCCCGCGACAGGGCACGGACAAGCAGAGCTCGAAGTGGCATTTTTCTTGCCTTGTTGTCGTTGTCGTTGATGTTGGCGTTGTTGGCGTTGCTGGCCATGGCTAAGAGATTTTTTTTTGTTTCTGACGGAGAAGGAGATGAGAGGTAGGAGATGTCCCACCGGGTATGCCAAATATGTTTCACCGAAAATCCGTTGGTCCACGAAGAGGCGTGACTGAGAGAACAATTCGATTTACGACATAAACTTTGTGTTACAATTTGTATTTGAATATCAAGGAATGCGAGTACAATCACCTAGTCTTCCGCTGATTCGATCTCCGTGTAAATTGATGAAGTTTAGGCTTCTGGCAAGTTGACGTCGAAATCCGAGTTTCGGGAACGAGTGTGGACGAACAGTGACGGCTTTGGTCGGTCGAACGGAAGTATTTGTGTTCCGTGTGTATCAACTTGTTGACATTGCCGACGAACGTGTAAAGCTGCTCCGGTCGAACTGATGAATCTTGACGAACTGCGAGTTGCTTAACTTCTTTGGCACGAAAGGGTCTCTATGCGTGAGAACGTTTCTCGATGAAGGATTTTCGAACCCATTTGACAGAATGTTTTTGGCTATTTGTAGCTGTTTTTGTCCATTTGTTGGGGGTCAATCCTTGGAATGGGGATCACGATCCCCTTTCTACTGCTTATGTTGAGATGGGAGGACTTGGGCGCTCCTCTGTTGGATCCAGCAAATGAGGATCGTCGGTGGTTTTTCTTGGCTTCTACAGTTGGCTGGTCGTTTAACTGCTGAAGTGGTTTGCAAGATGACTAGCAGCTGAGTGGTGCTGACGCGGCGGTTTATTGCTGACTGGAGGGATAGCTATACTGGTGACGCGGCGAGACGAATGGGTCCGGCGATGGGTTGTGACAAAACACATAAAAAATCGATGAAGCCTACCCACGACGATCTACCGCTCGATTGATGGGCGTTTGGGCTCGTGGCATTTGGGCCGATCACATTTTGGTGTATACAATAATATATTTATATTAAACTTATTATATTCTTATGCATCGCACAGGGTTTATGCTAGTTAAAGATAATTTGCGTAACGCAAGAGTCCCTAATTTATTTAAAAACATAAATTAGGGTTGGTTTACAGTCTTACAGAAATTAAAAAATTATTTGACCCATTTAATTCAAATAAAATTATTATATAAATTAAGTTCAAGTTAGTTTTTAGTTTACAAAAATTATAAAAAAAAATTAACTAAACTTTATAAAATAAGTTTGACTGTTGTATTACTCCCATCTGCTAGTTCCTACTAATATCCAAGAAATTCTTTCCTAACTTACTTTTCACGCCAATTAATTCTTTTCTTCTTCTTCGACGGAAAGTGAAAACCAAGCCCAAGCAGCCTAATTAATTAATCAAGATACAGCGTGTTGAGTTTTGAGCGTTGAGGAAGCGGCAGCCCGTCAATTACGAAACAATAAAAAAACCATTTATCAAAAAATAAATACATAAATAATTAACTTCCCAACTAGCTCGTACTTACCGAGGTCCGTGCAATGCCTACCATTTTATTCAAACTTGGAACTGCCTTACCATGCACGTACGCGTTCAAAGTTGAAACAGATAAAAAATAGAGCTCCAGCTCATTGAACTTGATGAAGAAAATGCTACTACAGTCTACATATATACAACAAGTTGAAACTGGGTAAAATCAATACTCTTTTTTCCAGAAAGCACAGCGTATTTACACAAAAATGTACTATATGAATTAACAAAAATGAACGAATATAGAAGAAAACAAAAAAAAAATAAAGCAGGCGACTTGGGCCTTACACTGCAACAGCGCAATGGAACCTTCGTACAAAGACCCTGAAAGGCCTAATACACAAGCAGGAATTACTGCACAATAACCTTATGTTTGTGTTTTGTTTTTTTTTTTTTTTTGTCTTTTTTTTTTTGTGTAGCTGTTGTTCTTGTTTCAAAGAATACCTAACATTTACAAAGGGGCTGCTGGTATATACGAAAGACTTTTTAGAGTTTTCATCTTGGTCGACCGCTTCTTACAGATGCATACCTTGCAGCCAAAAGAGCAGCACCAATGCCGGATCCATCCTCAGTGACACGGAGAATCACATTACGTGCCACATCTTCCCCTAAAATCTCTACCACCGCTTCCTGTAGGTAACCTCTGAACCTTGAATAATTTGTATATAAGCTCCCTTCAATAGCTATCACGGTTCTCCTCATTTGTCTACTTTTCATTTTTATGCTCACCTTCCCAACTGTTCCATCCCTTCCAATTTTTTTCAGAATACCCACGATCCCAGCTGCGGCCAGCCTTGCGGCTCGCCCTGTCACCACATCACAGACTCTAACAACAAGTTTCCTTACCTTCAAAGGAATCTCAGGAACCTGAAAAAACCAAGGAGCAAGCAGCCTGCCTGTTAGAAAATATATATGTCACCTTCAAGAACAAAGACACCAGAAGATGACATTACCTGGAGAGTCTCTTCCAAGACTCTTGCAGCTTCAATCAGGTCTGGAGTGTCATCCTCCAGCATGGCAGCTATCATTGGTGTCCTGGATATATTCAAAATCAACAACAAGTTTCAGCTCTTTATTTGAAGAACAAAACTCCAAAATATACTTCAAGTTTCAAAACCTCGATCATGACTTAATATCTAAAACAATTGAAAGACTTTGGTACTTCCGCCTAAACCAGCTGAACGCAGGATCCATAAAGCAGACAATCATGTAAAGTATGTCAAATTCCTTCAAAACCAATTCCCTCAATCAGGTTCTTCACGTTCTATTCGCAGAACATGTGGCAAGCCAACACTTTATTAACATTTATGATCTCAGTACCAAACAAGACAGCCATATTTACAGACCAGAAATTAAAATTTTTCTGCAGTCCACCCAATTGCATTCTATTATTTAAAAGACTTAGTAACATCCCAATTTTCCTCTACAATAAAATTTGAAAACGGTATCATCACATTCTGTTGGTCAAGATAATATTTTTTTTTTTTGGTTAGCATAACAAGCCGCAAAACAAGCCGCAAAACAAGCCGCAAAACAAGCCGCAAAACAAGCCGCAAAACAAGCCACAAAACAAGCCGCAAAAAAGCCACAAGTACTACCAAATTTGGAAAGAGAAAGATAAGCCTCCTTCCAGAAGAAACATGAAAACAAACAAAAAGAAACAAACAAAACGGCAATGCAGTAATGAACTTACCTCAGAATAAAAGGAATGGATAGTTTTGATAGCACATTTTCGCCACCAAAAATATCTGACTCTTGTGCCATCCTGAGGATAACTCTTCTCACTATCTCTCCAAGATACATTCCTGAAATCAACTTCTCAAAACCCTACAAATAAATAAAAGCAAGTTCAGAGCATTTTCATATAACCTATGACAATAAATATCATAATGATTGAGGCACACTAAACCTGCCTGTTCATTAGGGTTAGGACTCTCCCCATCCAAATCAATATCGTAAGTAGTTCTTGGAAGATGTAATGACCAGAAATTTCCCCATTCCATGTTGATAACCTAAAAACCAGATGAAAGCATTTGCAAAGATCATCACAAGTGAATTATCTTTAAATACTATTTGAGGCAGAACCAGAAAAATATACTAATGCAGTGAAATGAGAAAACTAGAACTGATTGATACAGTTGGAGCATGGAAAACGCAACACTATCTTCTCAATAAAACACTTCCCTACTTGTCATTCTTCTAATTATGACTCACTGACCGACTAGGACACTAATTAGGACTTTTCTGACAAATAAAACACAAACAGAAACCTGTCCCAGAACTTTCCCAAAAAAAAATTTTGCAGATATAGCCATTTCCCAAAAACTTTCTGGGAAAAAAATTTCTGGATTTTCCATCTTTCTCCCTTCCACTTTTTCTTGCTTCTTTTTATAATCTGTCAAACTTTCTATATCCTTTTCCTCAAGTAATTCATATACTACATCATATACCCAGATAAGAAAATTCAAATATGACATAGGTACAACAAGTCCAAATCCAATGGTTGTGAGGAAAACAACAAAAAATTACTTGTCCAAGGGAGAGAGAGAGAGAGAGAGAGAGAGAGAGAGAGAGAGAGTACCATTTGTCCGGAAGGTTTACGAAAACATTGGCCCTTAACTACTACATCTGTACGCTCCACATAGCAGGCATTTGTGCCCGTTCCAATAATCACTGCAGCCACAGTGTCCTCATCATGATAACGCCCAACAGCTAATGTTCCAACAGTATCATTAACCTGTTTTACTTAGTCTCGTCAAATTAGTACTTATAGGAGACTTATTAACACAATTTCCTAGCCACTGAATACAACATTATGAAGGTCTGAGAAATATGTCGTAGATACAAAACTTTAATAGAATTATGCACAAGGACCAACAAACAACCAACATAATTGTCGCGCAAGGTCAAAATTTTTAGACTCACAGATGAAAAATATAAGCTGTTTTCTTAAAGAACAAAATGTTTGCGATTCAAATGAAAACATTGAAGGAAGACAATCCGTCAGAATTTCATGGCACATGACCCTACCTGAAAAATTAAGAGAATGAATATTTTAAGGATTCTCGAAGTTCCAAGTAGGGGTGGGCATCGGGTCGAGTTTGTCGGTGAACCCAACCCGGCCCGACCCAACCCAACCCAAAAATAGCGGGTTTGGATTCCCTAATCTATCTTGAGGGTCGGGTTTGGGTTTGGGAATGCATACCCGATCCCGGGTCGGGTCGGTTCAGGTTTACCCCAAAAAACCCGAACCCGACCCGATGGCTTATGTAAATATATTATTTTTAAATTTTAAATATTTTTATTATTTTTTTGTCATTTATTTTGTATTTTTTAAAACCTGACGGGTTTTGATTGGGTCGGGTTTGGGTTTGGGTTTTGAAACCCATTCAGGTTTTAACGATCAGGTCGAATTTGGGTTTTTAAAAACCCGACCCGTGCCTATCCCTAGTTCCAAGTAGAGTCCGGAATGCCATTCCTGATAGGAAAACTAACATAGCACTTGCTTCGTAAAATACAAACTGCTCACCACATTGAGGGGACTGTAATTTCAGATAACTATACCACCTAATGCACTATTGATCATTTATACACTATACAGATAACAAGGGTTATGCAGATAATATTAATAAATTACATGAATGAAAGCAAACACCCAGAGGAAAACGACAAAATAGCTTACAGTTAAACAAAATTGAGCAATTTGCCTCAGAATTGATCAAATACAGAATTATATGAGAGTAAAGTATTGGTCTCAAGAGGGCAAGTGCACAAACTATTCGCTCTGGTCTATGTCAAGAAAGGCTATTCCAATCCTCACCAACACCGAGTCCCAGGTGCATACAAATTCGCAAATGTTTCAACTACGATCTCACACATTAGCTGCTCAGATTAAAAGACAAGTTTAATGAGATTGACACCATAACCATGCAATCAGTGGAAACTTTTCCAAGACCCTCATATAGGTTAAATTGAACAAGGGAATTAGGGGAAGGGGAGGCATGACCTCCTCCCCAGCCCCCCACCCCCTATACCAGCAATAAATTTTCAGACTCAGCCACAGCATGCAACATCTACAAGCACCTTCAACCTAATTCTATACACCATAAGTGCAGAGCAAGTAAGACCACGGTAGCCTCCTCCATGCCAACAAAAAGGGTAAAACTAAAAAATAAAAAATAATATGTGAAAGAAAAAAGTTGAACATGAAAATCTCATCATAGCCATATTGATCATACCAATATGGAAACCCGCATATTAAGCCCTCTTTTGTCCAAGGCTCGTTGTAAGCACTCTGATACATCTTTAGCAACCTAAGAGCAAAATGACTGTCAGCACACATTTCAAATTCTTTTTGTGAGTGCCTTAGTGACTAATTATTGAACATAACTAGATGAATGACTAATAGCTGAATACAAATAGATGCATGACTAATAGTTGAACATAACTAGATGTATAAGTCACAAGCGCACAAATGCCACATGGGATTTCCTAGCGACTGGCTTCCTATCAAACATATCCAGACTAAAGATGAAATGTGCATAAAAAATACACGGCCAAGAAAGTACTAATAAAAAATGAAAATAAAAATTCCATTGTGGAGTTAGTCTCAGATTAGGTTAGATTTCAAGAAGCATAGATGACCACAGTAAAAAATAAAAAAATAAAAAGAATTAAAAGAATTGCCTCCAAAATACAGATAGTAGAAGAATTGCAAACAAAAGTTTCAAAAACGAAATGAAAGTAAACACCCAATCTAGATAACTCGAACTCTTTATACAATATAAAGGACCACAACACAAATCATAATCCTACATTTCTCAAGAAGATAAACAGCTAAAAAAGAATAAAAAGACAGTCTGAAGAAATCAAAATCCTTTTGTGTGTGTACATTACCTTATAAATAATTTCCTAGGATTTAATTTCATACAAGAAAAAACTTTTTTGAATAAATCCTCCAAATTTTGAAATACAGATTGCATGTTTCAAATATAAAACAGAAGGCTAACTGAAGAACTTTACTGATCAGAAGCCGGATTTGATAATTATAGAAATTGCAAATAATTAAGATGTTTATGAACAGGACTTCATAATTATAGAATATCCACATGAAACAATGTCAACTGATGCCATTGAGTTGGCTTTCTAAAAGGAAGATGAAGTAAAATAATTTTAACTTTTTTCTCATTCCAAAAATATTTTTTCAAGACTTTATCAGCACTTTGAGTCTCACTAAGATTACATGGAAGAGATAATAACAATATATATCTATAACTTACTAACTTTAGAAATTTTGCTTTTCCACTTCAATTATGAGCGACTGAAGTACTATCAACCTCGTGAATATACCATACCATGCAAAAAAGTTGGATTCTATAATAATTTGGATAAAAAGTAGCATGAAATCTGTCTTAAGTATTTAAAATAGCAGCTAGATTTGCAAGTGTTTCAATAAATTTTAATGGGTTATATTATTAGGATGGAAATTGGAAGTACACCACTGCGTCTTTAACAAATATTATGAGAGTCATATGCTATAACATTCAGTACCGAAGAAAGCTATTCAAATACTCCAAAGAACATAAAGATATATTTTTCAGATATGCTGGTGATAATATAAAAATATTTTGCAACACTGATCAATTATTCACTCACCAGATCCTCAATTGCAAATCCTTTCGTCCATTTAATAAGAAGACCTGAAGAAACAGATGTTTGTTTCACAGGAAATGAGAATGTGAAACCAAGTTCCCGTCCTTGATCTCGAGACTCATAATCATTGCTTTCTTGACTCACAAATTGCTCTAATGCAGAAGCAATAAAATCAAATAACTCCTGAAATTAAAAAAGTCATGTTATGTGTACAACAACTAGAGGTAGGTTTAATAAGACAACAGAGAAAAAGTATTTACGAAAGAAATAGCAAATAAAAAATAAAAAGGTATTACCTCACTTGAACCTGTCATCAAATGTTGGGGAACCGGCTGGCGTTCTACTTCGTGTTTCAAGGTTGTGGACCTCTGCCCCTCAAGGTGAACACGCAAAACCCTAAAATTAGTTCCTCCAAGGTCAATCCCATAGTATATTCCTTTCTCATTCCTGTAAAATTTCCATAACGTATTGTCAAGTTCATCACGTAACATCAATGTCCATTTATACACCAAATGTGAGGTCCTAGGATTCAAGTCTCATCAGGGGAAAAGTGTAGCATTATTCAACATTCACCAAAAAAAGAAAAGGAAAAAAAAAAGGGAAACTATTAGGAAACACAGGAGCTTCAATTGAGTTTGCTTCATAATTGAAAATGAATTTTAGATATGATGTCAAATATGCAGGAGAAACCAAGAAGAATTGAGGAGTCCAAATGAATGAATTAGTCAAAGTCATACAAGGGAAGAGGACAGGAGAACAAGAAGTTGAGGACCCCAAATGAACTTAAATGAATCAGTCTCTATCATACAAGAGAAGACGACAATCTGATGATTAAGCAGAAATCATATACAAGAAAAGCTGAACGTTAATGATAGAAACAGGTTGATTCAATAAGTGAGTAATCTCATTGTTTATTCTCAAGAACAATGACAATACTCAAATAATAAAACCATGATTTCATTTGTAGTAAGTAGAACATGTGAACAGAACGAAAAAAATTGTAATTGTGACCGATCAAATCCAACTGTGGTGTATTTAACAACTCTATGCAAGAAACGTTAAACGTCTTAAGAAAAAGAAAACCTGAAAAACATTTGAGCACTTGCGATGAATATTAACAAATCTTAGCTTCATCAAACGTCTAAGCTAAGTAAATAATTGCAACTTAAATTTTTCATGCAATCATTAATTGAGATATGTAAAACCCTTAGAAGAGTGTCTGAACAGTGTCACCAAATACATCCCAGTAGAGGAAAATCGCACTCCAGCATATCTGGGGCAGTTAGACATTGTCCTAGAACCGCAAACAACTTTTCAAACATTAGAAACTGAATAACCAGGATAACTAGACTTTTAGCAGAGACCCAATACACTGAATAAATAATGAAAAGAATTCACTGCGCAAACAAAGAAGTGATAACCATAATGACAATAACGGGGAATAATTAAAAAATTTCTAGCGAAAAGACACATGTAACATCACAATCTACTAAAAACAATGGAAAAGTTGTCATTTGAATAAAATCTTCATATAGAGCACTCTTGGCTGCGAATAGAAGCACACGGGAAAAAAAACATATTATTAAAAATATCTTATAACACAGTACCTCGGCGAAATCAGTACAGAATAATCACCAGACATGTAAAGAAGGATTTTTAGGCAAAAATTAAAAAAGAAATATACTCGTAAAAGATAACATGTCCCCTATAACATCAAAAGATCAACTAAGGTTCCCAGCAGTCCACAAAGAGAAGCAAGAAAGAAATGTTCCCGCGCCCTTTGTACAATAACAGACAAGGAACAGCTCGATTGAAAAGAATAACAGTTATTACCCAGTCGGTAGATTTTCAACGAAAGTAAGCAGCATCCTCAATTTGCTCCCCCCTTCGGTGGCCAAGCCCGCATACATCTCTGTCGTCATGGCATCGACTACCTTTCTCAGCTTCGTTATTGATGTCGCACATCCTTGTTCGAATTCTTTTAGAACTCCCAGAACACGAAACCACTCTCGGCGTCTTCGCACCGCCCGGTTCACAAGAATCCCCGCGATCGTACAAGAAACCACTGCCCAACCCACTGCCACCCCAAATGCTAACTTCCCCATCAGTCCGATCGCACCATTGGAAAAGATACAGAACCAAAGAAGACGACGGTGAGGTACCCTTGTTAAAATTTCCGAGCGCAGTCGAACGGTACGACGATGCGCAGGATAGAGGAAAACCGGAATCAAGAAAACTATGAAAGAACAGCCGCTGTGCTCGAGAGAGAACAGGGACAGAGTCAGAGACAGAAAGAAAGAAGGAGAGCGAACGAGACGAAGATTTAGAAAGAGCCTTGGGTGACCAAACCAAGTAATATTGGAAAGCGAAGTGTGGGAACTTATTTAAATGCCCGGATGACGGATTTACCCCTCCACAATGCTTCAAAGCCCGGATCAGCACCATCCAAACGTGATCCTGTAACGTGTGATTTGTAATTCCCAAGAGCATAGAGAGAGATATAGGGAGGGAGAGAAAGAGGGGAGATTTAGAGAGGGGATGGATGCAGGGGGGAGAGCATATATTTATGCATATTTATGAGGGGAGAGATATGCATTTTTTATGGGGGGAGAGAGAGGGGAAAAATTATTTTTTTTTTTTATATGGCTTTTATTTATTTTATTTTATTATTTATTTTTTTTAATATTACTTTATTAATATTTATTATTAAATTATTTTATATTATTTTTATTTATTTACATTTATTTATTTTATTTTATTTTTATTTATTATTTTATTTATTTATTATTTATTTATTTTATTATATTAGCTTATATATATTATTTAAATTTTTATATTTAAAATTTATTATTATTACTTAAAGTTTACTTATATTATACTGTGATATTTTAAAACCATATTCTTTAAAACCCATTTACTATTTATTAAAAGTATATTAAACGAACCATCATTTTAAACGAGAGAAAACTATTACTTTTAAGCGAAAGTGGATTAGAATAATGAGAGAAATTAACCTGTCAGATGAATGAGAGAGAGATGAATGAGAGAGATGAAATGAGAGAGAGAGAACGAGAGAGAGAGAACGAGAGAGAGAGAGAGAATGAGAGAGAGAGAATGAGAGAGGGAGCGAATGAGAGAGAGAGCGAATGAGAGAGAGAGCGAATGAGAGAGGGAGCGAATGAGAGAGAGCTAATGAGAGAGAGAGAGAGGCAACAAGAGAGCGAATAAGAGAGAGTGAATGAGAGAGAAAAAAATGGTGTGGACTGTGGAAGTAAAGATTTTTTAAGTAACTTTTGGCAAAATATAATCCCTAGAATTACAATATTGCCTTTGTGTGAGGCGGCAGTAGCTGTATGATGCATGCCATGAGGATTTTATTTTTATTTTTTAATACAAGCATAGCATGAGAATTGAGATGAAACAGTAAAAAGACCAAAACTAAAATGTTAAAATTTGAAGATTATTTTTCAGAAAAATCAATAAACCCCGACCACCAGTCGGCACAAGGATTACATACTAGTTTATAATTAAGGTGTGGAAAAAGCATGAGATGGAACCAGTTGGGGGTGACATAAAAATAAGAAAAAAGAAAATGTGAATTAGAAAAAAACACACAAACATAGACGTTGACAAATCAATTAAAAAATAAAAAATAAAAATCCCAATCCTTGTTGGAGAGGGCAGTGACGCGGTGGAAAGAGAAGGGAAGGCAAGCTCCTTTCCAATTTTTAAACAACCTTTCCAGTTTTAGTCTTCCATTTTTAGGGGTCTCTATTCTACTCTACGATCAACCATGTCACAACAAAAAAGTCTTTAGTGGTCGGTTCAATTACATAAAAAGAATTACTTGGACTTGGACATTGGTCCTTCTTCCAAAAAGGTTTTTTCTCAGGAGGCCTCACAGGGCTGGCAACTCGTAGGTCGTTTAATGTATAATATGTATTCCATAATAAATGCATAGGAAAAGTGGTTTTTATATTTGAGTGTGGGAGGATGGTGGGGGACCACTGAGACCTGTTCACAACTAGGCTACGTCATCCGTCATTGACTCATCGGTTTGGGAAGGGCAGTTTGGTAGTTGTGGTTAGTTTACACGGACACGGGGACGCGTTCGCGAATAAGATAGAAGATGAGGATAGAGATGTCAAAATGGGACCGACCCGTTTCGCTTTTTCGTTTTCGGCAAGCAGAAATATAATAAGAGTGGGTTTAATAATCGGGAACAGCGCGCGCGGCCACAGTTCTGGACACACGAACGGCGACGGTAGCTGCGTATTGCGCCACCGTACTTGCCAGCTGTCCTCCGCTTGTTCCAGCTAAGCCAAAAGTCAGGGAGTACAGCAGGGAAAAAATAAAAAATAAAAATTTGTCGCCTTGGTAAGTACTAAGTAGTTACTAACGAATTCGAGAAAAAGAAAATTAATAAATAAACAAAAAATAATAAAATAAAAATAAAAATAAAAAACCCGTTAAGTAAAGTTAAAAAAACTGCAATAATTCTTTTCGATCTTCGAACTGTAATTACAGCACGATTTATCGGCTCGATTTCGGTTCGGGTGAGACTCTAAACCACGAAATTATATTATAGAAATTTAAAATTTTCTTTTTTTACAAGCCCGAGAGTCACTGCCGGAGAAATTATTTCGGACAATTTTTATTTTTATTTTTTAATTTAAAGAGTTCTTAAAATTGTGACCGGGGACCACCCCCATACTTCAATATATCTTTTCACGTGGGCCATAATCAATAATCTTTTTAATTCGACCTTTTTCCCTGACTACGATCGGACGGCTATTATTACAAGGATGAAATCAGCACGATAAAAGCGGTGCTCTTGTCGTAATCTGTAGCTGAAGATCTATTGATTAGCAGGATTCGTGGTGGGCCAGGAGCAGTGTTCATAATCCTATGCTTAAAAGATGTGGGATCCGCTTGATAAGTACGAGACGAGGGCATGTTTTCGACTCCCGCCCAGGCTACCCAATTGGTCACAATTATGACACGTGCGCGGTGCGGCTGGTCATATGTGGCTCCGTCGTGAGTGTGACACGATGATTATTAAAAATAGGGGTGGGCACGGGTCGGATTTGGGTCGGGTTTTTAAAAACCCCAATCCGATCCGATATGCAATATCTGAAATATCTGAAATATCTGAAACCCGAACCCATTTAAAACCTGACTGGGTTTTCAAAACCAAAACCTGTACCCAACCAGACCCAAGAAAAATTTGACTAAAATAATAAAAAAATATTTAAAATTGAAAAATAATTATTAATTTTTTTTTAATAGTGGGGTTTTCGATCATTTTTAAATTTTATATTAAAAATATAATAAAATAAACGAATAAGGGGAAAGCTTGGTTATTTTTGCGTTTTATATTGGGTTTTCAATCTTACACATCTCAGCAGTGTCTGTCCTTGTTTTAAATCTCATAAGTTAAAAGAGTTTAACTTATAAACAAATTGATATTCATTTGTCTGCTACTTATAATATATATTATTCAATTTATTAAAATAAATATCCTTTTCTAGTTTGACATATATTTTTTTCTAAAAAATAATGTTCATTTTTTAAAGTAAAATGTACAAGTTTATTAATTAACAAAATTCTACCAAATGAATGATCAAGTATTCAAATTAGAGTAATATTAGATTAGAGCAAGAATTTCAATAGATTCACGAAAAAGTGACAAAAATAAACTATTTAAATCACCGTTAGTTTGCTTAGTTAAAAAAGCAACCATCTCTTGTCCTTTTTCCCCTGGCCTCTACCCGTGTTTTCAAATTCAATTCGACTCAATTTGACTAGTACACATCACATGATGGTAACATTTTAATAAAATTCGAATTCGAATTTAACAAAGGCTCCATATCATTATTTGATGGGATATTGTTTTAGTGGCGCGACGGGGGCAGGGGCAGGCCTGAGGACACCCCATTTGAAGCTTTTGAGACCATTGGTCGGCGCCTTTCATCTTCTCGCCCGCCTTTGAATATTCCTCCTTCCAATGAACAGAATATGTTTTAAAATCTAGCCGACGGTTGTAACCGGTCGGAAAGATATGCGAAGAATTTATTATTTATTTTAATTTAAAAGAACAAGTAATTAATAGGATAACATTTGTCAAAGAAAAAATTAGGAGCATTTTTATAAAAGTGATTTATAATTTTATTTATTTTTATAAAGATATCTGTATGCACCAAAATGTGCACGGCCCAAATTCGATGAGTCCAGCAACCCATCGATCCATCAAACAACGATCGTGGGTAGGCTCTATTCATCTTCAAGGTTCATCGTTGCAGCCCATCGCGAAGTCCAGTCGCATCGTTACGTCATCGACACGGTCGACGTCTTCGTCGCCAGAACCGCCGAAGTCAAGATGCTTTATCACTCACCGCCCACCTCAAAGAATCAACAGGCGGTCGGTCTTTAACGGAAGGAGAGAAAGAGGGACCACGATCCTGGTCTCCCTCCTCCCCTCTTCTTCCTCAATGTCACCAGCAGAAAGAGGATCACGATCCCCTTTCCGAGGCAACATCTCTCACGCACCGCTACAAATAGCGTGGTTCCCGCCCGGGGTGAAGAAAAAATTGATTGAAAAGGATATCCCGCCGAAGTAAAGAACTCTCTCCCTCTCTCAAACCGAAGGACTCAAGTTCCTTCTGGGAGGAGAAGCTCTCGCCACGAGGTTTCGTCAAACCGCCGGCCAAGCAATTCGCCGCTCGCCGCTTCTACAGTTCAACCGGAGCAGCTCTACACGTTCACGGCAGCGTCACAAGTCGATACACGGAGCACAAATACCTCCGTCCGACCGACAAAAGCCACAACAGATCGTGCACACTCGCTCTTGCGACTTGAGTTCGACGTTCGTTCGTTCGCGAAGCTTCGACTTCACCAACAATATCACGGAGATCGAATCGAGGAAGCATAGGAAGCGTACTTTCGCATCCCTTGATCTGAAAACACACAAATTGTAACACAAAAATTCTCTGTTATTAATCGACATATTCTCTTGGTCGCCTCTTCAAGGACCGGGCGGATTTTTCGGTGAAACAGATTTGGCACGCCCGGTGGGGCGTTTCCTACCTCTCATCTCCTTCTCCGGCCCAAAAAAAACTCTCCAACCTCAGCCATGGCCAGCAACGCCAACAACGGCAACAACAACAACAACACCAACAACGAGGCAAACAAAGCGCCTCCTCGAAGCTTCGCTCAACCACGTCCGATCGTGGATCGCAAGCTCGACCACCGGGCTCGAGGATCGGCCGTTGCATCTCCGCCAACGTCCCCGCTCCGACATCCCCTCCACGCCACCGCCCCCTTACAAGGGTTTCGGCGAGAAGCTTGTCCACCGGACAAGCTCCATTTATCTTGCGACGCGACGCCGCCTAACTTCCGTGTTAGGTGCCTCGGGCTACCGCGGCCTCAATCAAACCAAGCTGCGCCAAACCGATGCGGCGATGGCCAAACCAACATATCTGGCTGTCGCCGCTTCACCTCCTCACAGCCCGATTAACAGCCCGGACGCAGTCGCCGCCGAATCCGCGAAGGCGTTCCATCGTTCCCACTTTGGTGCAGCGATATGAACAAAGCGGGGCATCTCTTCCCTCTCCACGGCAAGGGCGCACTCTGTGCCGACTTCCCTTTGTTCAAAGAACATCATCCACAGATAATTCCCGGTCGTCATGGTCTCCCCATGACCTTTTGGCAGCAGCTCAATGCAGCAGCTGGTCCACCACCCCTCCGCTCACCTCGCCCGCCGGACATCAGCGATCTCCCCTACCGCCACATCGCCCATCTCACCTCACCGATTTTCACCGGTGGCTGCTACCGCCAAGCCCGGTCACCTCCCGAGCCACTTGTCCACAATCAACATGCGACCGGCCTTCGACCCGGTCCCTCACGGCGACCATCTCCCCAATGAAGCCACCAGCGACAGCTTCATATCTTCAAGTTGCGTCGAGACAAATACTCCGGCGCAAACCGCCAAGGTAGCGGCAATGACAACCGGCTAAGGCGATTGAAGAACGACTTGCCGAAATGCAGGCTGACCGAAAGAGCAAAGCGAACAACTGCGTATAAAAGATCATGAATCGGCTGCTCGCGATGCCCAACTCGCAGCTTCGCAATGATCAAATTGCGAAGATGTTCGAACGGCTAGAGATGGGCACAACCACCAATAACACCGGTGGCGTTTCTCAAGAAGTTGACCGAAATCGGCCGACTACTAGTGCCTCAGCCGAAGCTACCTCAAGAAGATCCTCGGGCCCGACGACGAGCTGCCGCCCGTCGCTCCGGTGGCCATCCACGAGGCCGACCAGAACTGGATCCGTCAGCTCTCACACTAGATACTATTACAGAGCTTGTCAACCGTGCGGTGCGATGCGAAGCGGGCTTGGCGACCACAATCGGGCCGCCTACAAGAGGCCGTACACACAGAGGATTCAGAACATCCCGATGCCGATCGGCTATCACCCTCCCAAGTTTCAACAATTTAACGGGCGACGGCCACCCAAAGCAACACGTTGCCCACTTCATAGAGAGGCGTGCAACAATGCCGGCACCGACGGTGACCTGTTGGTGAAACAATTCGCCGGTCATCGAAAGGGAACGCTTTTCGATTGGTACATCGAGCTCCCTCAAGAGTCTATTGACAGCTGGGAGCAATTGGGCGAGAATTCCTCAGCCGATTCTACAATTACTTTCGGCGACCGTAACACCGGGTCGAGATCGCCAACCTTAAAAGCGAAAAAAGGCGAAAAAAGTGGTCGACTACATCAACCGGTGGAGGAACCCGAGCTTAAATTGCAAAGAAAGCTCAAATCTTTTCTCGAAGCGAAATAGAGATGTGTTCACGGGAATGCGATGGAACCTCCCTACGCTACATACTGAGCGAAGGCGAAAGATTTCAAGAGCTCGCAAGCGTAAGCTCACAATATGGAAAACCTGATAGAAGAACGAGGAGAAGAAGGATCCTCTTCCGCCGACCCTCGCCAAAAAAGGGGAAGGCACCTGTTGCGATTTGCATCAAAGAAACGAAAGAGAAATCAAAATCCTCTTTTCGCGACAAATCTTGTCGAGCCAATCAAGGTCGGCAAGAAGGTCAAGCAGACTTACCTCCCACGACAATTGTGGGGAGGTTTCAAGAAGCCGACACTCGAGGAACGACATGGGCAAAGACATATCCCTTTGCCGACGCAGACGTTCCTATCATGCTCGATCATTTCTGCTGGACAATCAACCACCGAGGTTGCCAGAAATCAAAAGACACGGCGACCAATCCAAAAGCAAAGATCCCAATTTTTGCAAATACCATCGACCTGGTTGGGCACTTTCGACGGAGAAATGCCGTCTTGAAGGACCGCATCATGGAGCTAGCAGCGCAAGGCCGTATTGAGATCGAAGGAGCTCAAAACACAGCTTCCTCATATACCATCTCCATCCAGGCCAGGCGAATCAGCTAACTTCGGCCAAACAAGAAACAGGTCCGCGAAGAAGGAGTACCGACCAAAGCCCGGTTCCTCCAGCCGACCTCACAACAACAACAGGCGACCACCGGCTAAGGTCGTACCAAAACCGCACCCGTGAACAAGCTACAGCCGACGCGCGAGAGGGTGGATCTTGGTCACCCGGAGAAAGAAGCCTATTCGAGAAATCGAACCGCACCGGCGACCATCAAAACGAAAAGCAAAGCTGCCAAACAAAAGAGCCGCGAAAACGCCAAAGAAAAGCTCCCGGGACGGACGTCCGGGGGCAATGAAAAGAAAAGAAGACCCGTCCACACCGGGCGGAGTTCTTCCCGAAGGAGTTCCTCGCACCTCCAGCAATGGTGGCAACCTGTTCGACAGCTCCTCCCGAGCAGGCAACACGAAAAGACAAAGGCAAACGACCGGTCGTCGAATGCGATGACCTCGAAATGTCGCTAAAACAGATTTCGCCGCTGAACAAGATAGAAGACGACCTCGACTTGGAAATTCGGGTCGAGAAAAAGCCTTGATTCAATTCTGGACAAACCTGAGGAACTCGAAGCCGAGCTCGAGATGCTGCTCATGAGGAAGCACGACTTGCCAAAGGTCGGGCTGACTCCGCCTTACAGAAAGGAGGAGGAAGATGCATTATCTCCACCACAACTCGCCAAAGCAGAACAAGCACTCGCGGTAACATGCCCTCCGTGCATTACATTTCGAGAGGAGGATATACAATTGGGGACAAAAAATCACAATAGACCGTTGTTCGTCTCCGGTTACATCAGAGACTAGAAAGTCAATCGTATGCTCATTGATTTGTGGATCCAGATTAACATTTGCCGATTCGCACCATGAAGGGCGTTGGTATCTCTGCTGGCGACCTCTCTCCAAGCTCTCTTCTCATCCAAGGTTTCAATCAGGAGGGACAGAGAACGCTCGGAATGATTAGTGTCAAGCTACACATAGGCGACATGGTGGCCGAAACTCCTTTTCAAGTTATCGACTCGAGGACCTCATACAACCTGCTCTTGGGTCGACCGTGGCTTCATTCTAATGGAGTTGTACCATCCACCCTCCATCAATGCTTTAAATACTGGGAGAACGGCGAACAAAAGACGGTGTACGCCGACGAAAGTCCGTTCACAGCGGCCGAGGCATCGTTCGCAGATGCCAAATATTATCTGACAACCAAACCGGCACTTTGGTCGAACCAGGCAGCAAACATCGAGGACACTCCGACGCAGGCTACATCGTCAAAGCCACCAATGCAAGCCGAGACGCCTAAACAGCCATCACAAAATACAGCTTCAAAGCAAACTCCGGTGCAAATTACGTCTATCAAACAGAACACGACTCAAGTCGTGTCTCCAAAACAGCCAGCGTGTGACAGCCAACCGGTACAAGGCCACAAATCGGTCATGATCAATCCTACACCAAAAACAACGCGGCATACCCATCTTACGGTACATCCCGCAATCACAAAGGAAGAAAAGGCGAAGCTCCTCGGTCGCTTTGTCACAAAAAGTCAGCCGACCCGCCGCCGAAAAAAGTCACAGTTCCCTCTGCCAAAACTAGAGGAACGGCGTCGCGGAAGCGGTTCCCAAACCAACAGCGATTACGGCTACACGCTCAAGCGAAGGCTTCGACCCCAACGCTTATCGACTAATGGCCGAGCCGGGGCAACCTTTACGAAGGATCAAATTCACGCCAAAACCACTGTCACTCTACCGGTTCTCACCCGAAGCAGGAGAAATTGAGGAACACAAGGCCAACGAATCGACCAAGGTCGTGCAGGTCTCGGCTACGAAAAACAGAAGCCAATCAAAATCTACATCGGCCAAACGAAACCCATCAAAATAACCAGGAAGGGTTCGGCAGATGTAAATCAAGTATCAGTCGGTCAAACTCTGACAGAAAAGAAAGATACGCCAAAACCGGTGGTTATTTATACCCTGAGAGCAGCCATCGCACGAGCTCGAGCATATGATTCGGTCATGGTAAACCATATCTCCATCTCTGGCGGCGATCAAGAAGAAGAGAATTTCGTTTTGAAGGAAGCTCGGCCGAATTTGAAGAAGGAGGCCAAGCAACCGTCGGTCGCAATTAAAGAAAATTGATTTGGGAACGGCGAAGACCGAGACCAACATTCCTCGGTGCCTCACCGACGGGCGAAGAAGAAGCTGAATACATCGCATCGCTCATGAATACCGAGATATATTTGCGTGGAGTTACACGAGATGCCAGGCCTCGACCCACGAAGTCGCAGTTCATAAATTGGCAGTCCATTCCTCATTCGACCAGTCAAGCAATCGCAGCGGACGGTTCCGACCAGAATTGGTGCGGAGAGAAAAAAGGAGGTCGACAAATTGATAGCGGCAAATTTCATCAGAGAAGTGAAGTACCCGACCTGGATTGCCAACATCGCCCCGGTCAAGAAGAAGACTGGCCAAATCCGGGTCTGCGTCGACTTTTTCGTGACCTGAACAAAGCGTGTCCAAAGGGCGACTTCCCTTTGCCAATAACGGAGCTAATGGTCGACGCTGACGGCGGGTCATGAAGCTCTATCCTTCATGGGACGCCTCTTCCCGCTACAATCAAATCCGGATGGGACCGAAAGATGAAGAACTCATCTGCGTTCCGCGACACCGAAAGGCATCTTCGTTACAAAGTGATGCCATTCGGACTCAAAAATGCTGGTGCGGCGTATCGAGAGCAATGCAGAATATATTTGGCGACTTCTTGCACAAACGGCGTCGAATGCTATGTTGACGACCTGGTGGTGAAGACAAAGCAGAGGTCGGACCATCTTTCGACCTTAGAGCGGTGTTCGGCGGCTGAGGCGGTTTCAACTCAAAATGAATCCGTTAAAGTGTGCTTTTCGGGCGCCACCGGGTAAATTCTTGGGTTTCATTGTGCATCACGGAGGGATCGAAATAGACCAGTCAAAGATCGACGCCATCCAGAAAATGCCAGCCGAGAAACGTCTCGAGCTCAAGAGTTTTCAAGGCCACTTGGCTTATATCAGGCGTTTCATATCCAATCTTGCCGGAGATGCCAGCCCCTTCGGTCGACTGCTCAAGAAAGAAACGCCATTCGAATGGGATGAGTCATGCCGAATGCCTTTAACAATATAAAGGCATACCTTACCAAACCACCTGTGCTTGTCGCGACCGACCGTCGGCCGCCCATTGTTGCTCTATATCGCAGCACAAGAAGGATCTATCGGCGCTCTGTTGGCTCAATGCGGCGACGACAACAAGGAACGCTCCCTCTATTACTTGAGTCGAACGTTGGTGGGTGCTGAACTGAATTATACACCCATCGAGAAGACATGTCCGGCGCTTGCCTTCATTTGTTCAAAAGCTCCGTCACTATCTTCTGGCACATTCGATTGAAACTCATCTCGAGCCGACGACCGCTGAAGTACATTATGTCGCGACCAATTCTCTCACGGTCGACCGGCAAAATGGGCACCGCTCCTCTCCGAATTCGAGATCAATTTCGTGCCGCAACGAGCAATCAAAGGGCAAGCACCGCCAACTTCCTGGCCGACCACCCGGTACCTGCTGAATGGGAATTAACAGAGGAATTCCCAGATGAGGAGATCTTCCTGGTCGAGGTGCTCCCTCCTTGGGAGATGTACTTCGACGGTGCAGCACGAAGAAGTGGAGCCGGCGCCGGAGTCCTGTTCGTTTCGCCGAAGAAGGACCTACTCCCATACTCGTTCGTGCTTACTCAAGCTTGCTCGAACAACGAAGCAGAGTATCAAGCCATCCTTCTTGGGCTCGGCATGGCTGTCGAAATGCAAATACCGCAGCTACACATCTATGGCGACTCGGCTCTCGTCATCAAGCAACTCACAGGCGAATTCGAGGTAAAGAAACCTGAACTCGAGCCATTTTGGAGACAAGCTAGAGAACTTCTGGCCCAAATCCCGGAAGCATCACTCCATTTCGTCCCTCGCTCCGAGAATGGGCCAGCCGACGATTAGCCGACGGCATCGCAGCCAGTCCCGGCACAATTCGATCAGCTGCCAAAGCGAAATCCCCATTTGTGAGCGTTGGGTAATTCCTCCCCGACAGAGGACGGAACAGAGGAAGAGCAAACAGAAAAGATAGAGGAATCCTTCCCTATCTCAGCCAGTCAAAACGGTTCGAGACTGGGCGCGAGCCTATCATGAACTTCCTTCGCCACGGCACACTTCCCGTCGACCTGCGAGAACGAGTCCAGATTCGGCGAGCAGCCCCAAAGTATGTTTTCATCCACGATATACTTTACCGGAGGTCGTATGAAGGCCTGCTTCTTCGTTGCCTATCAAAGGAAGAGGGGTTACAAGTCCTCAAAGAGACACACAGTGGGATCTGTGGGGCACACCAAGCCGTCCCAAAACTCCATTTGCAAACCAAACGATTAGGCTATTATTGGCCGTCGATGCTCAGGGACGCCATCGAAATGGCTCGAACCTGTAAACAGTGCCAGCTCCATGCCGATTACATACACCAAGCGCCGGAACCACTTCACCCGACTGTCGCATCATGGCCATTCGAGGCTTGGGGGATGGACATCATTGGTCCCATCTCTCCTAAGTCCGACTCCGACCGGCAGTACATCCTAGCTGCCACCGACTACTTCTCAAAGTGGGCCGAAGCTGCTGCTTACCGAGAAGTGAAGGCTGCGACCGTCGTCGACTTCATTCGAACACAAATCATCTATCGATATGGAGTTCCCGGTATATAATAATGACGGACAACGGTGCGCCATTCAAAAACAAAGTCATGGACCGTTTTTGCGAAAAATTTCGCGATACAACAACGGACCTCAATCGCTACAATCCGGCAGCCAACGGACTAGCGAAGCTTTCAACAAGACGCTCTGTAAGATCTTAAAGAAAACCATTGGCGCCAACAAAAGAAGAAGCTGGGACGAAAAACTGGGTGAAGCCCTATGGGCATCTGTAACGCCGTTCAACGCCAACACTGATCAACTCCATATTCGTTGGTCTATGGCGGCGGTACTCCCTCTCGAAGTACAACTCCCGTCTCTCACGAATTGCAATGAGAGAAGGGGCTGACGACGGAGGAATGCGCCAGCTGCGATTAGCAGAGCTTGAGTCACTCGATGAACAGCGACTCGAAGCACAACAACGACTCGAGTGTTACCAATCTCGCATGACCAGAGCCTTCAACAAAAGGTACGGCTCAGGTCATTCCGAAAAGGCGACCTCAGACTTGCAAAGGCGAAGGCCTATGCTCTTCACGAGCAAAACCGGGGCAAATTCGCGCCAAGTGGGAAGGACCCTACGTCAGGCAAGAAGCCTATAATGAATGGCGATACAAGCTCTCGTCATCGCAAACGGGTCGGAGCTGCCGATAACAAACGGTAAATTCCTCAAACGGTTTTTTTCCATGAAGAAGGCAGCAAAGAAAAAGAGAGGAAGAAGAAAACGAAGTTCGGACTTCTCATTGCAAAAAAAAAAAAAAAAAAATTGTGTAATGGGACCGGTGCAGAAGCTTCAGAAAAAAAAAGCGTAGCTAAAAAAAAAAGAAGCCAAAAGAATTCTCAAAAAAAAGGAGAGCATTAGACTGGTGGGAACTTGAAGTCAGCTACCCCCGCCGTAGTCGCCCCCTCGGCTTCAACTTCAGCTAACGCTGTGTTTCGCCTCGTCAAGGATAGGCCGTAGTCGAAGAGAAGCAAGCTGACTCTCCAATGCAGCAGCTTCCTCCTCAGTACCATCAAGACCGGTGCGAATACTCATAAGCTCGGTATCTATGGTGTCAAGCTGCGCCGAGAGAGACGCCAGCGGTCCACGAAGGGCTATCTGCTCAACCTCCACAGCCTCACGTTCAACCTGACATCGATCCAGATCTGCGGTTAAATCATCGCGACGACGGTTGACCTGTTGGACAGATCGCGGCGAAGTTCAGCCCGGTGGCGAACCGATCGGTTAAGCTGAGCTTTTCAGCCAAAGAACCAGCGCAATTGCGACAACGAGCTGCCTCTGAAGCAAAACTTTCCACCCATTGCTCCAAATCTGAAGTATCAATACCGGCTCTCCTCAAGTGATCCAGAAAGACACGAGTGTCAGCTATGAGTCGAGGCGAACAAGGGTCATCAGCCGGTACCAAAACTGACTCGACGAATCCACTCCACGGGGGCGAAAGCAGACCCCCGATCGCATCAGCAACCTCGACATTGCCAAGAGAGGAAGGGTCGACAACTGAAAAAAAAAAAAAAAAAAAAAGGGTGAGATGGAGTTAAAAGCGAAGTCAGGAGCTGAGAAAGAGAAGAGCAAGAAAAAAAAAAACAAGGAAGAGAAAGACACTCACGGACACAGGATGTGAACTCGATGAGTTTTCGCTAACAGGTTGGTGCCCCGGACTCAGAGTCCCTTTCATAACAGCAAGGGTGACTTCATCGCCAACAGGAGGGAGCGACGCCAGGGGCTCTTCCTTCGAAAGTATGGCAACTGGAGGACTCAATTCAGCAGAAGAAAAGTGTTGGAGTTCACCCTCGACTGATCTAATCTGCGCTTCACCACCACTTGGAGCGATTACCGGACATTCGACCTCGCCGATGGCGAACTCTCCAACAACAGCAGCAAGAGGCGCCTCGTCGACCCATTCCAGTTGCCGAGCACCCTCTAAGTCGGTAAGATCAAACAAATCGTCTTGCTGCAGGTCGGGTCGATCCAAAGAGGGCGCCAAAACAATCGCAAGCTTCTCGGAAGGTACGTCGCCTGGATTTTGGGTTGATTGTCCTTCGACTTCAATCACTTGTACAGACGTTGTCTCCGGCTCCGCAGTGGTCACTCCAGTTGTCAAATTCAAAGACTGGCCAACCGTCTCTGGATCCTTAATCCGTTCTCCGCCGGATCCTAACAAGGGGATCTCTGAAGTAAGAGGCGCAGGAATCCTCGGTTTACTCGTGCCGGTGCGAAATCGTTTCTCGAAGGGAGGAGGGGCATAAACAGTGGGCGCAGGCTCTGAGGTCTTTGACCTTTTCCTCGAAGTGATTTTTTTTTTGGGGATGCCGGCGATTCAACCACTCCTTTCCCCTTATCTAAAGTAGCATTGCTGGCCGGCAGAGAAAGCACGACTGGTCTGGTCTCATCCTCTGTCGAAGGGGTTTCCTTGATCACGACTCCTGTCGTCGGGGCTGCTGGCGTCGAAGTCGCCAATTTATCCTTCGCAACCTTTGGCCGAGGCACTCTCTTCTTCGCAGCAGTGGATGCCTTCGCCTTCGGAGCAGCCGGAGGTTTTGTACTCTTCCGCGTGCTCCTTCTAACACCACCATCATCTCCTTGCGCAGGCTGCAAAGATTTCTTTGGCACAGGAACACCGTGGAGTTTTTTCCATCCCCTCTAAACAAAAGAAGAGGAGAGAAGGAGCCAAAATGTTAAAAGTCAAGAAAAAGGAGAATACAAAAGGAAATAGAGAGAGAATGGTACCTCGAAGTAGGGAACAACGGTCTCAAGCCATGACTCCCGAAAGAGAGCCGTCACACCTGGGTCGGAACTAGAACTCACAAAAGCAGGTACTTCTACTTGGCCAAGAGGACAAGAAGTCGCGGCTCGCCACATCCCCAGCAGTGCGTTAACCGTCTCAGTCCCCCGCTGGTCAGCAAACAAAGCTCCCGGCAGGTCTTGGCAAAACCCAAACTGGCGAGAAAAACGATGAGGGCTGTAAGGCTCAACAATGAATGATTCACGCTGACGCAAGACAAGAGAAGTCGCCTGCAGACAGCGGAAATATTCCACTTCGATCCGAGACGCGAAATGACCCGGCTTGTCGATGATCGGACCAGGAGGAAGGGCCGCAGAAGGATACCAACATCGCACCCCACCACGCCAAAACAGAGAACGAGCTTTCTCCTGTGTATAAAAGTGGACGCGTCTGCTGGATTTGCGGTACAACATCATAAGCGGTCTGTCGCCGCCGCTGGAATCAACCGTGAACGCCAAAGCGTTGGGCGAAGCCAAAGCGAAAACATACGCCAAGGTACCCTCCCGGAGAAAAGGAGTTAAGGCCCCGATAGATATTTGCCGGGGCTGCGCTTAGCCAAATTGAATTTTTGACCGCAGGCCATATAACAAGCCACCTTGAAAACACCGACCCTCCACAAGCACCCGGTGGGCAAGGGAAAGACAGAGCGGCAGAGCCACGCTGATAGAAAGGCAGCCAGATATACTTCATCGCAAGCTTAGCAGGGACCCCAAGCTCCGAAAGAGGCTGATCTTGAAGCACCGAAGCGGTCGCGCGGTTCCTGCAGCCAGCCGGCGTCTTCTGGGTCGGCCGGGTATTCGTTATATGCTGCGCACCCTTTTGGCTCGAAACCAGAAGGATACCCACTCAGACATACGAATACCGGTGAATCCATCGGGGCCTATGACCGTCGCGATGGCAGTACAACCGTAATACGCAAGGAGGAGGTATTGAGGCTCTCCGGCAGTGGCATGGAACGACTCGGGTAAAATCTGCCACCGATGGGGGTCGCCGTCGTAAATATCCCCCGAAAGAGGTAACCCTCCAAGCTTATGCAAATCCCATAGCGAAATTGACAGCTCTCCCTCCCGTGTGAAAATTGTGTTGGTCGAAGAACACCAGACCTCCGTGAACGAGTGCATAACGTTGCAGCAACACCGGTAAGCAAACATAGAGGCTCGAACCGCATGAGTCAAGCCAGCTTGGGCCAGCAGTTCAGGACAAGTATGGAGGACAACGCCTGCCCACTCGAAGTAGAAAGGCAGAAGTGTAGGACTCATACACACGCTCTGCCGACCATCCCAAACATCAAATCCATCATGGTCGATAGAAAGCTTCGGTTCAGAGAAACGGACCTGATGGTCGTGCAGCGGGCTCAGCAAGATGTAGCCTACCGCCTGGTGCGGAGATGACGAAGCTTCATTGACCCCAGGGAGGTAACAGACTTGATCATCTTCATCGACAATAGGGCAACTCCATAGCTCGTGGACGGACTTGACTGGGGGCACTACTATATCGCAACCACCATAAGTCGACGGTCCTCCGAGAGGTAATGACAACGTTCGATGTTTTCCTTCAGTATCACGAATCTGCACACAATGGCGGAGAGTACCTCTCAGAGATCCCTTACAGCTCGTGAGGGTCAAACCGAGGAAGGAGATCGAATCCGAAGGAATAGACATCTGCAGCAGAACATAAAGGTCATCAGCCAAATCAAATCAGGTACGCATCCTCCCCTCAAAAAAAAAAAACATATACATATATAGAGTCTCTTGCGACAAAAAGAACCAGTCGCCAGTCAAAAAAAAAGGGGAACGGAGAAACAAAAAAAAAAGAGAGTGGGCAAACTGAAGAGGCACACCAATCCTCTTCGACCGGTCAAGAAACAAATCTCGCACCCGGCGACCAAGCCGAGCGTGGTCAGATGAAGCTACTTCACCTGGCGACCATTCTGGCCGGAGCACATCTCCGACCACAAAACCGACTCAGGTCAAAAGCAGCGCACAACAACAGAGCTTAGCGCGGCCAAAACAACAATTGTTCTCGGCAACCCAAACAGAGAACAGTCCCAAATTCTGCGCCGCGACACAGCAACAGAGCTTAGCGCGACTGAAGCAAGCAGCCTCGCGGCCAACAAACCGGAGGCGAACAGAACAGAGTTCTCTAGTGCTCGACGACCAAGTTAAGCACACCAAAGCGGAGAATTCGACATCTGACAACAGAGTTAGATGCCGCACACCTGGTCCTAGTGCCTGGCGACTGAGTCGGACAGGAAAAGGATGTTGCGATCAAAACAGATGCCCGGCGACCGAGCCGAGCATCCTTCGAAGCCCCGCGACCAGCCACATAGCTGACCGCAATCACAACAGGTGCCCGACGACCAAGCCGAGCACCCTTCGAAGCTCTGCGACCAATCAAAGCAGTAGGCCGCGACCAAAGCGAGTGTCCGCAATCGAGCCGAAGCACCCTTTACCACTTCAGCGATCGAAAATAGAGGCGGGCGCGACTAAAGCAACACCCGGGCGACCGAGCCGTGTGCGCGGCAACAAATTCCTGCAATCGGCAATCAACCCGGACGAATGTCGAAGGAGTCGTAAGTAACTCTGCCCAAAAAAAAAAAAAGAAAGAAGAGGCTCGCGACAAAAAAGCCGCCGCCGAACAAAAAAAAAAGCTGTGGACAAAAAGAAGCAGCCACCATAAAAAAGGCGACAAAAAAAAAAGAAACAAGTCGAAAAAAAAAAAAAGAGAACAACACTCATTCGCGACACCGCACCGCAAGACCCCGCGATTAAGCCGAGGCGCCAAATAAGAGGAATTCTGCCCTCGGCGACCAAAGCCGGGCTCAACCAAATCAAAATTTCAGCACCGGCTGAACCGAGCCGGATGCAACAACAACCTCCCGGCCAACCGAGCCAGATGCGACGATATGAAAGACAACACTCGACAACTCGGTCGGGCTCATTCGGTAAATTACTCACACCCGACGATCATGCCAGAGGTAATCGCAGCATCCCGGCGACCGAGCCGAACGCAGCAACCCGGCACAACTTCAGCACCCGACGACCGAATCAAAAGCGCCAAAGCAGAATCCAGCATTCGACAATTGAGTCGAATGCGACTCGGATTCAATTCCAGCACGATATAATAAAGAATTGCCGTTTTTTGTCGCATTGACAAAATGACAGACACTTAGAGCGCGAGAGAAAAGAAACGTGAGACAGAGAGCAAATTCAAAAAAAAGAAAAAAGAGAGAACGAGAGAGAGAGAGACTGAGGGAGGAGTTGAAAATGAGAGGAGAGAAAAAGAAGAAGAAAGAGAGATGAAGAGAAGAAGAAAAAAAAAGAAAGTGGGTCGACCCCGGCTGACTCGAATTCAATCCGAGGCCGCCGGGAAGAAGATTATACAGTACCTTTGAATTCTGGTTCGTTGAGATATTCTGCCACAAACCGGGGAGGTCGTACTCTCTTTCTCCAGCCACAGCCAACCAATTCGCAGACAGAGACAGTCCTCCAGGTCGCTATCGCAGGTGGTCGCCCAACCCAGAAGCCGAAATCGCAGGTTAACAAACTTCTCAAACTCGCAAGTTGCTTCTTCGGTCAAACTCGCAGGCAATCTTCCAGGCTCACAGTCTACCTCCCCAACCCAATTCGAATAATGAAGCAAGCAATCAGGATCGCAGACAAGCCAGAAGCACGCTAACTGGCAATGTCCCCCCAAGCCGCAGTCACGCTCAAGTTGCAGTCTTCTTAATAGCAGGTCGAGCAGCAGAGAGAAGAAGAGAAACGAGAGAGAGGTGTAATTAGGTTTAATGAAGGTAGAAGGGAAGCCGATTAGCCTTCCCAAGAGCACGTCGGAGCTTATCAAGAGGTCCCGAAGTGGAGTTTCATTCAAATTAGAATTCGGTTTAGAGAAATCCATAAAAAGGGGAGGGTCAAATAGAGAAGTGGGGTCCACCATCTCATGCCTTATTAAACCCTTCAACTTCCACCAATTTGAGGGAGAAGACTCGAAGATATTCTACCAATCTGCATCAACAAAACGAGATCGTCGAAGCCCTTTCAAGACCGAATCGCGGAAGCCATCCCGATCTCCCTTCTCTCTCTTTTCCCTTCCGCCTCGAGCTCCCTCTCCCTTCCTTTCTCCTTCGGCCTCGATTCTTCTGTCTCTCTCTTTCTCCTCCGGCAACAGCAGCAGCAACCTAGTTGACGATCCGTTTCACAAAGGATTCGACGACGAACTTCTAAACAGAATCTCACTCACGGTGGAATTCTACATAGAGACTCTATCAGAGAACAACGCTAGATCGCTAACAGACCAAAGGTGGATTCGTCGTTCCAGTCTGTTCGAGCCCTGTCGAGAGCCAACACGAATGAGGAAGAGGAAGAGAAATTCCAATACGAAGTCGCCCCAAGGTTCGTTTCAGCAAAGAGTTCGCCGAACTGAAGCAGAGCCTTCCCTTCGGCTCACGTTCTCTTTCTCCGGAATGACGATCTGGTCATCGAAGTTGCCGCAACCCAGAGAGTCGCCTAAACTCATCAAAGCCAGCAGAATTCGTTGTCATTTTCAGAGGGATCAATCAGTGGCTTCTGTAGTATCTCACCAAGTCCAATTCTCCAGCGCGAAGACCAGATCGTTGAAGATTTCAATCCAACCAACAGCAGGTCACGGCTTATCTCAATTCACAACATCCCGAGACTTGCAGAAATCCTCGCGGATGCCCTCTATGAAGTCTCATAACAATCTTCGGTTACATTCGAACAACTCCTCAATTCAGGTATTCATCGTCTCTCCATACCGAACATGCTCAGTATGTTCGAGTATAAAAAAAAAAAAAAAAAAAAAAAAAACAAAACAAACAGCTCTAAAAAACAGCAAGAGAGCCAAAAAAAAATGAAGAAAAGAAAAGAAAAAAAAAAAAAATATACAAAGTGTACAGAAAATATATCGATGTCCTAAAAAAAGTAAGAGGACGGAAGAAAAGATTACACAAAAGATAAACGATCCTAAAAGAGTAAGAGGATCAACAAAAAAAAAAAAAAAAGAGATGTGTAAAGCGTCGTGTGTTGTGTTCTTCGGTTTGAACTTGTTCGTTCCTCCCGAACGAACAAGTCTCGAAAAGGGGGCAATCTGTATGCACCAAAATGTGCGGCCCAAATTGATGAGTCCAGCAACCCATCGATCCATCAAACAACGATCGTGGGTAGGCTCTATTCATCTTCAAGGTTCATCGTTGCAGCCCATCGCGAAGTCCAGTCGCGATCGTTACGTCATCGACGGTCGACGTCTTCGTCAGCTGGCCGAAGTCAGTCAGCATGCTTTATCAGCTCACCGCCCACCTCAGCAATCAACAGACAGTCTCGGTCTTTAACGGAAGGAGAGAAAGAGGGACCACGATCCTGGTCTCCCTCCTCCCCTCTTCTTCCTCAATGTCACCAGCAGAAAGAGGATCACGATCCCCTTTCCCAGGCAACATCTCTCACAGACCGGCTACAAATAGCCAGAAGTTCCCCGCCCCAGGGGTGAAGAAAAAATTGATTGAAAAGGATATCCCGTCGAGTAAAGAACTCTCTCCCTCTCTCAAACCGAAGGACTCAAGTTCCTTCTCGGAGGAGAAGCTCTCGCTCACAGAGGTTCTGTCAAACCGTCGAAGCCAAGCAATTCGTCGTTCGTCGCTCTACAGTTCAACCGGAGCAGCTCTACACGTTCGCCGGCAGCGTCACAAGTCGATACACGGAGCACAAATACCTCCGTCCGACCGACAAAAGCCACAACAGATCGTGCACACTCGCTCTTGCGACTTGAGTTCGACGTTCGTTCGTTCGCAGAAGCTTCGACTTCACCAACAATATACGGAGATCGAATCAGAGGAAGCATAGGAAACTGTACTCGCATCCCTTGATACGAAACACACAAATTGTAACACAAAAATTCTCTGTTATTAATCGACATATTCTCTTGGTCGCGCCTCTTCGCGGACCGGCGGATTTTCGGTGAAACAATATCCCTCAAATTTATTACAATGACCAATGTTTTGAAAACCGAACCGGTCATCGAACCGGTGGGAGGTCCAATTTTGGTTTAATCGGTTCAATCGGGTTCAACCGGTGGTTAGACCGGATATGTATTATCACAAATGGTTTTGCGTCTCCCGTGAAGCTCCTTTTTGCTTCATTATCACTACTCTCAGCTCCGTTCGTCTTTGTACCACTTGCCTTACTCTCTAAATCCTCACGATTTTCACTACAGGTTTTAAAATGATGTAATTCATTTTAATTTATTTTTTATAAGTTTTATCTTATTTTCACAATTGGGATATATCTCAGAAGGGAAAGTGCTTGATTAGCATCTGAGAGGTCTTGGGTTTGAAACTCGGTACCTCCATTTGAGATTTATTTATTTTATCAAAGATGAGTTCAATATGACCGTTGAGATAGATTTAGATCCAGACCGTTGATTGACACGGTTATTGATCTGATCCATCAGATCAAGTTGGTTATAGATCGATGGTCGGATCGGAGCAGTTACAGATCTGAGATCTGATCCGACAGATCAGATCAAGTCGGTTACAGATGAACAGTCGGATCGGACTGGAGGGCAAAAGTGTCTTTTCACACAAGTACCCACACAAGTCGGTTACAATGAACGGCTACAAGGTACACACACAAATAATTTTCCAACAATTTCAAAAGAAATATTGAAGATCATGAACCTGGTAAATCTGGAACACAGGCTAGATTCATGAATGATGATCATATATGTCGTGGGACAATACCTAGTGCTCTAAGTGATAATCTATTTGATCTCTATCAAGAAGCTGAATCAGCTAAAATCCTTTGGAAAGAACTAGAGATTAAGTATGGAACTGAATCGTAGTCAAAGCAAAGTTTTAACATAGGAAATTACTTTTCCTATAAAATGGTCGATGAAAAATCAGTTGTCGATCAGGCTCATGAAATTCAAAACATAGTAGCCAAGCTCCGCTCAAAAGGGAGGCACAAGTCAATAATCCCTTCAATGGAAGAAGTGCTAGTTGCCTTTCAGATTGAAGAAAAGAATAGAAAGGCTTCAAACAAAAAAAGTACAGATCAAAAGGATTCAGACGTTACTGCAGAAGTTAGTGAAAAGGCCAACTTAGTAGAGTCTAAACGGCCTAACTTCAACAAGAAGAAAAACAAACAGCAATTTACAAAACCCAAACAAAAGATTCAGAAGGACGGAAACAAGAGAACATGTTTTGTCTGTGGAAAACCTGGACACTTTGCCAAACAGTGTAGGCATAGGAAATACAATCCAAGAGAACAGAAGGATAAGGTTACCCCTCAGGCAAACATGATAACAGGAACCAGTTCTACTGGAACCAATGACAGGTTAGTATCATCTAACTGTGAATTAAACCTAGCATATACACCCACCGATTGGTGGATTGATACTGGTGCTACTGTTCATATTTGCTCTGATATTTCCCCTTTCTCTTCCTATCAGAAAGTAAAAGGGAAAATTGTGACGATGGACAATTCAAGTGTAGCACAAGTTATAGGAGAAGGAGAAGTGAAGTTGAAGTTTACCTCCGGGAACACTCTCACCCTCCATCATGTGCAACATGTGCCAGATGTTCGGAAGAATCTTGTTAGCGGTTTTCTTCTGAGTCAATTAGGGTTTAAGTTGGTGTTTGAATCAAATAAAGTTGTAATAACCAAAGGAGGTTCCTTTGTAGGCAAAGGTTATGTAATAGATGGTTTATTTAAACTCAATGTAATTTCTGTTCAATCTGATAATAAAGCTGCTAGTTCATCTTTGTTTTTGTGCACGAATTCCCATGACATATGGCATGGAAGACTAGGACATGTGAACTCGAACACACTTAAAAGAATGATGAACTTGGACTTAATTCCCAAGTATAACATAAATATGAATAACAAATGTGAGATATGTGTTCAGTCCAAGCAACCTAGGAAACCTTTCAATATAGTCAGTAGGAGTTCTGACAAACTTGAATTGATACATAGTGACATATGTGAAATGAGCGGTATCTTGACTAGAGGAGGTAAGAGGTATTTTATTACCTTTATCGATGATATGTCAAAATACTGTTATGTGTATCTAATAAAAACTAAAGATGAAGCTTTTGAAAAATTCAAAACCTATAAAGCAGACGTTGAAAACCAAACCCAAAAGACAATTAAAAGGCTTAGGTCAGACGGAGGAGGTGAATACTGCTCTGGAGAGTTTGGGAAATTTTTGTGAGGAGTATGGAATCATTCATGAAACCACTGCTCCGTATTCACCCTAGTCAAACAGGGTTGCTGAGAGAAAGAACAGAACATTCTTGGACATGATTAATTCTATGTTGTCTAGTTCTGGTCTTCCCAACAATTTATGGGGTGAAGCCTTACTTTCAGCTTGTAAAATACTTAACCGTGTCCTGTACAAGGACTACACGAAATTGACTCCTAAAACCTACGATGCTACTTTCATAGGATATGCTAAAAATAGCAATGCATATCGGTTCTTGGTTATACGCTCTGATATACAAGAGGTCAGCGTAAATACAATCAAAGAATTCGATGATGTTGTGTTCTTAGAGAACATCTTTCCCATGAAAGAAAAGAGGAAACTAGATGTAGGTGAGTCATCAAAATCACATACAGAGAAAACTAGTACCCAGGGAAACCTATAAATTGGGTTCCACAGATCAGTAGAGCAGTGACTTGAGAAACACTTGGAAAGTGAAAAGTGCTCTGATATTGAGAGTTTCTCGTTCGTTCTTGAGTTTGAGAGGAGAAATCAGAGATATTCTCTGGTTGATCCAAGTTCCAAAAAAGTTCATGTTTGATTCGGAGAAGCAATCAGAAAAAGTTCTGAAAGAGTTCGTGAGTTGAGTCAACTCGGTGCACGAGTGAGTCAACTAGGTCCGTTGTATCTTGGGGAGAAGTCGCCAGTAATCCTAGTGCACAATAGGAGGCGTATTTCTTTCGAAGTCAGTGACTACACGCCTCAGACCAGGTATTACCTTTCTAGTTACAGTTGATTAAATTACTGTCAATTATTTGGAAGCGGTTCGGCTACAAGGTACGCACACATATTTGGTTTCTGGTTGTGTAAATTGTTCAATTGCTGTTATTGTATCTTGAGTGATTTGTGCACAAATAATTTTCCAACACTAGGGACCCCCGAATTCAGAGCATCCAAGTTCATATATGCAGAGAACAATTCATCAGCGGATTCACCTTCAGATTTTCGTTTCCCATTCCTTCGGCACGACTATCACCATCACGCTCCCTTTTCTCGAAGCGTTTAACGGGATGGATGCAGCCGCGCAACTACCAAACCGGTAGGTCCGGCCCGATCAAAAACACCAGAATGACCATGAAATTTCTTTGCCCGAAGAGAAGGCGAGGAGGTTCGAGCGAACTCTGCAATCTCGCATCACATCGCCCCGAAGCACTCTTCCGCCACCTCCATCTCCCCCTCTCGCTCTAGCAAATCCAACAAATCCCTTTACGGGTATATATATGTGTATGTACGTAAGGAGACATGGAGCGAGGAAGAAGAACGAGGACCGATCGAGGCGCATTACGATGAAGAGGAGGCAATCTGTCCGGAAACCAAACCGGTTGAAGCGGGTTCGGTCGGTTCAACGGTTTAGTGGTTGAACCAATCAAACCGGCCGGGTCGTCCAGTTTTTCACTCTCTTTCGGTTTTCACTTTAAACCGACCGTTTTAGTCCCGGTTCCGGTTGAATCGGGTCGAACCGGGCCGGTCGGTTCGGTTTTTAAAACACTGACAATGACTCTATTTTTTTCTTTAAAAAATACTTTTGGAGAAAAATTTCCTACTTGTAAGTGTTGAAGATTTTTTCCCAATATATGTATATATAGAGGGCATGTACATGTAGAAAAAAAAATTCTATGTACTTTTTAAAGAAGTAATGAGAGTCATTTTTGTAAAAGTGATTTATAACTTTATTCATTTTTAGAAAAATACCCCTCGTATTTATAATAATGACAGTACTTTTCTTCTTTATAAAGTGTTTGTTTGTAAAGAAGATTTTCCTACACACTTGCGTGTAATTATTTTTTTTTATATATACCAAGGGATACTTTTATAAAAGTGAATAAAATTATAAATTACTATTATAAAAAATACCTCTCATTCCTTATTTAAAAAATGAGTATAAGAAAAAATTTCCTACATGTATGCGTGAGGTATGTGCACTCTAAGCCGGGGGTGAAGCCGACTCGGTTGCGGATTTTTCATCATTAAAAAAATTGGTGATCCGTCGATTCAAGAATTTTGACAATATCCAATATTTTGGCAACGTCCCTTTGTGTAACTTGTAACTTAGACCCATTATATGAACGAGAATAAAAGGATTACGTATAATTAATTGTATGACAAAATAATTATGTGTGACTTACGGTTTGCCTTTCTTCCATCATACACAGTACTAAATAAAAACAATTCCTAAGGTCGCGCTATTAATGTGTCTCAGACCACAAATAGAACAAGTGGTGGTCGGAGAAACATAAATTTCAAGTGGATCCGAATTCCGATCTGAGTGGGCCGCACCAAAATCGCAACTTTCCCGAGTTTCGATGTGATTAAATTGCTTAAAAAACAAAGGCCACAACCGGAGACATGAGACACATCTTCTTCCCTCCCAACTTTTCTTTCCATTCCTCAACACGCCTTAGACTTTATACGCACACACACATATATACATATATATATCTACCAATTGCAGCTACATCTTTGTATTAAAACAACTAAAACCCAATCAATCCTGGTAGGATTAGGAAAAAAAGTGGGAAACACTCCAGATCATAAATTAAGTTTGAAGTATGTCTCTGCTAGCTCTCAAGCGATATGATACATGTAACGTAAGGCACGTAACATTGATATATATGTCCACCACTACGGTCGCATGTCATAATATGGTGGAATACTGATTTTGAAGTGAGAAAGGGCCTGGAAAGCTTTTTTTTCTTCCCAATTCCCAATCCAATCCAAACTGGTGTGTGGTCCTCACGTAGGGGTTGGTCCATAACCGAGGCCAGGGCGGGTGTCGGGTTCGGACGGGTATTGCTGTATTACTGTATTAGAGGGAAGTAAGTGGCAGCTGTCACCCTCTCGGCACTTTATCGCCTAAAAAGAGTGTCCGCGCAGCGTGGGGACCACAAAGTGGTGGAAAAAATTATGTGACGCGTGTTACATCCCTGACCTTGGACCAACGTGGGCGGTGCGCCACGAGACCTCGGACTGGTCAAAATCTCATACGATATAGTACATCCCGGTTGACTCGTCTAGTTAAAACAAAATTCAATTTTTTTTAAAAAAAATAATAAAAAAAAAAGTTTAATTTGATATTTAATTGTTTCACCGAAAATCCCCCGTCCGTAAAGAGGCGCGACCGCGAGAATATTTCAATTACTTTAGAATAATTTGAGTCATAGGGTGTGTTTTGTATCAAGGAATGCGAGTTCACTCTCCTATGCTTCCTCTGATTCGATCTCCGTGTAGTTTTGTTGAAGTTGAAGCTTCTAGCGAGTCGTCGAAGTTGAGTTCTGGGAACGAGTGTGCACTATCTGGTGTGGCTTTGGTCGGTCGGACGGAGGTATTTGTGCTCCGCGTGTGTCGACTTGTGACATTGCCGACGATCGTGTAGAGCTGTTCTGGTTGAACTGTTGAGTTGCGACGGACTGCGAGTTGCTTGACTTCTCTGATTCGAGAGCTTCCGCGAGTGGAGTTTTCTTCTCGGCAAGAAGGCTGTCAAACTTTAATTTTTCCAACCCCTGGGACAAGGAACCTCTGGCTTTTTGTAGCCAGTCTGTGTAGTCGTTGAGGAACGTTGCCTGAGAAAAGGGATCACGATCCCCTTTCTGCTGCTGTAGTTGAGAGAGGAGGGAGACCAGGAAACTTTTGCTATTCTGGTTTCCACCGTTAGGGGCTAAGTCGTTGGTCGCTGAGTTGTGAAATGAGCCAACGAGGCATGCTGACAAGTGTTGACTCGACGAATTACGTTGACGAAGATGCCAACTGTGCTGATGACGCAACGGTGCGAATGGACTCAGGGATGGGCTGTAGCAGAGATCTTCACATCTTGACGAAGCCTATCCAGGATGACCTGTTGTTGGATCGTCAGACGTCTAGGCTCGGTCGAAATTAGGCTATGCATATTTTGATGCATACAGATTGCCCCCTTCGAGACTTGACCATTCGCGAGGAACAATCGAGTTTCGAATGTGAAGAACACAACACACGACGCACACATACTTTTCTCTTTTTTTTTTTTTGTTGATCCTCTTACTCTTTTAGGATCGTTTATCTTTTGTATACTGTTCTTCTGTCATCTTGCTTTTTTAGGACAATGTATATTTTCTGTACACCTGTATGTATATGTATTTTTTTTTGTTTCTTTCTCTTCTTTTTTTTTGCTCTCTTGCTGTTTTAGAGCTATTTGCTTTTTTTAAAATTTTTTTTTTGTATGCTCGTACAGATGTACGGTATAGAGAGAGAATGTTCCTGAGTAGAATATGTTACTCAGGCTGAAGGTCGATACTGGATTGAAATTGACTGGGTCGAGGCCATAACTTACTTGGTTGCCGTGGCCGAATGTTGCTTCGGGAAAGTGGGTCGCACGCCGCAGGGAGAATTGCACTCAACAAGTTACTTCAGGGACCTCTAGCCGATTCTTCTGACAATGACGCCGAATTCTACTGGATTTTTGGGAGATTCCGACGAACTCTTAAGATTGCACTGATGAAGGCATCGCGAACTGACGTCGTTTGTGTCTCTTTTGCTTTAATCTGATAGTTCTTCATGATCCAGCAGCCTGAATAAAACTTAAGGATTTGCATTCGAGTCTGACTGGTTTCTCGATGAGCTGAAAATCCTTTCTGAGAATCATGATGACGCGCCTGAGGGGGGGAATTTGAATGGGAGGTGCGTATAGTGACGAAGGTTGGCTGAATTGGTACTCCAATCGAGCTGGGAATTTCCTCTGTTGACGGTTCAGCTTCTGCGACGGTTTTGCTCTTGTATAGGTCGTGGAGAAGTTGAGAGAGGGGGGACGTGGGTCCCACCTCACTTATGTGATAATCCCTTCTTAAGTGGGGAAAATCCTGATCTACTCTCCGTGGATTAGGGATAATCTGGTTAAAGGCTTCATCCTCCTTCTTCTGGGTGCACTCTGTGATTCTGGCTTGAGAGGCTGTCTGCAAATTGGGTTTCTGAGACAGGCTGCGAATTTGACTGATTTTGGCTTCTTAACTTGCGAACTGGATTAGGAGGGTAGACTGCAAACTTGGTTGGGAAACCAGTCTGCGAATTTGATTTCCTACCAGCTTGCGACTTCAACTTCTTTGCTAGACTGCAAATTGGAGACAGCCTGTGAATTGGAGACAACCTGTGAATAGGAGATAGCCTGCGATTTTGGGTTTTTTGGCATACTGCAATTTTGTCTTTTGAGAGTTGCTTGTGATTTTGATGTGAGTCACATCCTGCGAATTTAGGGTTGGGAGATTGTCTGTGATTCTGCCATAAAAGACAGTCTGCGATTCTGCATTCTCTATCAAACTGCGAATTTGGGATCTCAGCCAATCTGCGAATTTTGAGTGGGTGGCTGTGGATTGGTTCTGGGGGACTGTCTCTATCTGCGACTTTTGGAGCTGCGACCTGCAGCTTGCTGCCCTCTGCGACTTGACTCTGTCTCTTCCCGGCTTGCATGAGAAATCTCCCACGAACCAGAATTAAAAAGGTACTGTAAATAATTTCTTCTCTCCCAGCAGCCTCGACTTGAATTCGAGTCAGCCGGAGTCGACCCCACTCTCTTTTCTTTCTTCTTCTCTTCCTACCTCTTTCTTCTTCTTTTTGTCTCCTCCCATTTTCAACTCCTCTCTCGGTCTCTTTCTCTCTTTTTCTTTTCGTCTTTTTCTCTCTGTGTTTTTTTGTTCTTACCTCTCTCTCGCATTGGCTTCCTTGCGTGCTCCTGGTGTCCGTCAATTTGTCAATACTACAAACTGACGAATTTTGGTGTGTCCTGTATTGGAGTTATCCTTGGTCGCACTCGGTTGGGTCGCCGGGTGCTGAATTATGCTTCGAGTGAGCCCGGCTGAGTTGCCGGAGTATTGTCTTTCCATGTTGCTGCATCTGGCTTGGTCGCCGAGTGCTGTCGTAGCATCTGGCTTCGGCCGGCTTGGTCGTCGAGAGATAGAACATCTGTTTTAGTCGCTGGGTATCAAAATTTTGATTCCACTGAGTCCTATTGGTTCGTCGGGAGGCTGGATTTTTGTACCAACGCACTCGGCTCGGTCGCCGAGTCCTGATTTCTGCGTGGTCGCGGCTGATAAGTGTCCAAAAGACACTTATTTATGCATGAATTATTGATCCTAAATTCCTAATTTGAGTTGATTATGAGCATGAAAGTGACAAATATAACTTAAATACATATTTTGTGTCTCAGGTACCTTGTAAAAGAAGAAAATCTAAATTCTGAGGAAAAAAGAAGGAAAAAGGAGCAAAATAAGCGAAAATGGGAAAGGCGTGACAGCGCCGATTTTGGCGCGACCGCGCCGGATAAATGTGTGTAAATTTAAATTATTCCAAGAAATTCCCAACGGCTAGTGAGGCTGAAAGGAGGACAGTTCGTGAATGTGAAATGGCGCAACCGCGCCATGAAGATGGCGCTTCCAGTGGCGCTGCCGCGCTACACTGTTTCCGTACTAAGATGCCAAGTTCTATTTCGGGAAGTCTGCAAAGAGTTTAAGGAGTGGCGCGACCGCGCCATTTCGACAGCATAAAGTGGCGCGACCGCGCCATGAAGAATCCTTCCTCGTATTGGACCCGAAGGCCGTGCTCCAGACTTAAACAAAATTACTGCTCCAGTGGCGCGACGACGCCAAAACAAAGAACAATTCGGCGCGACCGCGCCGCTGACTCAGCTTCGTGACTTGCGGAAATCTCAGGATTCTGACTACCAATCAAGCCCAGACTTGGAAGAAGAAGTCCTAATTGGCTAAGGAAGGTATCCACGAAGATTTTATGATATATTTCCAGAGTCTAGGTGCATTGAATGGTCAAGAAGAGAAGTCAAAGACAAAGAAGGAAACTGCTGTCATAAAAGGAAAGTACAAGTCTGAGATTGAAGAGGCCATATCTGGAGATTCCGACTTTCAATTGGATCCAAATTTGGACCACAACTTCCTGAGAGGATTGAGAATCATTACACGAAAAATCAGGTCAATCCAAGTCGGGGTTGTGTAGTTTTATATTTTCAAAGTGGTGGACCCAGTGCAGGAATTTGCAGCAGAACCAGTTCAACTTATCAAGGAGATATCTCAAGTTTCCCAACTCAGAATGACTTCAAATTTCGTAGAAAATTCAAGGACTATGTAAGGAAGGTTAGGATGTAATTTCAGCCAGTTCTGAGGTCGGGACGTCATAATTCATGCCCCTGGACAGAGGCTAAAATCACAAGTTCTGGGCAGATTTCAGCTATAAAAGGAGGTCCGAGGTAAAGCACATGGCATCGAGTTTTTGAGTTCCAATTCCGATTTCCAGCTCTTATAATAGTTGTAGTTTAGGTTTTTATTGTTTTGTAGTTAGTTTAGAGAGAAGAGAAAGTCCAGAGGAAGTCTTGCACGACCACTTGGTACTTCAGAGAGAGAAGGAAGAGATTTCAGCTAAAGGAGGAGTTGAAGCTAAGGGCAGTCCTTAAGGGGGTTTTCTGTACTTATTTTCTTCTTAATTTCATGGCTGTAATTGAATCCTTTTTGTGTACTTATTATATTATCATGGAGTAGTCTCTCTTTGTTGGGGAAGTCATGAACTCCTGGTTGTTACATGTTCAAGTTTTGAATTCTATAGCAATAAAGTACTCTGCTTTTGTTTTAGAATCTGTGCTTACTGCTTGTTTCTAATCTGAATTGATATTTGAAGTTTAACGAGGTTCGAATAGAGAAGTTAAGGTTCAGTAGAGATTTGGGTTAGTCATATGATTCTTTGTTTTCTAAAACAACTCATTTTTCTAACTAGTTGTTTCTGGATTGTGATGGAGACTAGTAGAAAAGTGATGTGACTTTTTATAACCCTTGTTCTGAATGAGGGAGTTGATATTTATGCACTTAGGATTTGAATGTTTCTGGATTGTGATGGAGTTCAAAGAATGAGTGAAAGTCAATTTGTTTTTCTCAATAGTTGTTTTCGGATTGTGATGGAGACTAGTGGAAAGCAATTTGACTCTTTAAACACTTTTGTTCTGAATAAGAGTTGATCTTCAAGCTTTTATATTTATGCACCTAGGATCTGAATGTTTTCGGATTGTGATGGAGTTCAGAGATTTGGTGAAAGTTATTTCCTGTATATGGGTAACCAGGTTTTCAAAAGCTAAGTCAAGGTAAGGGTATTTGAGTTTTAAAATCAGAACTTTGCATGTTAGCAACTAGGAGGGATTGACATTCTTCCCCAACATCTCATCTCTATTAGTTTTTCCAGTAGTTTAATTATGTTTTCTTTTTCAGTTCTCAACAAAAAAATCCAAATTTTCTTCACCTCAATCAATAGGAAAAGTTTTGCTTAGATTAGGCTCTCATCAAGGTCTCTGTGGGATCGATATCTGGACTCTCAAAGTCTATATTACTTGTTGACCTAGTGTACTTGCTAGACACCCAACAACGGCCGGTCAAAATTGCCAAGACGCGAGTTGTGTCGACCTCCTTTTGTCTTTTCTTGCGACTGCTTGTTTTAGTCGCAACTCTTTTGATGACGACTTCTTTTTGTCCCAACCTTTTTCTGTTGCGACGACTTCTTTTTGTCCCCGCCTTTTTTCTATTGCGACGGCTTCTTTTTGTCGCAACCTTTTTCTTTTTTTTCTTTTTGTTTGCGACTGCTTCTTTTTGTCGCTTGCTTTTCCTTTGCGACGACTTCTTTTTGTCGCAGCCTTTTTTGTTCAGAGAAGAGTTACATACCTGGCTCTGATCGACTGCGTTCGGCTCGGTCGTCGGCAACGCCTTTGTATGTTTTTTTTTATGTTGCGTCCCATTTTGTTGTTTGGGTGCGGCTTTTGAACTGTGCTCGGCTCGGTCGCCGGTATAGTGACTTTGCTGTTTTGATCGCGGGCCGGCTGTTTTGGCTGGACGCGAGGCTTTTGGTTATGCTCGGCTCAGTCGCTGGGCATTTGATTTGGTTGCGGCTGATGTATAACTGGCCGCGGAGTGTTCAAAGGGTGCTCGGCTCGGTCGCCGGGCACCTATTTTTTTTTTGTTTCGCAACATTCATATCCCGTCCAACTTGGTCGTCTGGCACTGAGATTCAAATATGCGGCGTCTGGTATTGTTGCCAGATGCTGAATTCTACGTTGTGTTGTGCTTAGCTTGATCCCTGGGCACTGGAGAGTTCGATTTTGTTCGCCTCCGGTTTGTTGGCCGCGAGGTTACTTGGTTCAGTCACGCTAGGCTCTGTTGCCGTGCGCGAAGCTTTTGGTGGCTGTACCCGACTTAGTATGTGAGGTACAATGTTGTTTTGGCCGCACCTGGTTCGGCCGTCGGGTGATGCTTACGAGCTGCGTTTGCCTTGAGTGCAGGATTTTCCTGTTCGAGTGCATCCGGCTCGGTCGCCGGGTGCTGTTTTTTTTGTCACGTCCATCATGATCGACGGGCGCGAGGCTGTGATCTGCGTTCGGCTCGGTCGCCGGACGTGAAACTTCTGGGTTATACTCAGCTCGATCGCTGAGCATAATGCCTCTTTTTTTTTTTGGTCACGACCGACTCTTTCACCGATCGCTGTGCTCTGATTTGTACTCGGAAGGCTTGACTCCGGCAACAATGTGACTTGCAGGCCGAGCTTTCGAAGAAGATTGGTGTACTTTGTCGGTTTACCCACTCTCTTTTTTTGTCTCCGACCCTTCTTTTTTTTTCTTGGCGACTGGTTCTTTTTTGTCGCCCCTCTATTTTTTTTTTCCTTGCGACCTCAAAAATCTTTTTTCGTCACAAATTCCCCTTTCTTTTATCTGCGACTTTGCTTATGGTCGCGGGGTGTTCTTCTCTTCCATTTTTTTTGACGCGAGGGAGAGAGTTAGATTGCGTACCTGGTTTTGGCTCGGCTGATGATTTCAGTGCTTTGCTTGCAGATGTCGGCTCCGTTGGATTCGTTCTCCTTCCTCGGCTTGACCCTTTCGAACGCCAAGGGTTCTTTGAAAGGCGTCATTCAGCGTTGCATACAAATTAACGATTCTGAGGGAAAGCAGCCGCTATTATTATTACCTCTCGGGGGGCCGTCTGCCTATGGTGGTTGTGACATAACTGTGCCTCCAGTCAAGTTTGTTCATGACCTGTGGAGCCGCCCTGTTGTTGACGAGGATGATCAAGTCTGTTACCTCCCGGGGGTCGAAGAAGCTTCATCTTCTCCTCATCAGACCGTCGGCCATATTTTGTTAAGCCCGCTGCATGACCACACGATTCGTTTTGCCAAGCCGACTCTCTCCATTGACAACAACAAGCTTGAAGCTTGGGATGGCCGATAGTTGGTGTGCGCGAGTCCCCAACCTTTACCTTTCTACTTCGAGTGGGCAGGCGTCATTCTCCACACTTGCCCCGGGTTATTGACAACGATCAATCTGACGCACGCGATTCGAGCCTCTATGTTCACTTACCGTTGTTGTGGCAATGTCATGCGTTCTTTCTTGGAGGTTTGGTGTTCTGCTACCAACACTATTTTCACTCGTGAAGGGGAGCTGTCAATCTCGTTGTGGGATCTACATCGACTTGGAGGATTGCCTCTTTCCGGTAGCCTTTATGATGAAGCGACTCCGACAGTGGCAGATTTCACTCAGAGCCGCACCACACCATTGCTCGAGTCTGTAGTACCTCCTTCTTGCGTATTATCGACTGTTCTGTCGCTTGTCGGCGTTGGATTCGGAAGGATTCTTTGGGGTCCCGATGTCCGAGTGGGTGTCTTTCTAGTTTCATGCAAAGGAAGGGACACAGTCTATAACCGACACATGGATCGATCGCGGACAGACGACTGGCTCCATGAACTGCGACCATTCGGCATTTCAACATCAGCCCCTGTCTGAGCTTGGAGTTCTTGCTGCACTTGCAGACGATGTTTATTTGGCCGCCTTTCTATCGATGTGGCTTTGCCGTTCTGTCTTCCCTCTGCCAGGCGGCACACTGAGAGCCAGCGTTTTCAAGATGGCATGCTACATGGCCGGCGGCAGAAATTTCAGCCTAGCCAACGCAGAATTAGCTAATCTTTATCGGGGTCTCAACAACTTCTCTATGGGGAGAGTTCCTTAGCCATATGTGTATGCCTGGCTTGCTCAGAGGTTCGGCGTTCACGAGGCAGACTCCGACGACGGTGACAGACCACTTATGATGTTGTATCGCAACCCGGCGCACGTTCACTTTTACACGCAGATAGAAGCTCGTTCCTTGTTTTGGCGCAGTGGAGTGCAATGCTGGTAGCCCTCCGAGGCACTTCCTCCTGGGCCGATTATTGACAAACCCGACCATTTTGCTTCATGGATCGAAGTGGAATATTTCCGCTATCTGCGAGCGACGTCTCTCGTCTTGCGCCAGCGTGAGTCCTTCATCGTGGAGCCTTATCGTCCCCATCGATTTGCTCATCAATTTGGGTTCTGTCAAGATTTGATGGGGGCCTTATTTGTTGACCAACGGAAGACAGACATTGTTGACGAGCTCCTGGAGGTGTGGCGTGCTGGAACCTTGGTTCCCCTTGGCAATGTGGAGGTACCTTCCTTTGTGAGTTTCGGCTCTGACCCGGGTGTGACAGCGCTCTTTCGGGAATCCTGGCTTGAGACTGTTATTCCTTACATTGAGGTACTTGTCTCACCTCGTATTATTTTGCATTTTCTTCCTTTCTCCTTGTCTTTTCTTTGACATCTGACCTCTTCCATTCTCTTTTTTTTTTGTTCAGAGGGTGTGGAAGAAATTTGCCGGTGTCTTTGCGCCGAAGAAGACTTTGCCGCCTGTGCAATAGGATGGTGCTACGGGAGGTGGTCATCGCAAGAGCACAAGAAAAAGTACGAAGCCTCCAACTTCTCCTAAAGCGAAGAAGAAAACTGTTGCGAAGATGAAAGCACCTAGGCCGAAGGTCGTGAAGGATAAACTGGCGAGTCCGACGCAAGCAGCGCCGACGACGGGTATCGTGATCAAAGAGGCTCCTTCGACAGAGGGTGAAACCCAGTCGGTTGTGATTTCTTTGTCGGCTGAAAACGCTCCTTTGGACAAGGGAAAGGGAGTGGTCGAATCACCAATCTCACAGAAGAAAACTACTTTGAAGAAGAAGAAGCTGGCGATCCCGGAGCCTGAATTGGTTGTTTATATTCCTCCTCCCTTCAAGAAACGACTTCGCACCGGCTTGATTAAGCCTAGGATCCCTTTGCTTTCTTCTTTGAAAGTCCCTATGTCAAAATCGACCGGGGAGAAGGCTAAGGAGCCGGAGGCTGTTGGCCAGTCTATTGCTTTGCCAACTGGAGTTACTGTCGCGGAGCCGGTGGCGTCATCTGTGCAAGTGGCTGAAGTCGAGGCGCAAGCAACACAAAATTCCGGTGATGTACCTTCTGATAAATTTGCAATCGTCCTAGCGCCGTCCGTGGATCAGCCCGAGTTTCAGCAAGAAGATTTGTTTGATCTCATCGATTTAGAGGGTACTCAGCAACTGGAGTGGGTCGACAGGGCACCTCCGGCTGTTGTCGCCGGAGAGTTTGTGACCGGCGAGGTCGAGTGTCCGGCGACTATCTTGAATGATGGTGGGGCGCATACAGGTGTGACTGAACTAGTCAGGGGTGGATTGCAGTACCCTATTTCTGATCTGGGCCCTCCGGTTGCTGTCAGTGAGGATCCGTCGACTTCGCGTCCTGCATCGGTAAGTGTCTGTTTCTCTATGCTCCCCTTTTTTTTTTCATGTGCCGACTCGTTTCTCCCTTGTGTGTGTTTTTTTTAGTTGTCGGCCCTTCCTCTTTCGGCGAGGTCGAGGCTACTAATGCAGCGATCGGCGCTGGCTCTGTGGACTGGGTTTGTCGAGTCGGTTTTGGTACCGGCCGACGATCCTTGTTCACCCGAGCTTGTGGCTGATACTCGTGCCTTTCCGGAACATTTGAGGTGAGCCGGTGTTGATACTTCAGTTCTGGAGAAATGGGTGGAAGACTTTGCTTCGGAGGCGGCTCGTTTTCAGCAACTACACCATTCTTTGACTGGGAAGCTTAGCTTGATGGAGCGGTTTAACATCGAAGCCGAACTTGCTCGATTTGTCCAGCATGTGAACCGTTGACGCGATGACTTAACTGCTGACCTGGATCGGTGCCAGGCCGAGCGTGAAGCTGCAGAGGCTGATCGTGAAGCCGTGGAGGCTGAGCAGGTGGCCCTTCGTGACCGTCTGGCATCTATCTCAACGCAACTCAACTCTATCGCTGCTGAGCTCGCAACTATCCATACGGGGCTTGATGCTGCTGAAGAGGAAGCTTCTGCGCTGGAGGGTCAGCTCACTTCTGTTCGTGCACGTCCTGTTCTCGATGAAGCTGAGACACGAGAGTTGGCCGAAGTTCGAGCTGAAGTAATGCAACTGCGGCGGAGAGTGGCTGACTTCGAGCTTCCCACCTTTTGATGTCAAAATTTTTTGCAGTCTCGTTTTTGTTTCGAGACTTGAGATTTTTTTGTAGTCTCATTTTTTTTTGTTTTGAGATTTGAGATTTTTTTTTTTGTAGCCTCACAGTTTTGTTGCGAGGCTTGCGCTGTTCTCATCACTTTTTTTTTTTGGCATCAGACATCCTCGAATTTTTTTTTTCGAGATTCTCTTTCTCTTTTTTTTTTCTTTGCTGCCCTCTTCATGGGTAAAATCATTTAAGAAATTTACCATTCGTTATCGGCAGCTCCGATCCGTTTGCAGTGACAAGCTTATAAGCGCAATTGGTATAGGCCTCCTGCACCACGTAAGGTCCTTCCCATTTTGGTGCGAACTTGCCCCCGGATTTGCTCGTAAAGAGCATTGGCCGTCGAACTGCGAGTACGAGTTCGCCCTTCTGGAATGACCTGAGTCGTACCTTTTTGTGAAGGCTCGGGTCATGCAAGACTGATAGCACTCAAGCCGTTGTTGTGCCTCGAGTCGCTGTTCGTCGAGTGACTCAAGCTCTGCCAATCGCAGCTGAGCACATTCCTCCGTCGTTAGGCCTTCTCTCATTGCAATTCGCAGAGAAGGGAGTTGTACTTCGAGAGGGAGCACTGCTCCGGTGTCGTAGACCAGCGAGAATGGAGTTGACTAGGTCGGTGTTCTGAACGACGTCCTGTATGCCCATAGGGCTTCACCAAGTTTCTCGTCCCAACTCCTTTTGTTGGCGCCGATGGTATTCTTTAGGATTTTGCAGAGCGTCTTGTTGAAAGCTTTTACAAGTCCGTTGGCTGCCGGATTGTAAGCTGTTGAGGTCCGTTGTTGTATGCGAAATTTCTCGCAGAAATGGTCCATGACTTTGTTTTTGAATGGCGTACCATTGTCCGTCATTATGTATCGGGGAACTCCATATCGATAGATGATTTGTGTTCGAGTGAAGTCGACGACGGTGACGGCTTTCACTTCTCGAAAGCAGCAGCTTCGGCCCATTTTGAGAAGTAGTCGGTGGCAGCCAGGATGTACTGCCGGTCGGAGTCGGACTTGGGAGAGATGGGGCCAATTATGTCCATCCCCCAAGCTTCGAATGGCCATGATGCGACCGTCGGGTGAAGCGGTTCCGGCACATGGTGTATGTAGTCGGCATGGAGTTGGCATTGTTTGCATGATCGAGCCATTTCGATGGCGTTTCTGAGCATCGACGGCCAGTAATATCCCAGTCGTTTGACCTGTAAGTGGAGTTTCGGGCCAGCTTGGTGCGCGCCGCAGATTCCACTCTGTGTCTCTTTGAGAACTTGCGACCCTTCTTCCTTTGACAGGCAACGAAGAAGCATACCTTCATATGACCTCCGGTAGAGTATGTCGTGGATGAAGACGTACTTTGGAGCTGCTCGACGAATTTGGACCCGTTCTCGCAGGTTGACAGGGAGTGTGCCATGGCGAAGGAAGTTTATGATAGCCTCTCTCCAATCTTCGGTTTGATTTTGACTGGCCGAAATGGGTAGAGACTCTTCTGTCTCTTCTATTTCGTCTTCCTCTGTTTCTTCCTTGACCGGTGGAGGGATTACCCATCGTTCGCAAATGGGAACTTGGCTAGGTCGCTGGTCGAACAGTGCCAGACTGGCCGCGATGCCGGCTAATGCGTCGGCTGACCCATTCTCGGATTGAGGGACATAGTGGAGTGAGGTTTCTGGGATTTGGGCCAGAAGTTCACCGGCATGTCTCTAGAATGGTTCGAGTTCGACTTTCTTCACTTCAGTTCGACTTTCTTCACTTCAAACTCTCCTGTGAGCTGCTTGATGACCAATGCTGAGTCGTCGTAGATGTTTAACTGCGGCAGCTTCATCTCGACCGCTATGCCAAGTTCGAGGAGGATAGCTTGATACTCTGCTTCAATGTTTGAGCAGTTTTGAGTGAGCACGAATGAGTAAGGTAGCAGGTCTTTCTTTGGTGAGACGAACAGGACACCGGCGCCAGCGCCGCTTCTTCTCGCGGCACCGTCGAAGCACATCTCCCATGGAGGGAGCACTTCTACCAGAAATATTTCCTCATCTGGGAACTCCTCTGTTAACTCCCATTCGGCAGGTACCAGGTGGTCGGCCAAGAAATTGGCCAGTGCTTGGCCTTTAATTGCTCGTTGCGGCACATAATTGATCTCAAACTCGGAGAGGAGCAGCGCCCATTTTGCCAGTCGACCAGAGGGGATTGGTCGTGACATAATATATTTCAGTGGATCGGCTCTCGAGATGAGGTTCGTCGAATGCGCCAGGAGGTAATGCCAAAGCTTTTGGACTGCAAATATGAGAGCCGGACAGGTCTTCTCTATCGGTGTATAGTTGAGTTCGGCGCCCACCAGTGTTCGGCTTAGATAGTACAGAGAACGTTCTTTGTTGTTCTCATCGACTATTGGAGCTACGAGCACTGGTGGCTTGGTGAGATACGCCTTTATGTTGTTAAAGGCGTTCCGGCATGATTCGTCCCACTCGAACGGTGTATCTTTCTTAAGAAGGCGACTGAGAGGTTGGCATCTCCCGGCTAGATTCGAAATGAAACAGCGGATGTATGCCATGTGACCTTGAAAGCTTTTGAGTTTGGAGATGTTTCTGGGCTCTGGCATCTTTTGAAGGGCGTCGATTTTTGACTGGTCGATTTCGATCCCTCTGTGATGCATGATGAAGCCGAGGAATTCGCCTGAGGTGACACCGAATGCACATTTCAACGGATTCATTTTGAGTTGAAACCGTCGAAGTCGCTCAAACACTGCCTGATCCGACCTCTGCTTTGTCTTCACCACCAGGTCGTCGACATAGCATTCAACTCGCTTGTGGAGGAAGTCATCAAAGATATTGTGCATCGCCCTTTGGTAGGTCATACCAGCGTTCTTGAGTCCGAACGGCATCACTTTGTAACTGAAGATGCCTTTGGGCGTGCGGAATGCAGTGAGCTCCTCGTCTTTTGGATCCATCCGGATTTGATTGTAGCCAGAGGAACCATCCATGAAAGATAAAGCTTCGTGACCCGTTGTCGCATCGACCATAAGCTCTGTTATTGGTAGAGGGAAGTCGTTCTTCGGGCACGCCTTATTCAGGTCACGAAACTCAACGCAGACCCGAATTTGGCCAGTCTTCTTTTTGACTGGGACGATGTTTGCGATCCAGGACGGGTACTTCACCTCCCTGATGAAATTGGCAGCGATCAATTTATCCACTTCCTTTTCTATTTCTGGGACTAGCTCTGGTCGAAACCGTCGTTGCGACTGCTTGACTGGTCGAACCGAGGGATGGACTGCCAATTTGTGAACTGACACTCGCGGGTCGAGGCCGGGCATCTTTGTGTAGTTCCAGGCGAAGATGCCACGATATTCGTGAAGCAAAGCCATGTATTCGACCTCTTCTTCGGCCGTCAATGAAGCACTGAGGAATCTCAGCCTCGGGTCCTCTGTTGTGCCCAAATCGACTTTCTTTAATTCGTCAACAGTCGATTGGCCTCCCTCTTCGAATTCGGCTGGAGCTTCCTTTAAGACAAATTCGTCTTCCTCTTGGTCGTCGTCAGTGACGGAGATGTGGTTCACCATGACTGAGTCATAGGCATGGGCTCGTGCGATTGCAGCTCTCAGAGTGTAAATAACCACTGGTTTCAGCGCGTCTTTCTTTTCCGTCGGTGTTTGGCCGACTAAAACTTGATGTACGTCTGCCGAAACCTTTCTGGTTATTTTGTCTAGTTTTGCCTGGCTGGTGTAGATTTTGATCGGCTTCTGCTTCTCGTAGCCGAGGCCTAGGCGACCCTGGTTGATCCGTTGGCCTTCGTTTCTCAATTTCTCCTGTTCTGGAGTGAGAACTGGTAGAGTAACGGGTGGCTTTGCATGAATTTCCTCTTTTGTAAGGTTGCCCCCTGCTCTGGCCATCAGTCGGTAGGCGTTTGGGTCAAAACCTTCATTGGAGCGTGTGGACGACAACTGCTGCTGGCTCGGGAACTGTTTCACGATACTTCATTCCTCCAATTTTGGCAGAGGAAGCGTGACTTTTTCTGGCAAAGGAGTCGGTTGGATTTTATGGCAGACGACCAGTGGAGCTTTTCCTTTCTTCCTTTACGACTGTGGAATGTATTGCAGGATGGGTATGTTGCGCTGTTTTGATGTTGGAGTGACTGCGGCCGATTTGTGGCCGTGTGCCGACTGGCTGTTGTGCACCGGCTGCTTTGGAGACACGACCTGCGTCGCAGTCTGTTTGGGAGATGCAACTTGCATCGGAGTTTGTTCTGTAGATGTGGCTTGCGATGGTTGTTTGAGTGCCACGACCTGCGTCGGTTGTTTGGACGATGCAGCCTGCGTCGGAGTGCTCTTGGCGTTCGCTGCCTGGTTCGACCAAGGTGACAATTTGACTGTCGGTTTGGTCGTCAAATAGAACTTAGCATCTGCAAAGGATGCCTCAGCCTCCGTGAATGGACTTTCGTTGGCGTACACCGTCTTTTGTTCGCCATTTTCCGAATACTTGAAGCATTGGTGCAGTGTGGATGGAATGACTCCATTTGAGTGACGGTCGACCCAAGAGCAGGTTGTAAGATGTCCTGGAGTCGATGACTTGGAAAGGAGTTTCGGCTACCATGTCGCCAATGTGCAGCTTGAGGTTTGTCATGCCGAGTGTTCTCTGGCCCTCCTGGTTGAAGCCTTGGATGAGAAGAGAACTTGGATAAAGGTCTCCAGCAGAGAGACTGACATTCTTCATTGTGCGAATAGGCAGGATGTTAACTGCGGATCCACAATCGATGAGGATACGGTTGATTTTGTGATCTCTGATATAACCAGAGATGAACAACGGTCTGTTGTGATTTTTCGTCCCCAATTGTGCGTCCTCCTCTCGGAATGTGATGCACGCTGGGCGTGTGACGACAAACGCTTGCTCCGACTTTGCAAGTTGTGGAGAGGATAGTGCATCTTCTTCCTTCTTTCTGTGGAGTGGAGTCAGCCCGACTTTCGGTAAGTCGTGCTTTCTCATAAGCAGTATCTTGAGTTCGGCTTTGAGTTCCTCTGGTTTGTCGAGGACCCGAATTAAGGCTTGCCTTGACCGGATATCTAAGTCGAGATCATCTTCTATCTGGTTGAGCAGTGATATCTGTTTGAGAGACGTCTCGAGGTCGTCGCATTCGACGACCGGTCTTTTGCCTTTGTCGTGTGATGTTGTGTGCTCGGGAGGAGCTGTCGAGCAAGTCGCCACCATTTCTGGCGGCGTAAAAAACTCCCTTGGGAAGAACTCCGCCAAGGTGACGGGTCTTCTCTTCGTTTTGGTTGCCCCCTGGACGTCAGTCCTATGAGCTTTTCTTTGGCGCTTCGCGGCTTTTTTGTTTGACCGCTTCGCTTTTGTTCTGATGTTCGCCGGTGCCGGTTCGAGATCTCGAACAGGCTTCTTTCTCCGGGTGACCAGGATCCACCCCTCTGCGTCGACAACAGCTAGTTCACAGGGTGCCGGTTTTGGTGCGACCTTAGCCGGTGGTCGTCTGTTGTTGTTGTGCGGTTGGCTGGAGGGACCAGATTTCGGACGGTACTCCTTCTTTGTGACCTGCTTTTTGTTTGGCCGAGTTCGCCGGTTTGGCTCGGCTTGGATGGAGATGGCATGTGAAGAGGCTGTATTTTCAGCGCCTTCAATTTTGATGCGGCCTTGAGCCGCGAGCTCCATGATGCGATCCTTCAAGATGAAGCATTTCTCCGTAGAATGCCCAATCAACCGATGGTATTTGCAAAAATTCGGATCCTTGCTCTTGGATTGATCGCCAGGTCTTTTGATTTCTGGCAGTCTCAACAGCTTGTTGTCGAGGAGTTGGTCGAGCATGATGGGAACGTCTGCGTCGGCAAAGGGATATGTCTTTGCCTGTCCTTCCTCCAGTGACAGCTTCTTGTAGGCGCCCCCGGTTAGTTGTCGTGGGAGGTAGGTTGCTTTTACTTTACTTCCGACCCTGATGGGCTCGAAAGTGTTCGTCGCGAAAGAGGATTTTGTTTTTTCTTTCGTCTCTTTCGGTGCAGTCGTGGCCGGTCTTCCCCCTTTTGCGAGGGTCGGCAGAAGAGGATCCTTCTCCTCCTCGTTCTTCGCTCAGATTCTCCATATTGTGAGCTTCTGTTGCGCGCTCCTGGATATCATTCGGCCTCCAGCTGCGAATATAGTGCAGGAGTTCCCACTGTATCCCTCGCGAGCACATCTCGATCTCGGCTTCGAGGGAGAGGTTTGAGCTTTCTTTGCAGTTTAAGCTCAGGTTTCTCCACCGGTTTATGTAATCGACCACCTTTTCGCCCTTCTTCTGTTTGAGGTTGGCGATTTCGACCAGTGTGACGGTGCACCGAGTGCTATAGAAACGACTGAGCAACTCGCGCTCCAACTGTTCCCAGCTGTCGATAGACTCCTGGGGTAGCTCAATGTACCAGTCGAAAGCGTTGCCTTTCAGTGACTGGCCGAATTGTTTGACCGTCAGATCGTCGTCGGTGCCAGCATTATTGCAAGTTTCAATAAAGTGAGTGACGTGCTGTTTGGGGTGCCCGTCACCATTAAATTATTGAAACTTCGGGGGATGGTAACCGATTGGCATCGGGATATTCTGAATTCTCTGCGTATATGGCCTTTTGTAAGCGACTGATTTGTGGTCACCGGCGCTGTTCCGTACCGCACGGTTGATGAGTTCGGTGACGGCGTCAAGTGTGAGAGCAGAAGGATCCGCTTCGGCTCGGCCCCTGTGGATGGCCACTGGTGCGACGGGCGGCAGCTCGTCATCAGATGAAGGATCTTCTTGTGGTGGTCCGACTGAAGCGCTGGTAGTCGGCCGATTTCGCTCGACTTCTTGAGAAATGCCACCGGAGTTGGCAGTGGCCGTGCCCATCTCGAACGGTTCTAACATTCTCGTGATTTGGAGGTCACGAGCTGCAAGCTGCGCGTCTTTGATGCGCAGCTGCTCACTTTGTTCCTTGAGCGCAGCCTGTAATTCGGGTAACTGTTCTTTGACTGTTTTAGCCGAAGTTGTCATTGCGGCCATTTTGACGGTTTGCGCCGAAGAGTTCGTTTTCGGCAAGGCTTGGTGTGATGAAGTTGTTACTGGCGATCGCATCGAAGAGGTGGCCGTTGGCGTCGAAGAGGAGATCGCTGTGTGCGACTGGTCGAAAGAGCCAGTCGTAGGTTGATCACGGAAAATGGCTCTGTGAGGTGACTGGCTTTCGGTGGCAGCCACCGGTGAGAGTCGGTGAGACGGAATGGGTGATGTTGCTATAGGGGAGGTCGCCGACGTCTGTCGGCGAAGTGAGAGGATGGGTGGTGGTCCCGCTGCTGCGTTAAGTGCGGCCAAGAGGTCGTGCGAGACCAACACGACTGGTGAGGTGTCTGTGGCCGTCGCTCTCTATATGGAGGAGGCCGATGATGTTCTTGCCGCGGGGACGGATGAGATGCCCCCGTGTTGCTCGTATCGTTGCACCAGGGTGGGAGCGATAGAGCTTCTCTGCGAAGGCGGTGACTGTGTTGGGCTGACAGTCGGTCTGCGAGGAGGGGGAGATGCAGCGACGGCCAAATATGTTGGCTTGGTCATTGCTGGCATCAGTTTTACGGAGGCCGCGGTGGCTTTTGCAGAGGCCGTGGCAGCCGGTGGTACGAAGACAACGCTTGGACGGCGCGCGTCACGCATGAAGGGAGCCCATCCGATGGACAAACTCCTGGCCAGAGCTCTTGTTACTGGGCGAGTGGCCGGTGGTGGAGAGGTAGGAGCGCAGAGGTCGGCTGGAGATGCGGCAGCTGGTCCGTGAGCTCCAGTAGTTAGAGCTTGCAGTCGCGGCGGGGCGCGGTTGAGCAGAGCTCGAGGAGGCAATCTGTTTGCCTCTGTTGTTGTTGTTGTTGTTGCCGTTGTTAGCGTTGCTGGCCATGGCTGAGGTTGAGTTTATTTTTTGGTTGGACGGAGAAGGAGATGATAGGTAGGAAATGTCCCATCGAGTATGCCAAATCTGTTTCACCAAAAATCCGCCGGTCCGCGAAGAGGCGCGACCGAGAGAATATTTCAATTACATTAGAATAATTTGAGTTATAGGGTGTGTTATGTATCAAGGAATGCGAGTTCACTCTCCTATGCTTCCTCTGATTCGATCTCTGTGTAGTTTTGTTGAAGTTGAAGCTTCTGGCGAGAAGTTGAAGCTTCTGGCGAGTCGTCGAGGTTGAGTTCTGGGAACGAGTGTGCACGATCTGGTGTGGCTTTGGTCGGTCGGACGGAGGTATTTGTGCTCCGCGTGTGTCGACTTGTGACGTTGCCGACGATCGTGTAGAGCTGTTCCGGTTGAACAGTTGAGTTGCGACGGACTGCGAGTTGCTTGACTTCTCTGATTCGAGAGCTTCCGCGAGTGCAGTTTTCTTCTCGGCACGAAGGCTGTCGAACTTGAATTTTTCCAACCCCTGGGACAGGGAACCTCTGGCTTTTTGTAGCCAGTCTGTGTAGTCGTTGAGGAATGTTGCCTGAGAAAAGGGATCACGACCCCCTTTCTACTGCTGTAGTTGAGAGAGGAGGGAGACCAGGAAACTTTTGCTATTCTGGTTTCCACCGTTAGGGGCTAAGTCGATGGTCGCTGAGTTGTGAAATGAGCCAACGAGGCATGCTGACAAGTGTTGACTCGACGTATTACGCTGACGAAGATGCTGACTGTGCTGATGACGCGACAATGCGAATGGACCCGGGGATGGGCTGTAGCAGAGATCTTCACATCTTGACGAAGCCTATCCAGGATGACCTGTTGTTGGATCGACAGACGTCTGGGCTCGGTCGAAATTGGGCTATGCATATTTTGATGCATACAATAATATGATATATTAATGTTTATGTATTGCAAAGACAAAAAACTTCGGGTCTGCGAAGCGTCGTAATCGATTGATTAAATCGATAAAATTATAGAAAAAATTATAAGTTGGGTGTGAATTAAGAAATTTTGCAGGTGTGTTCTCCAAATTTTCCTCTGATTCAATCTTCGTATGTGTTTCAATAAAGTTATTACTTTATGATAGTTCAATGATGAGGCGAGAGCTTCAAGCGAGTATACTCAAACGACAACGGATGTAATCGGCTGGATGGAAGTGTTTGTGTTTCGTGTGTTTCAGCGTATTGATGTTGTCAGAGGTAGTGCAGAGCTGCTTCCGTAGTCTGACGATCTCCGGTGAACTACCAAATAGCTTGACCTTCAGGCTCAACAATGCTTCTGTGGGCGAGTGTTTTGGACAAAAGTTTTCCCACCCCTTGTGTGTGAGATTTTCGGCTATTTGTAGCCAACGTGAGGAGTTGTTGAGGTCGGTACCTGGAATGAGGATCTCGCTCCTCCTTTTGCTTCTCTTGGTGAAGTGAAGTGGGCGTCTCCTTTTTCTCCATTGACCCTCAGAAGGGGGAATCGATGGGGAGACTTACTATGTTTGTGCCTCTTCTTTTGGACGACGACCATGACTTGGTCGATTTGGTAATTTTGAGATGGCAGTGACAAGGGGACGAAGATGTTGACGCGGCGATGAGGTGGTGATGACGACGATGATGAAGGTGCCGATGACGCTGCAATGTGATGGACCTGAGGATGGGTTGTGGACAGTGACTTTGAAAATTGACAGACAGCTAGTGGCGAGCCCGTGAAGGTCGAATGGTGGATCAACGGGCGAATGGGCTTACTGTAGAAGGGTCGTTCAGATTTTAGCATCTACAGTTTGCCCCCTTAGAGAATTACTCGTTCAAAGAACGAGAAGGTCTCAAACACACACACACAAGTATTTTTTCTTCTTCTTTTTGTTTTTTGGACCCTCTTACTATTTTAGGGTCGTTTATCTTTTAGTGTACGTATTTTTGTCCTCTTACTTTTTTTAGGATAATGTATATTTTTGTACACTTGTATTTTTCAATCATTTTTTTTTTTTTTTTTTTATCATTTTTGGCCCTCTTGCTTTTTTAGGGTTGTTTGATTTATTTATTTATTTATTTATTTTTGACATATATGCATATGTATATGAGTGTATGTATGGGTATATGAAAAGTGAAAGATACCTGAGTGGAGGATCGTCTTGCTCGAGTCCGAGCGGCGAGGCACCGGACAATGAAGTTCGTGGCAGATTGTAGTGAGGTGTAGCGAACTGAGATGGTGAACAAGACAGAAGCATGGCGGGTTCCGCTCCAACTTGATCGACTCCTTCGAATTTAGTTTCTCGATGAGTTTGAAGTGAAGTGTGGTTGATCAAATCGGGGGTCGTGGCGTATTGAGATGCGACGTTGCGGTTGTGACTGCTTCTATAAATCGGACTTCTTTAGCGAACTGAACTACTCTGGCGAATCAAGGCTGCTTCGGCAAACTAGTTTGCTTTAGCGAATTCCTGTATTCGTGGAGTGCCTCTGTGTTGCGCCGGTGTATTGGAATGAGCCAGAGTAAGGCATGGTGGGCCGCACTCCGGTGTGGTTGACTTCGTCTCGGTCGTGCGATATTGGCCTCAGGCCAGAGAGAGACATAGCGAAGCTGAAGTGTCTTGTGCTGGGCCTCGCTCCAACTTGATTCCTTCCTCCTAGTTTATTCCCAATTTGGATTACCATGCAGAATTATTGTTCGAAAAGAACTCTGCATGGAAATTCTGCTTTGATAGAATCCCCTTTAGAGGGGGGGTTGCCAATCTCCTAGAATCAATCAAGGGACCTTCTTAAAAAAACAACTGTCTAGCCTCTTCTTCTTCTTTCTATGACCTATGCATAGGTGACTTTCTGTATTCTGTGGAGCTCTGTGATATCTGGATTGTGATGACCTGACAACTTTGATTCTCTGCTCTTCCTCTCGGTTGTGTTGAGTGCTTCTTTCTTGGGTTGACCATTTTTTGCTTCAGATGTACCAGAATCATATCGAACTATCCAGGTATTTTATACAAGTTTTTCTTTTCTTCTCCCCGGCGCTCTTCGTTGAGCCAGAATCGTGGCTAATTCGAGAACGCCAGGTACTTTATACCCACTCTCTTTTTTTCCTTCTTTTCTTACCCCTATATGTTCTTCTTTTTCTCTAATGCTTATCTCTCATTTTTGTCCTTGCCCTCAGTTTCCTTTTTTTCATTCTCGATTTTAGCTCTGTATCTCTCTCGCGTTCTCAATTTTGGTCTCATTTTTTTCATTTTTTTTCTTTTTTTTTTTATTTCGCTCTCTCTTATCGAATTCCGAGTGTCTATCGACTTTGTATGAGTCGGCGCCCTATTGTGTAGCTCGCTGGTGTAGGTGGTGATGTGACAGATTTGGGTGTGTTGATTGACCTTTCTCTTGTCACGTTCAGCTTATTTCGCTGAGTCACGATGAGTTTGTATCTTGTGGTTGAGTCCGGCTTGGTCGCTGGACCGAATTGTGACGAGTCCATGTCTCGTCTTCTTTTATGTTTTTTCAGTTCAGCTCGGTCGTCGAACCGTAGAGGGCCCGACGTTCTCTCCGTAGCTCGCCGGTGCGGGCTGTGGTGACACAGATTCGAACGGCTTGGAATTTTCGGTCCTCCTCTTTTATGTTAGTTGGTCAAATTGTGATCGGTTGATCCTTTCTGCGGTTCGCTGGTGCAGGCGGTGTTGCAGTGGAGTTGGACATTGTCTAACCGAATTCCTCTGTTTTTGGATTTGGCTCGTTGGCCGAGCTGGAAAAGATTCTTTTGTCGACTCACAAGGGGTCGAGGCCCTTTTCCGTAACTCGTCACGATGCTGCGATGGAGTTGGACATTTGTTCGAGTTCCCTTATGTCCAATTCAGCTTGATGGTCGAATAACATCGAGTCTTATCTTTTGGCTTAGTTCGGCTTAGTCACCGAACTACCAATAGTCGGCGTATTTTTCGTAGCTTGCCGGTATAGGGAGTGCTACGATGGAGTCAGACGGTTGGCCTTTGTGAATTTCTCCTTTCTTTCTGGCTTTGATTTGACGGTTGATATGCAAGGTGTTCCGACTACGAAAAGTTGATGACCATTCTACAGCTTGCCCATGGGCAGTGACGTGGCATATTCGGGCAATTTATTTATGTAAACTCCCATATTCGAATTTGACTTAGTTGCCGAACTGGTAAGACACAACAGTTGCCCTCTCTCTTTTTTTTTGTTCTCCGATCGGCCTTTTTTATTTTATTTTATTTTATTTTATTTTTTCCGTGACCTCCTTTTTTGATCGCTCATATATATATTTTTTTTTCTTTTTTTTTTATTTCAATTTTTTTTCTATTTTTTTGATTTTTTTGATTTTTTTTTGATTTTTTTTGAAAGTAAGGAATTGCGTACCTATTTTGGCATTGCTGACTGTTCCTCATTCTTGCTCTGAATTGAATGATTCTTGTTGCATTTGATTCCTAATACAAATATGAACAAGTTGAATCAAATATCCACTCGGGGATTGTAATTTCTAACTCAAACTAGACCCTAAAAATAATCTCTTTTAGACACTTATCAGAACATGTGCTGGCTACTAACTGATTGTTTGTGCCCCCTACTGAGCCCCCTTCACAGGACTTTACTTTGCAACCTCGATATCCAACTCATGTTTGTCAACCTCTAGTACATCTTCATGACTATCATTGTTTTTTTTCTGCTTTTACTTCTGTCCATGAACCTTCAACACATAAACTTCTTCTCATCCTATCTGCTAGCAAGCTATGTCTGAAGAGTTATAGGCCTTAGCCAAAGCCCACACTTAGGACAATGTTTCTCTTCCTCATGTAAAATTTCCTATTGGTTTCATGTACTTTATAAGATCAAGACTAAAGCTAATGGGTCTATTGATAGGTATAAGACACATTTGGTGGCGAAGGGCTACACACGAGTATGAGATTGATTATGAGGAGACCTTTGCTCTTGTGGCTATGCTGACTTTAGTACATCTTCTGATTGCTATTGCCTCAGTTCGTCGTTAAGATTTTTTCAGATGAATGATAAAAATGCTTTCTTAAATGGTGCACTCGCTGAAGAAGTTTATATGTTACCACCTCCAGGGTTACCCGCATTCTTGTGGCCAATTATGTAAACTTTGTCAAGCTTTATATGGTCTTTAGAAGGCACCTTGGGCTTGGTTCTTTACTTTTTGATCCAAGATTGTGCAGTTCATATACAAGCAGCGGAGTCATGATTCTGCTCTCTTCACTCACCATACTTCACAAGGTACTGTGCTATTATTGTTGTATGTTGATAATATGATGATTACTAGTGATGATATACAAGGCATTTATGATATCAAAAGTTTGCTAAGTTCTCGTTTTAAAATAAAATATCATGGACACTTTCGTTATTTTCTTGGTCTGGACGTGCTTCCACTTGATCATGGCAACTATCTTCCACTTGATCATGGCAACTATCTGTCTCAAGTTAAATATGCTTCTGACTTGATTAACACGGCATGCTTGTTTGATGATAAAGTCTATAATAAAGTCGAGATACTCTTATGAAGCTAAATTCTAAGCTTTGGGCTACAGTTGATGAGTTATTATTAGACCCTTCTCTTTATCGGTAGTTGGTAGGTGGTTTGATTTATTTGACCATCACTCATCTGGATATCAATTATGTTATTCGTGTCACTAGTCAGTTTATGTTTGCACCTCGTTCTGTTCATTAAGCAGTTGTCTTCTGTATTTTGCGGTACATTAGGAGAAGTTTATCTCAGGAATTGCTATTTACCTCCTCTTCCCAGCTTAGTTTGTGTGCATACTTGGATGCTAGTTGAGCAGGCGAAGTTACAGATCATAGATCCACTACTGGTTACTCAATTTTCTTTGGCAACTCATCGATCTCTTGGCGTAGTAAGTTTGTTGGCTATGACTTTTACACAATATGGGAGTTGTCTTGTATTCTCCTTCTCCACTTCATTATGACTATAAAAGTGTTATTCAAATTGCTCACAATGATGTATTTCATGAGAGGAGCAAACACATTAAGTTGATTGTCACTTTGTTCAACATCAATGTGTCGGGGCTTGGGGGTACTCTTCAGTTGTCCTATATACCATTAGAGGATCGGGTGGCTCATCTTTTTACTAAATCATTCTCTAGGTCGTGATTTTAGTACTTATGTTCCAAACGATAGATGATTTCATTTGATGTATCTGGTGTTTGAGGGGGATGTTAATGTAATTACATGTAACTTGAGGGGTGTATGTGTCTTTTTCTTCTATAACTCACTGTATAAATACTTTGTACAACTTAATGAATAATTACAGTTTATTTGATAAAATCCATCAACTACCAGACAGACAAGCCATGGACGAGTCTGATAGCATGTGTGATTGTTGTGTAGCCACTTTCCTAATTGGGATCAGGAGGCATGTTCCTCAAATGGTTGGGGACACCTTAGAGTGATAAGTTTCCGTATTAAGGCTCATGTAACCTATGTACGTTATCCATGATACGTATGTGATTTAATGAAAAAGAATAATCCTCCCTCATTATCTGTTAAAGCATTTAATAATCCTCCCTCATTGTATGTTAAAGCATTTAAATAATCCTCGCACATTGTGCGTTAACACATTTTCTCTCTGATGCGATTCTAGCTAATCACTAGCAAGAGGACTAATCAAAGTAACATAGACTTTTATGCAAGTCCGAATATCGTCCCACAAGGACCAAGCCAGCAGTTAATTGCTTTGTGAATAAAAATCTAAAGTTTGAGGAATCTGATTTTGAAACAGAGTTTTAAAACTAAACCAGCACTGAAAACAGTTAGGGAAAAGCCTTTGAGGAAATTTAATGATGAGAGAAGACGTTGGGAATCCAATTCCCTCGCTAGACACTTTCTGAGATTGAATATGAAAAGAGTTTTTTGGAAATCAGTTTCTGACAAGCTTATAAAACCATGGCTACAATCCGCATCGACATCACCTTTTTCTATCTCCTAGAGCAAACTAACCGGCATGATCTACTCTATTTGACAGCATAAACATGAAGCTCATATGTCATAGGCAGATCAACTAATCCAACAGGGTATTACTTTAAGGTCGAGGATTAACCCAAGGATTAGTGATCTATGTAGTGCATAAACTCAAAAAGACTGTAAACTCCTATCAACATGTCTCACCTTAAGCCCAGCGTCACCTTATAACCAGTATATAGCTAGACAACAAGTACGAATCAAGAAATTACAGCAATGAAAACTCATTCATGCATCAAACTGAAAACCAATTAATTTATAAGTATCAATCTCATTACATGCCTAGGGAGTCATGGACTCCCAACTAAAAATGACTACTCCATGCTAGAATTGAAAGCACACAAAAAGGTTTGTACAACAGCCATGAATTAAGAAAGAATAAGTAAAGAAAACTCCCTTGGGAAGAATTCCCTTAACCCCTCTTGCTCTTTGGCTGAATGCTCCACCTCTCTTCCTCAAAGTGACCAGAGTTCGTGTGAACTCCCTCTGGACCTTCTCCTCTTTCTCTCAACTAAACTAAAAAGCAAAATTGAATACAAAATTGAATGTAAAATACAGAAACTCGAACTAAAACTGGATGCCTTGAGCTCTGCCTCGGACCCCTATTTATACTTGAAACTCTGTCCAGACCTTGTAATTTCAGCTTCTGTCCAGGGGTGTGAATGATGACTTCTCGACCTCAGAATTGGATGAAATTACATCGGGAACTTCCTTCTGTAGTCCTTTCCATGCTCACGAAGTTTGAATCCATTCTGAGTTGGGAAGCTCGAGATATGAGGGGAGGAAGTTGCCTGATTTCTGCTGCCAATTTCTGCTTTGGGTCCACCACTTTGGAGATGTGCAACTCGAGAAGCCTGGATTTGATTGGCCTGATTTTTCGTGAAAAGATCCTCTGTAGTACCAGGAATCTTCGTTCCAAGTTTGGCTTCAATTGGAATTGTGAAACTCCCTCCATGATCTTCACAAAATTCGGATTTATCTCCTTCCTTTAGCAGCAGATTCCTGTTTTGAGTTAACTTCTTCTTTTGGACTATTCAATGCACCTGGACTTAAGTACATTGCCTTAAACTCTTCATGGGCACCTTCCTTAGACGTTTGAGACTCCTTCTGCCAAGTTTGGATTTGATTTGATTGCAGGTTCCCAAGATTTTCGTATTTTCTGCTGCTGTGTCGTTGGCGCGGTCGTGCCGAATTATGGCGCGGTCGCGCAACTTGAGCCGATATTTATCTAAGTCCGGAGACCACGCGGCGCGGTCGCGTCGAAATATGCTGTGGAGATGGCGTGGTCGCGCCAGTACTTGGACATTTCCTTGGTCCCTGGATGACAACTTCTCTTTATGCTTTTAGCTCACTTTGGCGCGTCCGTTCTGGCTTTGCTTGAGGTCGCGCCAGTCCTTTGGCGCGGTAGCGCCCTCATGTGGCGCGGTCGCGCCAATTCACATTCCCCAACTGTTGGCTTTCATGACCATTAGGTCGTTGGACATTTTTGCACATTAATTTAAATTTTTGTGGATCTATTTGGCGCGGTCGCGCCAGAATCGGCGCGGTCGCGCCGTTCTTCTTTTTGGCCTCTTTTGCTCATTTTTCTTCCGTTTTTGCTCCAAATCCCATTTTTCTTCCTCCACTGGGTACCTGAGACATAAAACATAAAACTGAGTCATCTTTGTTGAATTTATGCTTGGAATTAACTCAGAATTAAGTTTTTCGATCAAATACTATGCCCAAAGATAGTGTCTTTTAGAGACTTATCACTCTCCCTCTAACCCTAAAATAATTCGTGCCTTCACCTTAGAAGTTGCTTCTATCATTAATGAATTAGAAATCGTAGCAGATGTAGCAGACAATTGGAGAAGGAAGATCAGTCTCTGAAGGATTAAGAACCACACACACAGTAAAATTACTGCTTGAAGGTCTATCTCGCATATAACCTTGCACCTCACACCAAGGTTGCATTTAGCCAAGCATATCTATCTAGGTATTCTAGAGAAGTCCGTTACCAAAAGAGTTGTTTATAATGAACATATATTTGGAAGAGGGTCTTGTATACTTTTATTCATAAGTAAATAAATAAATATATAACATAAATGTTTAAAATCTATATTTTTAGCAATGTTTTAAAAGCTGAACCGAACACACTGGTACAAGCGGGTTAAAGTAGTACCATAGGCTAGCTCCCGATCTAGTTTACAACAAACCAACACAACTAAAGCACTTCTTTTGTCTTATTACTATTACCTCAAAAAATCTCCGGTCCACCAAACGGTGCGACCGATTGATTAAATCGACTGAATTACAGAGAAAATTAAAATTTTGTATTTGTGAGTTGGTAAATTGTGGGGATGTGATCTCCTAGCTTTCCTCTAATTCGATCTCCGTGTGCTGGTGAAGTTACTGCGATGAGTCGAGAACTTCGAAGAGTGTACACGAATAGGCAACGGGTTTGGCCAACTGGACGGGAGTATTTGTGTCCTGTGTATTACAACGTATTGGCATTTTTTACGATTGTGCAGAGCTGCTTCAGTAGTCTAAACGGTATTTGACGAACAGGAGGTTGAGTGAACTATTGGTCCAAGCTTGTGAGGTTGAGTGAACTATTGGTCCAAGCTTGTGAGTTAGGATTTTTTCTAGCGTAATGGTTTTTCCACCCTTTTGATAGAGTGCCCCAACTATTTGTTGTTGGCTGGGTGGTGTTGTTGAAGATTGATCCCAAAAAAGAGGAAGTCGATCCTCTTTGCTGGTAGAGTGAGAAGAGGGAGGAAGACTGTGGCGCTTCCTCCTTTCTCTCTCTGTCGATCCTTAAGATGAGGGAGTCGACAAAGTCTTTTTACACTATTTGGCTTCTCTGGTCGAGTGAGAGTGGAGAGTTTGGCGCTCTCTCTCTTCTATCGCTCCACTGAATCAGGATCGACATGGGACTCACTATCTTGCTATTTCTGGTTTTCCTGCGGTCGCCTAGATCGAGTGACATGGTTACTGACGATGGCTTGAAGGTGGTGAGTCGGTGCTGACTGTGACGACTTCGATGGTGATGCGACTGATGATGTGGTAGTGACGTGACTGATGATGTGGCAGTGACGCAACTTATGATGTGGCGATGATGCAGCCAATGATGTATCGGTGACGCGGATTAGCAACTAGGCTACTTATGGACGGCTCAAAAAATTGACGGATAGGCTCACAATGAGTCTGTGACGATCGATCGATGGGCTAATGGGCGATTGGACTCACCGTAGATGGGCCAATCACTTTTTGGCGTCTACAGTTTACCCCCTTCGAGAATTACACATTCGAAGAAAGAACAATAAGTCTCGAACATGTAACCACATGCACGCACGTTTCTTTTTTTTTGGACCCTCTTGTTGTTTTGGGGCCATTTATCTTTTCATGTACATATTTTCTGTCCCATTGCTTTTTTAAGACAATGTATATTTCCTGTACACTCTATGTATATATTTGTCGAACCCTCTTACTTTTTTAGGGCTGTTTGATTTTTTTGATTTTTTTTTGCATTTACTTGGACGTATACGAATGTATGTACGTGTATATGGGAAGCGAAAAGCACTTGAATGTGGTTTTTTGTGATGCCGTGGTTGGAGATTGCTTTGGTAGTCTGGTGTTTGCATTTCAGCGATCTTCGACGAATTTCGGTGCTCGCGGGACTCTTCTGCATTGTCCTAAGAGGTTGGCGCAAACTAGAGTGATACCCAGTGGACCCCACTTTAGCTCGACAGATTCCTTCGACGATTTCTCTGCTTTCGACGAAACTATTTTGGCAAACTCTGTCGCACCTGAGAGGGGATGAGCACCAGGGAGCTAGGCACAGTGAGCCCCACCCAGGATTGACAAATTTTGTCGATAAAATTCTGTTTCGGTGAGGCTTGGTCAAGCTCGGGAGAGGGTTTGCACCAGAGTGCTGCGCAATGGGCCCTACCCCTGGGTGGCTGACATCTTCGATGAAACATTGCTTTGGCAAAATTTGGTCGCGCTAGGGAGAAGGCATGCGGCAGAGAACTGTTCGGTGGGCCCCACTCCAGCGTGGATGAGTCCTTCGGAGAAATTCTACTTCAGCAAAATTTGGTCGCGCTAGGAGAGGTCCTGTGCCAGAACACTGCGCAATGGGCCCCACCCCAGCAAGGATGAGTCCTTTAGAGAAATTCTACTTCGGCAGAATTTGGTGGCGCTGGGAGAGGTCCTGTGCGAGAGCACTGCCCAGTGGGCCCCACTCCAACATGGATGAGTCCTTCGGCGAAGTCTGCTTCGGTAGAATTTGGCTGTGCTGGGGAGGGGTTCTACGCCAGAGCACTGTGCAGTGGGCCCCACCCCAGCATGGATGAGTCATTGGGCGGGATTCTGGTTCGGCAGAATTTGGCTGCGCTAGGGAGAGGACCTGCGCCAGAGCACTGCGCAGTGGACCCCACCCAGTGTGGATGAGTCCTTCGGCGAAGTTTGCTTTGATAGAATTTGGCTGCGCTAAGGAGAGGTTCTGCATTAGAGCACTGCATAGTGGGCCCACCCCAGCGTGGATGAGTTATTTGGCAAAATTCTGCTCCGGTAGTGGCATGAGCTTTAAGGGGACTCCAGTTTCATCGAATCGTAGAATCTCAGTCTCGAAAAATTGGGTTGTCCTAGTCGCGATGAACTGAAAGGTCGCCGGACTCGCTTCACCCAGGCTGCTCTCTCTGCTGCTGGCGCGCTTCTTGGGAAAGACCTAGTGACCTGGGGGATTCCCCATATCGCGCCTCAATCAGGTCAGGGTGTGGATAGGGCTGGAAATGAGCCGACCCGAGTCAGATCCAAGTTGGCCCGAGCTCGGCTCGGCCAGTACAACATGAGCTCAGGCTCGGGCTGGAGCTCGGACTCGAGCCAACTGTTGGACTCAAGTTCGAGCTCGAGCGACTCGTACGAACTTGGGCTCGAATTTGAGTAGGCTCGAGCAGGGAATCGAGCCTTAGTAGAGCTCGAGCCTCTCGAGTTCGAGCTTAGTTTGACATTTTATTTTAATTTTATCGTAAAATAAAAGACAAAAGATGAATAGACGATGAAGAAAAGAAAAATTGCAAGACGAGAAGCATTTTGAAGTCTTCATCTTTGGGAAGCACTCAACATCAGAAAATAACCGAACAAAACCTAATAAAATAAGAGAGGAAATAAACTTGCTTGTGCAACTCTGTTTTTGCAACTTCTCGAGTGATTTTAGCTAAGCTAATATTGCAATAAAAAAAAATCAGGGAAAAATGAAAACCATATAAGAAAAAAGAAATGGACCAACTACTTGGGGAAAAAAACACTAACTTCACGAAAGTAACATGCAGAAAAAAGACAGTTTTTATTAAAAATCCAATACACCAAGAAATTCTGGTAAAATAGAACGAATTTTAAAATATTTAAAATAAAAAGACAAAGCCCCTAGAGAGACGATCAAGAGATCAATGGTTAGAAACTTTAGGAAAAAGGAGAAAAATACAAGAGGATAAAAATTAAAGAGAACCCACTATATGATAGATGATAAGATCATGTTTCAATAGTAGACGAAGAGACCGCAATGGGTTATTTTGTCGTAGTAGCATTGTCCTAACGTCCTTTTCCTTCATCAGTTCTTCTTTGAATCACTTCGGAAATCCAGCCGCACCGTCGCTTCCCCAAATGCCATGACACAGTCAAAGATTTGGGAAAGAATCAGGGTTTAAAATGGAGAAGAGAAAGAGGGTTCGGGACTTTGGGTTGACAATTGACATAGCGAGTGGGCTCGCGAGCTTACGAGCCGAAACAACAAAAACTCAGGTTTGGCTCATACATACTCATGAGATTTTAAGTGTTCTCGAACTCGGTTCGAGATCATTTATTCTCGAACTGAGCCGAGTTTGATTCGAGCCGAACTCGAGTTACTCGCGAGTCGGTTCGGTTCAGTGCCACCCCTAGGTGTGGACCCCACTCTAATTGGTTTGGCGCCTCTAGGTAGGCGTGGATTTGAGCCGAGGTGAGCCGAACATCCCTAAGTTCAGGCTCAGCTCGGTGTTAAGAACACGAACTCAAGCTCGAGCTCGAGTTCGACAACGAGTCTTCAAAAGAGCTCGAACTCGAGCTCGATTAGTTTTAACGAATCGAGCTTGAGCTCGAGCTGGCTCGATGAAAAGAAAAAAGTAGTGGAGAATACGGAAAAACGCAATCACAGTTATCCAATGGTGCCCATTATGCTTTCCGATGGTGCCCATTCTGTTATCTCTTAGTCATCGTTCAATTTTTTTATGGTGGTCGTTCTATTTTCTGATAATCATGTCGCCGTTCTATTTTCTATGATCGCATCGTTGTTCTGTTTTCTGATGGTTGCCTTGGAAGGTCGCAGTCCTCGGATGGTTCAGAGCTGCGATCTGAGAAACGACCAAGAGATCATGAGAGTTGAGAGACAGGAGGAAATTTTACGTTTTCATATTTACCCTTACTCGATTACTGAATTTTCATAAAGATGGTTGAAAGTATCCAACGAGGTTTCACATGTGTTTGGGTAAAAAGTGGAGAAAAAATACAAACGAAGGTCATTAAATGTGGTAGTGCAATCCTACGTCATCATGGTCTATTAAAGTACCATGGTATTAAATTTTTCTCGAGCTGGCTTACGAGCTTACGAGCTGACGAGCTAACGAGCAAAATGAACTCCTTTTTACATTCGAGTTCTGCTCAAGCTCGTTATAAACGAGCTCGAGCAGCAAAAGGTTCGAGCCAAGCCCGAGCTACTCGCGATCTGGCTCGGCTCACAGCCACCTCTACCTCTAGGGGGGGATTGTCCAGCGATCTGGGAGCCTCCCAGGTCACGCCTCAACTAGGAGAGGTAGTGGGCCCCAACCTAATCTGGTTGCAGCCTCCCACGATTTGGATTCCCATGCAGAGTTCCATTGAGGTAGGACTCTGCATGGAAATCCTTCCTTGATAGACTCCTCCTTGAAAGAGGGAATGCCAATCAAACCCCCAAAATTAGGGAATTAATTGACTTCCCTTAAACCTCTGAGCCCCTTTCTCTTATCTGCGACTTTGTTCGTCCCTGCGTGTGTAGCCTTCCTGCGTGGACTCTCAACTCTCCCATTGGTGCACTCTACTTCTCTTTGCATTGTGCTTCCTCTAATTTCACTTCTCTGATTGTGCAATGAGACTGCCGGTGTGCGAGGCTGGTTCTCCAAAAATTTGACAAACTGTTACTTACAATTTCTGGCACTGTAGGATTTTTTTTTTTTCCTTCCCGGCAGCTTTCATCAAGCCAGAATGGTGGCTGCTTCGAGAACGGCGGGTGGATACTCATTTTTTTTTCTTTCTTCCACTCTTCCTTCTTATTTTTCTCTCTCACATATTTTCAATTGCTCCCTCAGTCTCTCTCTCTCTCTCTATGTGTGTGTTGTTTTTTTCTTCGAGTTCTCTATCTCAATTTTTTTTGAATTCTCTCTCTTTCTCTCTTATTTTCACTCTCTCTCTCTCTTTCTTGAATTTTCTCTCTTTCTCTTTCTTTGAGCTCTAGGAGTCAGTCAGTCTATTGATGTGACAGATTGAATCCTTGCGCAATCCAGCTTGGTCACTGGGTTGTTTGACTTGGTGTGACGGGTTCGGCTTGATTGCTGAACCTAGTTTATTTTGTGTTGTGCCTGGCTCGGCTGCCGGGTGTGGGGAATTTGGTGTCGCGTTCGTCTCAATCGCCGGGTGTGGGAATTTGGTGTCGCGTCCGGCTTGGTCGCTGGGCGCGGAGAATTTTGTGTCACATCTGGCTCGATCGACAGGTGCGGAGAATTTTGTGTCGCGTTCGGCTCGGTGGCCGGGCAGGGAGAATTTTGTGTCACGTCCAGCTCCGTCGCCGGGCACGAAGAATTTTGTGTTGTGTCCGGCTTGGTCGCTGAGTGTGAAGAATTTTATGTCACGTTTGGCTCAGTTGTCGGGAGCAGAGAATTTTGTGTCGCATCCGGCTTGGTCGCCGGGCTTAAGGAATTTTGTGTCGCGTCTGGCTCTGTCGCCGGGCGTGGAGAATTTTGTGTATTTTCGTAACTCACTGATATGGCAGTGGTCAACGGATTCAGACCTCTTGGTTGAGCTCTCTTTTGTTGAATTCGGCTTACTGACCGAATCTCGTCATATCGGGTTAGCCCGGCTCGGTCTCCTGGTTGTGGTTGGTAGGCGTATGTGACCTTTGCAAAATGCCAGTGCCTTTTCTGCAGCTTCGCCCGATTGGTGGAAGCGGCAGATTCGGGCGATCACAAGAATTGTGCTAAAAAGACTATATATATATATATATATATATATATTTTATTTTTCATTGAGTTGGCTGGATGGCTGAACTACTAAGAATCAGTGTGCTTCTTGGTAACTTCCCTCTCTCTCTTTTTTGGTTTCACCATTCCCTTTTTTTTTTTTTTTTTTTTTTGTTTCACCATTCCCCTTTTTTTTTTTTTTTTTTGCTCTTTTTTGTCGCTTTATATTTTGCACGACCTTTCTATTCTTTTGGTCGCTGGTCACACATATTTTCTCGTCTTTGATTTGAGAGAGTAGTTTGCGTACCTGATTTTGGCTGACATGTCTGTCATTCTATCGCAAATGGCCTCTCTGGCTTCCTTCTCCTTCCTTGGTTTGACTGCCTCGGATGCTTCTTTCATAACAGAAAATGTTGCACGATGTTGCCTGCGGATTCTGGACTCAAATGCACAAGAGAAATCATGTTGTTACCTCACGACGAGTCGGTCTTTGGCGGCTGTTTTGTATCTGCGCCCATGCCCAAGAGCGTGCACGACTTGTGGAGTTGTCCCATAGTCGTGGATGACCAACTTTCTTGTCTTCCGGGCGAAGCATCATCTTCTCCATACTAAACCGAGGGCAACGTTTTGTTAAGCCCCTGCATAAATTGGTCGCGTACACAACACCTGAGCTACCGATTCACTGCCCTCACTTTGGCACTTGGTACGACCCGGCGTCGGTTCCTCTTCCTGTGTACATGCCCTTTTATTGTGAGTGGGCTTATACTATCATCCGTACTTGTCAGGAGACTTTGGCTAGGCTCGACGTCTTGTCTGCGATTCAAGATTCTGTCTTCGCCTATCGATGCTCCCCCCCACGTGATCCATTCTTTTTTGGAGTTGTGGTGCCCGTTGACGAACACGATTTTCACTCGAGGAGGGGGGTTGTCGATTTCTTTATGGGACTTACACCATCTTTGCGGACTGCCCATTTCAGGGTTGATCTATGACGATGTGGTTCCGACAGTTAATGATTTTAACGCCATCTAGGCTTTGCCATTGCCAGAGAGGGTGCAATATTAGCTACTGGCATTTTATAGACTCTACTGTCGTCGCGACCCGGGGGATAAGAAGGGTCCTATCGTATCCTTTTCGGCCTGGGCCACTTTCTAGTTTCTCACCGAGGAGGGCATCCATCCTTCTCTTGACCCTTGGGTTGATCGCGACAAGATGTCGGGATCCCGTGGTCGCGGTCGTTCCACTACTCAAGATCGGGTTCTTGTCAAAATCGGTGTACCTGAGGCCCTTGCTGACGAGGTGTATTTGGCAGCGTTTTTGGTGCTATGGCAATGCTGCTATGTGATGCCTATGCCGAGCAGTGTTCTGCTACCTGATGCGTTCAAGATCGCCTATTTTATGGTGAGTGGTACTCGAGTGGGCTTAGCTGGGTCGACTCTGGCGCATCTCTATCGGGGACTCGACGTTTTCTCACCAGTCCAAATAGCTTGGCCGTTCATTTATGTCTGGCTGGAGCAGCGTTTTGGTACTCATGGTGCAGATCCCAGTGAAGGCGCCCATCGCCTCATGATAATTTATCAGAATCCGGGGATCACCTATTTTTTTACTACGACAAAAGCTCGTGTTCTGTTATGGAGAGATGGCATCAAGACGTGGTATCCTGCTGAAGCCCTTCCTCCTGGCACGCTTCTCAACGTAAGGGGTCACTTGGCATCTACGATCGTATCTGATTACTTTTTATGTATCCGATCGACTTTTCTGGCTTTCTGGCAGCACGACACTCTGGCAATAGAGCCTTACAACCCGCATAGGTTTGCTCGGCAGTTTGGTTTTTGCAAAGATTTACCCGGCGTGCTTGGCTCTGACTAGCCCAGGGCAGCTTCTCTTTCTGGACTTCTTTAAATATGGCGGATTAATGTCACGAGGTCTTTTGGTTGTGTGGAGGTGCCAGTCTGTTTGGGCACCGACGTTGACCCCAGCGTCACATTGGGTTTCAGGGAGTCATGTCGTGAACACGTGGTCCCCCTCTTTGAGGTATGTGAGCCTTCACTTCTTTACCTTCGCTTTCTCCTTTCTTATCTCTAATTTCTCCTCCCCCTTTTTAGCACGAATGGCGATGCCTTACTCTGGCCGTCGCACTGATGGTGGTCAACCCATCTACTCAATCCGAGCTACTGCAGGCACAAAGTGACGGCGATACAGCAGGTCGCGGTCGAGTGACTCTCTGAGTGCGTCACGGGCAACTGGCGCCCACCAAGACCAAGAAGAGCAAGGCTAAAGCTAAGCTACGGCCGAAGGTTGCGGTGGACAAGTTATTGGCTCCGAAAGGCGCAGCAGAGGAGAAGGGCATAGTACTGAGGGAATCTCCTATGGAAAAAGAAGATTCTCTGCCAGTTTTCCTTAGCTTATCAGTGGCTAATGTCCCAGCCCCCAAAGAGAAGGGAAAGAAAGTAACACTTGTTCAACAGACCCCCTTACAGACGAAAGCTCCAATGAAGCGGAAGTTGCCAGTTCAACCTTCTATCTACGTTCCTTCGCCTTTTCAGAAACGTCTCCAAAGTGGTCCAATCAGGCTGTCCGAGAATCTATCCTTAGTTACTCTCACTACAGTTCCTCAGCCGGAACAACCCGAACCTTCGACGGCTCTGACTCATCTTCTCTTGCCAGGTCTGTCTAAAGGAGCCACTAGAGGGCCGTCGACTATCGACCTGCACTAGGGTCAGCTTTATTCGACTTTGGAGGAGCCTTTGGATCTCTTCGGATTGGAGCTCCCTCATCATTTAGAGCTAGCCGAGGAGGACCACGTTTCATTGGAGGATCTTGCTGGTATGCGGTTCGACGAGGAACTCTCCATGCCGTCTACCGTTGATCATACCGGTGAAGCCGTTTAGCATCATTCGGCGGTCTCCAGCAATATATTACCCTAGACTGCCGAGGAAGTGGTGGCCGTTGTTGTGTGTCTAGCAAGTGCACTAGGTCAGCAAGTAATATAGACTTCTAGAGTCCAGATATCGATCCCACAGAGACCTTGATGAGAATTCAGTTTAAGTAAAGATTTTTTTATTGATTGAGGGAAAAGAAATTTTGGTTTTGAGAACTGGAAAACAAAACAGAATTAAACTACAGGAAAAACTAATAGAGATGAGATGTTGGGGAAGAATGTCAATCCCTCCTAGCTGTTGACATGCAAAGTTTTGATTTTTATAACTCAAGTACCTTCACCTTGACTTAGCTTTTGAAAACCCGGTTACCCACATACAAGAAATAACTCTCACTTAGTCTTTGAACTCCTTCTCAACCGGAACCTTCAAATCCTAAGTGCATACATATAAAAGCATGAAGATTTACTCTCTCTTATTCAGAACAAGAGTTATAGAAGTCACATCACTTTTCAACTAGTCTCCTTCGAAACCGGAACAATCTAGTTTAAAAGTGAGTTGTTTTAGAAAACAAGAAATCATATAACTAACCCAAATCTTTACTGAAATTTAACTTCTCAATCCGTACCTTATTAAACTTCAGATATCAATATAGATTAGCAATAAGCAATGAATACAGATTCTAAAACAAAAGCAGAGTACTTTATTGCTATCGAAATCAGAACTTAAACATGTAACAACTAGGAGTTCATGACTTCCCCAACAAAGAGAGATTACTCCATGATAATAGAATAAACACAAATTAATAAGGATTCAATTAAAGCCATAGACATAAAATAAACTAAGTACAGAAACCCCCTTGAAGGACTGCCTTCGGCTTCTCTTACACCTTAACTGAAATCTTCACCTTCTCTCTCTAAAGTGCCAAGAGGTAGTGTAAGACTCCCTCTGGACTTTTCTCTTCTCTCTAACCTAACTCTAATAAAAGAACACGAAATTAAACTAAAAACAAGAATTAAACTCTCAAAACTGGATGCCTTATGCTCTGCCTCGGATGCCTATTTATACTTGCTGCTCAGCCCAGAACTTGTAATTTTGGCCTCTGTCTATGGGTATGAATTGTGACTTCCCGACCTCAGAATTTTCTGTAATTGCATCCGATCCTTCCTTACTTAGTACTTGACTTGTGTACGAAATTTGAAGTCATTCTGAGTTGGGAAATTTGAGATATCACCTTGAGAAGTTGAACTGCTTCTGCTGCCAATTCCAGCACTGGGTCCACCACTTTGAGAATATAAAACTCCACAACCCCGACTTGGATTGGCCTGATTTTCCGTGTAATGATTCTCAATCCTCTCAAGAAGCTGTGGTCCAAATTTGGATCCAATTGGAGGTCGGAATTTCCAGATATGGACTCTTCAATCTCGGACTTGTACTTTCCTTTTATGGCAGCAGTTTCCTTCTTTGTCTTGGACTTCTCTTCTTGACCATTCAATGAACCTAGACTCTGGGAATATATCATAAAATCTTCGTGGATACCTTCCTTAGCCAATTAGGACTTCTTCTTTCAAGTCTGGGCTTGATTGGCAATCAGAATCCCTAGATTTCTGCAAGTCATGAAGCAGAGTCAGCGGCGCGGTCGCGCCGAATTTTTCTTTGTTTTGGCGCGGTCGCGCCACTGGAGCTGAGATTTTGTTTAAGTCTGGAGCACGGCCTTCGGGTTATAAATGAGGAATGATTCTTCATGGCGCGGTCGCGCCACTTTAAGCTGTATAACTGGCGCGGTCGTGCCACTCCTTCGATGCTTTGCCGACTTCCCGAAATAGAACTTGGCATCTTTGTAAGGAAACAGAGCGGCGCGGCAACGCCACTGGTAGCACCATCTTCATGGCACGGTAGCGCCCTCGTGGGGCGCGGTCGCGCCATTTCACATTCGCGAACTGTCCTCCTTTTTGCCTCACTAGCCGTTGGGAATTTCTAGGAATTATTTGAATTTTTGCACATTTATCCGGTGCGGTCGCGCCAGAATCGGCGTGGTCGCGCCATTCCCTTTTTTGCTTGATTTTGCTCCTTTTTCCTTCATTTTTCCTCAGAATTTAGATTTTCTTCTTTCTCAAGGTACCTGAGACACAAAACATGTATTTGAGTTATATTTGTCACTTTCATGCTCATAATCAAATCAAATTTGGAATTTATTCTCATTAAATCATGCATAAATAAGTGTTTTTTGGACACTTATCACAACCCCAAACTTAAACCTTTGCTCGTCCTCGAGCAAAACTCTGAAACAAATACCAGATAGATCTGTCAAGACTTAAGAAAAGTTCAGTGATCCTCCCTACTAAAGTTTCAAAATAGATGATTCACTCCTTTCCTAATGATGGTTTTTCTTGCTTAGTCAAAATAGATTTTGAATTTTCTTCAAATTTTTCAAAGATGAACATGCCCATATGAGAAGTCTCAATTACTCTCCATAAGCCAACCATCAGTCTACTCTCCACTAACCTGAAGGAATTCTCAATTATGATCAATAGGTCTTTATGGGTTGTAATGAGGCATGGGTAATGGGTATGATGAAGATTTTTGGTTTTTCTTTTGGGTTTTATTCACCTCCTCATATCCATTTTCCATTTTCCTGAGCATGAATTGAATTTGTGACTTTTCCTCCAAGCTCTTCTACCCCAAACTTATTCTTTTGCATTGATCCCTCATTTTTTCTTTTTCCCTCATTTTCTTTTCTTCTTCTTCTCATGTATCTTTTTCTTTGGGTTTTGTTCAGGGTCTAGCTTACCTCGTCGGTTGACTCAGAGTCCCTAAGCTTGCTGAGGCCTGAGACCCGGTGCGCACACGAGGTGGCCTTTCCCTTAACTAACCCACAACCTTTTCTTTCTTTTTCCTTGGCTTTGTTTGGAGTCCAGCTTACCTTGCCGGTTGACTCAGAGACTCTAAGCTTGCTGAGGCCCGAGTCCCGGTGCACACACAAGGTGGCCTTTCTCCTACTCAGCCCAGAACTCTTTTTTTTTTCTTTTTCTTGGTCCTTCCGCTTTACAAAGAAATATTTCTATACCCTTCATCCAACCCTCCTTATAACTTCAAAATCTTTATCCATGCTCATTCAAACAGAATACTTCAATAATTTGGAGAATCATGGGTAAGGAAGAAACAAGTTTATTTATCAGTAAGGCTGGTTCATGTAGCATGGGACATTGAAACAAAACAGGGATCTTTTCGGCTCAAAGGTTTTGACAAGAGGTGATGCAACTTGTGCATTAAAATGGGCGGCTTTGAAAAAAGCTCAAACGATTTTTAAACAGGTGCCTAAATCACTTCAAAATTTTGAAAACCTTTCTCTGTTTCACCTCAAGTTTTCCTCAGGTTGGTTCTAGTATTTGAAATCGACTCGCTCACATGTACTTTGTTTTAAAAAACTGTTTTTAAAGAAAAATTCTCATCCATTCAAGACTAAGCATCTGAACTAATATATTTCTCCAGAAAGTGAATCATGCTATTCATATGATCAGGGGTTTTCACTGGTATTTTTCAAAGTCTCTATTGGATTTTCTGGTGAAAAAAATAGTGCTTTCAGATCCATGCATGAAAAGTATCCCACCCCAAACTTAAAATTTTTCAAATCCCCATAAAATTGCATGAAGAGTATCCCACCCCAAACTTAAAAACATGCTTTGTCCTCAAAGCAGCAGTAAACATAGGAGTGATAGAGATACTTCCCTGACTTTCTGGGTGGAGTGAGGTTGGATGGATCTCCGTTAGTTTATGGGCTTTTCGTCCTCTCTTTTTTTTTTTTGAGTTTTTGTCCCTGTATCTGCTGGGGTCCTCGTTTCGGCCTTCAGCATGGACGAAGCTGAGGCTTCAGAGCACGGCTTTGGGGTTGTGGGTGGACTTCGTCAATACAGACCCCTTGTTGTCCAACGATCCATGTTCGCCTGAGTTGGTCAAGGATAGTCATATTTACCTAGACAAATTGAAGGAGGTGGGAATTAACACCTCTGTGCTGGAGCAGTGGGTTGAAGGTTTTGTATCCAGAGCGGATCGGTTTCAGCAACTGCGTTGTTCGTTGGAGGGGAAGCTTAGTTTGGAGGAACGCCGAGTTGCCGAGGCCGAATTTACTCAAGCCGGCCAACGTGTGGCCGACCATCGCAATCGGATAGCTGCTGGTTTCGATCAGAATTTGATTGCTCAAAAGGCTGCTGAAGAGGAACTGAGGCAACTTCATGAGAAGCTTGCTCTTGTTTCAGTCCGCCTTGACACCTTGGATGTTCAGATTGCGAACGACAAGAGGCAACTCGATGCGGAAGACGAGGAGGCTCCGTCATTCGTCGACTATTAGCAGAGGTTCGAGCTCAGCCTACCTTTAGTGAACAGTAGGGACGAGAGTTGTCTGACGCCCAAGCCGAAGTCATCCGATTGAAGGGGCGGGTTGTCGATTTTGAGCTTCCTCAACACTGATTTTTGTTTTCACTCAAACATATTTTTTTTTTTCTTTTAGTGGACGACTTGGCACCTCTCTTTTATGGCGAGAATTGTATGGTTTTTCACTTATTGAATGAAGAACATAATTTTGTCCTCCTCTTTCGTTCTTTTGGTTTTTTTTTTTTTTTTTTTTGTTTGCTCGCTTTTAAGCATTGAAACGTTTGAGGAATTTACCTTTTATGATTTGTAGCTCCGTGTGATAAGTGTTAGAAAGACACTAGCTTTAGGCATGAAAATTGATTGAAAAATCTAATTCTGAGTTAATTCTGAGTACAAAAGCAACAAATATGATTCAATTAAATGTTCTGTGCTTCAGGTACCAAGTGGAAGAAGAAAAGCTGGATTTGGAGCAAAAACAGAGGAAAAATGAGCAAAAGAAGCCAAAAAGAAGGATGGCGCGTTCGCGCCATAATTGGTGCCACCGACTTAACAAACATGCCAACGACTTAACGTACATGAAAATCAATGGTTGGGGAAAGTGAAGTGGCACGACTGCGCCTTCGAAGGGCGCTACCGTGCCAAGGAACTGGCGCTACCTCACTCAGAGAGAGCATGGACGCGCCAAAGAGCTGCTGAATACAGAAAGAGGAGTTGCCGTTCTGGGGACCAATGAAAAGTCTGAGTGGCGCTGCCGCACCACTACAATAGCAAAATATGGCGCTACCATGCCAAGAAGTCTCCTAACTCGGTACGGATTCGATGGCCGTTTCCAAACTTAGAAAGAACTATGATCCAGTGGCGCGATCGCACCAGAATCAGGCTCATTATCGGCGCGACCGTGCCCAAGACTCAACAACGTAAAGATGCAAAAATCTCGGGATCCTGACAACCAATCAAGCCCAAACTTGGGAAAAGAAGTCCTAAGTGCCTAAGAAAGGTATCCATAAAGATTCTAAGGAAATTTGCTCGAGTCCTAAGTGCTTTCAATGACCAAGAATAGAAGTTCAATACAAAGAAGGAAACTGCTGCCAGAAGAGACGATAAATTCGAGTTTGAAGCAGAGCATTTCTGGAGTTCCTGATTTCCAATTGAAACAAACTTTGGACTGAATATTCCTGAGGATATTGAGGATCATATCACGAAAATTTAGGTTAATCTAAATCGGGTTTTTAGAGTTTTATACTTTCAAAGTAGTGGACCCGGTGCAGAAATTGGCAACAGAAGCAATCCAACTTCTCAACAGCATATCTCGAGTTTTCTAACTCAGATTAAACTCAAATTTCGTACACAAGGAAAGGATCATGGAAGGAAGGTTTTTGTGTAATTTCACCCAATTCTGAGGTCAGGAAGGTATACTTTGCACCCCTGGACAGAGACCAAATTACAAGGCCTAGGCGGCAAAACAACTATAAATTGGGGTCCGAGGAAGAGAGCAACTCATTCAGTTATTAGTTCAATTTCCAGATTTATTATTTAGTTTAGAGAGAGGATAAGGTCCAGAGGAAGTCTTACATGACCTCTGGGTGCATTGAGGAAGAAAAGGTGGAGATTTCAGCCAAGGAGCAAGGGTGACCAGGAGCAGTCCTCCACAGGGAGTTCCTGTGCTTAGTTATTTTTATTCTTTTATGGCTGTTATTGAAACCTTGAGTTGTGTTTATATTTCCAGTATGGAGTAGTTGTCTGTAGTTGTGAGTCCATCATTCCCTAGGCATGTAATGAGATTGATACATTATATTTTATTTATTTTCAATTTGGTGCATGAATGAGTATTCTTAAGTTTATTCTTGATTCATACTTGCTGTCCTGTGATGTACTGGCTATAAGGTGAAGCTAGACTTAAGGTAAGATATGTTGATAGGATATACAAGATCATTTTGAGTTCATACACTAGGTAGATCAACTGATCTTAGAGTTAATCCTCGACCTGAAAGTAATACCCTTCTGGATTGGATTGATCTACCTATGACACAAGACCTGATTCCCGACCATAGGTAGGGTCAATGAGCTTCATGTTTATGCTATCAAGTAGAGTCGATTATGCCGGCTAGTTTACTCTTGAAGATAGAAAGTGCTGCCGATGCAGAATGTAGCCATGGTTTTATAAGCTCGTCAGGAATTGATTTCCAAAACTTAAATTCTATTCAATCTTAGTAGTGTCTAGGGAGGGAATTGGATTCCCAACGTCTTCTCTCCTTATTAAAATCCCTCAAAAGCTTTTTCTTAACTTGTTTCAAGTAATTTCTTAGTTTAAATTTTTGTTTTTGATAAGTGTTTTATCCAGGATACTCAAACTTTAAATTGTCACTCAGAATGCAATTAACTACTGGCTTGGTCCTTGTGGGACGATATTCAGACTTACACTAAGTCTATATTACATTAATTAGTCCTCCTGCAAGTGATTAGCTGGGATCACATTAAGTTTTTGGCGCCGTTGCCGGGGACCAAAGTTTCTTGTAGTAATTGCTTAGAGTTTAAAATTTAGAGCTTTGAGTTTTTGTTTTTTTTATTTGCATGAGATTCATGACCACATCTCGAGTGGAACCATCCCAAGAGATTGATCCTGAACCAGAAAGGACTTTGAGGCAAAAGCTAAAGGAAAATTAGAACCAGAACTCTCCCAAGGACCAAGAAGACATGGAGAACTCAGAAGGTACTCATGAAGAACAAGCACCAAGCCCAAGAAGAACCATGGAGGATTATGTCACACCAAGCCCAAATACACACAGGACAAGTATTATCACTCCCATTATTCAAGCTAATAATTTTGATATTAAACCTCAGATTATTTCTATGCTTCAAAATCATTATCAGTTTAGTGGGTTAGCTATTGAAGATCCCCAACATCTCATCTCCATAAGGTTTGGTCATCTAATCCAGTAGTTTAATTCTGTTTTTCTTTTCCAGTTTTCAAAAACCAAAAATTGTTTTCCTCAATCATTAAAGAAATCTTTGCTTAGACTAGGTTCTCATCAAGGTCTTTGTGGGATCGATATTTGACTCTCGAGTCTATATTACTTGCTGACCTAGTGCACTTGCTAGACACCCAACAAGTTTTTGGCGTCGTTGCCAGGGACCATTGAATTTCCCCAACCATATACATCTTCTAATTATGATCCATGGAGGTGTGATTCTGATATATCATGTTCTTTTGTTGATAATGAACCTCATGATTCCTATAGAAGAGAGCATGATGATTATTTCTCTAGGCAAAATAAAATTTTGTATTTTGAGAATGGTTCGCAGGTTAAATGGCCACATGGGCAATTGTCCATGTTCTGGTATGAACACCCTCCTATGTTTAGCGATTCTTTTTATCATTATGCATATCCCCCTCACCCTCAAGAAAACTTGTCTAGGTTTTCCACTCTAGAGGATGACTATTCTGCCAAAATAGATACAAAGTTATATCCACTTGAGGAACAACCTAGTTTAAAAGGTGTTGATGTTTCTGAGCCATGGTTGCACATTTTTCATCCATCCATTAGAGCTGAGTCAGATAATTTAGTAAATAAGCTAAAGTATGAATTATTCATGGAAGAAACACTGGAACATGTTTTCTTGAGCTATCTAATGATGATGAATCTGAATGGATTTACACAGCTAGCACTTCTTGTTTTAATTTATGTGTTACTGCAGAACACATAGAGGAAGATACAACGGAGAGAGCTGAGAGTTGTGATTTTCAGAAACTTCAAGAGGGAGAAGATGAAAAGATCATGGAGAAAAAAGAAGAAGATGCAAAAGAGAAAGAAGGGGTTGGGGTTGAAAAAGAAGAAAAACCCCATGAACAGCATGAAGAAGTTAGGATAGAAGACACAAAGGTTAAAGAACATTCCTTCCTCTCCATAGATATTGATTTCTTCATTATCCAGCCCTATAAACCACCCTTAAAAGAAGAACTTAAAATTTTGTTAGGTCTGGGTAGTGTGAAGAAAAGTTGGCTAAAAATAAATGAGAAAAACAAGTTCAAAGCCAACCAGAAATGGGTAAGAGTGACCACCTCTTTGCTCAAAAGTTACCATCACCATGCAGCACATTCCAAAGCCAAAAATATCCTTAGGCATGGATGGTTCCAGTTTCCATTCGATCTTGTTGGATCAGATCACCTGGACCAGTAGTGTAGGAATAAGAGTAGGAGTTGTTGAATTATCTTGATTTTTTAGACTTTGTGTGAGTAGGTTAGAATAAATTTTTTCAAGATTTTTAGGACTTGTTTAAATTTGAATGAGATTTTAATTTCTTTTCACTAATTGAATAGACCTAGGATAGAAAGAGTGTTAGATTGAAATATTTCCAAAAACAGAAAACCACAAAATAAATAAATAAACAAACTCAAAACTGGAAAATGGCGCAAAGAAGATGATGAGGAAGAAGAAGAGTAGAAAGTTTTAGCTCTTGCTATATCTTTTGAACTTTTCCTTGTAAAAATTTGTGTGTGAGCTTGCTTTGTGTGTACTTATGTATGAGAGTGTTCTTTAATGAAATTTAATTAATATGTACTCAATCTCCATTCATATTAATGAAATTATGATTTTTACTCTCTCAATATTTGTCTCAAAGCATGATCTTAATAATTCTTCCAATAAAAATGTGTGAAAAATGACTCAACATCTGCCTGTCACTGACATTAACTTGTCGAAACTGGAAAGATTGAAAAATCTATTCAGGATCTCAAGCATTCATGAAGTTACTCGGCGCGTCCGCGCTCTATTTTGGCACGACCGCGCCACTGTCTTGATGAAGTACGGCCATTACAGAGGTGAGGAAATACTAATTCCACTGCAGGTATTCTTCTGAAGATCACTTTAATGCCTGAGAAACATTTCAAGTCATTTTTTCATTTTCAATTGCTTACATCCATGCAAGTGTTTGGTACTAAGCCATGAAAGCAGAATTCAAGAGAGTTCCATCCAACCTCAACAACAACCAGAATGTCAGGGAAGTATCTCTCTTCACTCCTATGTTTATTGTTGCTTTGAGGACAAAACATGTTTTTAAGTTTAGGGTGGGATACTCTTCATGCATTCTTAATGGATTTAAAAGGTTTTTAAGTTTGGGATGGGATACTCTTTATGCATTCCCAATGGATTTAAAAGCTTTGTGTTTTCAAAAATTCACCAGTAAAATCCAATAGAGATTTAGGAAAATACCAGTGAAAATCCCTGATCAGATGAATAGCATGATTCACTCGCTGAAAAAATATTTTAGTTCAAATGCTTAGTCTTAACTGGATGAGAATTCTTCTTTAAAGCAGTTTTCGAAAACAAAGTACAAGTGAGCAAGTTGATTTCAATCACTAGAACCAACCTGAGGAAAACTTGATGCGAAACAGAGAAAGGTTTTCAAAATTCTGAGGTGATTTAGGCACCTATTTAAAAATCGTTTGAGCCTTTTTCAAAGACACCCATTTTAATGCACAAGTTGCATCACCTTTTGTCAAACTTTCAAAAAGATCCCTATTCTGTTTTAATGTCCCATGCTACATGAACCAACCTTAGTGATCAATAAACTTGTTTCTTACTGACTCATGATTCTCCAAATTATTGAAGTCTTCTGTTTGAATGAGTAAGGATCAAGATTTTGAATTTATAAGGAGGGATGGATGAAGGGTATAGAAATATTTCTTTGTAAAAGGGAAGAAGGAGCAAGAGAGAGAAAAAGAAAATTCTGGGCTGAGTTAGGAGAAAGGCCACTTTGTGTGTGCACCGGGTCTTGGGCCTCAGCAAGCTTAGGGACTCTGAGTCAACCGGCAAGATAAGTTAGACTCTGAACAAAGCCAAAAGAAAAAATAAGAGGACAAAGAGAAAAAGAAAATCCTTAGCTAAGTTGGGAGAAAGGCCACCTCGTGTGTGCACCGGGACTCGGGCCTTAGCTAGCTTAAAGTGTCTGAGTCAACCGGCGAGGTAAGCTAGACTATGGACAAAGCAAAAAGAAAAAAAAAAGTATACATGGGAAAGAGAAAGGAAAAGGGAAAGAAATGAGGGATCAATTGAAAACAATAAGTTTGGGGTGAAGGAGCTTGGAGGAAGAGCCACAAGATCAGATTCATGCTTAGAAAAATGGAATATGGATATGAGGAGGAGAATAATACCCAAAAGAAATACCTAAAAAATCTTCATCATACCCATTACCCCTGCCTCATTTCAACCCATAAAAGGCCTACTGATCAAAATTGAGAACTTCAAGTTAGTGGAGAGTGGACTGAGGGTTGGCTTATGGAGTTGATCTGAGACTTCTCACTTGTATGGGAATGGGCATCTTCGAAAAATTTGAAGAAAATTTAAATTCTGTTTTGACTAAGCAAGAAGAACCATCATTAGGAAAGGAGTGAATCATCTATCTTGAAAAACTTAATAAGGAGGATCACTAAATTTTTCTTAATCTTTACAGAGTTATCTGGCTTATCTCCATCAGAGTTTGCTTAAGCACGAGCAAAGATTTAAGTTTGGGGTTGTGATAAGTGTCTAAAAGACACTATTTTTGGCATGAATTAATGATTAGAAATCCCAATTCTTAGTTGATTGTTAGCATGAAAATGAAAAAAATAACTCAATTGCATGGTTTGTGTCTCAGGTAACTGGTCGAAGAAGAAAATCCGAATTCTGAGTGAAACTGAAGCAAAAATGAGCAAAATGACCCAAAAAGGGTATGGCGCGACCGCGCCGAGTCTGGCGCCACCGCGCTGGGAAAATAGTCAAAAATTAAAATAAATGGAGGAAAATACCCAACGGCTAGGAAGGCTTCAAAGAAGACAACTCGGGAAAGTGAAATGGCATGACCGTGCCTTTAGAGGGTGCTACCGCACCAAGGAACTAGCGCTACCTCACACAGAGACAGCATGGACGCGCCAAAGAGATGCCAAATACAGAAAAAGTAGTTGTCATTCTAGGGACCAATGAAAAAGGCTAAGGAGTGGCGCTACTGCGCCAATACAACAACAAAATATGGCGCTGCCGTGCCAAGAAGTTGCCTTACTCAGCACGGATTCGATGTCCGTTTCTAGACTTAGAAAGAACTCTGCTCCAGTGGCGCGATCGTGCCATTATCAGGAACATTATCGGCGCGGCCGCGCCAATGTCTCAGCAACGTAAAGTCGCAAAAATCTCGAGATCCTGACAACCAATCAAGCCCAAACTTGGGAGAAGAAGTCCTAAGTTCCTAAGGAAGGTATTCACAAAGATTCTAAGGAATTTTGCTCGAGTCCTGGGTATTTTGAATGACCAAAAAGTGAAGTTTAATACAAAGAAGGAAACTGCTGCCAGAAGAGAAGACAAATCCGAGTTTAAAGAAGAGCATATCTGGAGTTCCTGATTCCAAATTGAACCCAAATTTGGACTGAAGATTCCTGAGGATATTGAAGATCATATCACAGAAATTCAGGTCAATCCAAGTCGTGTTTTTAGAGTTTTATACTTTTAAAGTGGTGGACGCAGTGCTGAAATTGGCAGCAGAACCAACCCAACTTCTGAGCCTCACATCTCGAGTTTCCTAACTCAGATTGGACTCAAATTTTGTACACAAGGCAAGGACCATAGAAAGAAGGTTCTCATATAATTTCATCCAATTATGAGATCTCGAAGACATATTTCACACTCCTGGACAGAGACCAAATTACAAGGCCAGGACAGCAGAACAACTAGAAATAGGGGTCCGAGGGAGAGTTGTAGATCAAGTTGTAAATACAGTTCTAAATCCAGTTTCAGTTCAATTACCTATTTTTGTAGTTAGTTTGGAGAGGAGAGGAAGTCCAGAGGAAGTCTTGCACGACCTCTTGGCACTTTAGAGAGAGAAGGAGGAGATTTCAGTTAAGGCTCAACTGAAGCTAAAGGCAGTCCTTCAAGGGGTTTCTGTACTTAGTTTATTTTGATTTCCATAGCTGTAATTAAATCATTTTTATGTATTTATACTGTTAGCATGGAGTAGTCTCTCTCTGTTGGGGAAGTCATGAACTCCTAATTGTGATATGTTTGAGTTTTGAAGTTTATTGCAATATTGTACTTAGCCTTTGTTTTAGAATCTGAGTTCATTGCTTATTTCTAATCTAAATTGATTTCTAAAGTTTAATGAGGTTCGAATAGAGAAGTTAAAGTTCAGTAGAGATTTGGGTTAGTTATTTAATTCTTTGTTTTCTAAAACAACTCGTTTTTCTAACTAGATCGTTCCAGATTGTGATGGATAAGGGTGTCAATTTTACCCGATTACCCGTTTACCCGGTTACCCAAATGGTACGATGGATAAGGAACAAAATTATGTGTTTCGATTACCCGATTACCCGATTAAAAAATTACCCGATTACCCGCCTCTTAATCGAAACGGATATGGATAATGGGTATTCTTTACCCGATTACCCGATTACCCGGATGGTAATTTGGTAATTGTTTTAAACTTTATGCCCTTATGTATTATCCCCCACCACCCAGGACAAAATCGATTGAGTTCAAAATTTCCATAATTCGATTCGTCGGGTCATGAGCCGCCTCGTGAATAATTTTGAAAAAAGTTTAAATAGCATTTAATGCCTGACTTCGATGGGCGTAAAATATATTAAAAAATTTAAATTCATGAATGATTTTTATATTTTAATCATATACTTTTCAAATGGACAGATTTTCTCTCCCGATTCATCTTCCTCCACGGTCTTGTTTTTTGTTATACTTCCTCAAAACACAGTCTCCTCCCTCAACTGGTAAGTTCTTCATACTTTCCTCTTTATTTGATTTTTTTTTTTTTATCGAGCCGTTCGAGCTCGAGTTCGAGTTTGGTAAAATCACTCGAGCTCGAGTTTTCATTTCTTTCACGGAGCCGAGCTCGAACTTACATATGTTCGGCTCGATTCGGCTCAAATCTACCCCTACTCTCTACCATCGCAAGATTTTCTTCTTCGCGAGTTGGATCCTCGTTCTTACGACCCAGGTACGCACGCACCCCTATTTTTTTTTATCGAAGCACGAATCAATCCTGGGTTTTACGCACAGGCCATCGATCGTGGCTGATAGATGTTTGATTAATGAAGGTGTTGGGATACGGCTGGGCAGGAATCATGAAGAAGTTCGTCGTGGAACCACCCCACATGTGGTGGACCAATACCCACGTTCAAGTTTCCCTGTTCCAGTAACCTCTCTTCTTCTCTGAATCCTTGATTAGTTTCCCTGTTCCAGTAAGCTATCTTCCAAAGAAAAACACTCCGCCCATCCGTTTTCAGAAGCTTCCGCAAAACCACCCTCCCTCAGCATCCGCTTCATCTTCGCGAACTCTTTATTTACCCGATTACCCGATTACCCGATTACCCATGGGTAATCGGGTAAGAAATTATGGTGACGGAATAAAGGATTTTTATTCGGTCGAAACAGGTAACGAAACGTGGGTAGGATAATCGAAACGGGTAACGGAATAACCCTTACCTGTTTTGATTATTACCCGTTTACACCCCTAGTGATGGAGACTAGTGGAAAGCGATGTGACTGTTTATAACTCTTGTTATGAAAAAGAGAGAGTTAATCTTTAAGCTTTTATATTTATGCACCTAGGATTTGAATGTTTTTGGATTGTGATGGAGTTCAAAGAATAGGTGAAAGTTATTTCCTGTATATGGGTAACCAGGTTTTCGAAAGCTAAGTCAAGGTAAAGGTATTTGAGCTATAAAAATCTGAATTTTGCATGTTAACAACTAGGAGGGATTGACACTTTTCCCCAACATCTCATCTCCATAAAGTTTAGTCACCTTGTTCATTAGTTTTTCTTTTTCAAAAACCAAAAAATATTTTCCTCAATCATCAAAGAAATCTTTGCTTAAACTGGATTCTCATGAAGGTCTTTGTGGGATCGATATCTGGACTCTCGAGTCTATATTACTTGCTGTCCTAGTTCACCCTCCTTATAAATTCAAAATCTTGATCCATGCTCATTCAAACAGAACACTTCAATAATTTGGAGAATCATGGGTCAGTAAGAAACAAGTTTATTGATCACTAAGGCTGGTTCATGTAGCATGGGACATTAGGAAGCTAAACCTCGAGCGGCAGGATAGCTTTGGCACCATACACCAGTGAGTAAGTGGTTGACTGGGTCGGCATTTTGAACGTAGTTCTGTAGCCCAGAGAGCTTCGCCGAGCTTCTCATCGCAGTTGTGTTTTTGGCTACCATCTTTCTTCTTCAGGATTTTGTAGTGTTTTATTGAACGCCTCTGCAAGTCCGTTAGTAGTTGAATTATAGGCTAAGGACGTCTTTTGTTGTATGCGGAACTTTTCGCAGAACCAATTTATGACTCGATTTTGGAAGGGTGTCCCGTTGTCCGTCACGATGTACCGAGGAACGCCATACCGGTAAATAATGTGTCCAGATGAAGTTAGCTACAGTGATGGCTTTGACCTCTTAAGATGTTGTGGCTTTGGCCAACTTGGAGAAGTAGTCTGTTGCAGCGAGGGTGTATTGCCGATCGGAGTTGGACTTGGGGGTGATTGGACCAATTATGTCCATTCCCCATGCTTCAACTGGCCAAGATGCGACCGTCAGGTGGAGCAGATCCGATGGCTGGTTGATGTAGTCAACGTGGAGCTAACAGGGCTTGCAAGCTCGCACTAGCTCGATGGTGTCTCGAAGAAAGGACGGGCAGTAGTATCCAAGCCATTTAACTTGCATGTGTAGCTTTGGACTGGCTAGATGTGCGCCACAGATACCCTCATGGGTCTCCTTTAGCACTTGTCGTTCTTCTTCTTTGGATAAGCTTCGAAGGAGTAAGCCTTCATATGACCTCCTGTATAGTACATTGTTAACAAAGACATACCTTGGTGCCGTCCGACGGATGTTCACTCGTTCCCTCAGATCTGCCAGGAGTGTGCTGTGTCCAAATTGGAAAGATTGAAAAATTCATTCAGGATCTGAAGAATTCATGGAATTACTCGACGCGTCTGCGCCACTGTCTTGATGAGGAACGACCATTACAGAGGTGATGAAACACTAAAACCACTGCAGGTATTCTTCTGAAGATCATTTTTATGCCTGAGAGACACTTCAAGTCCTTTTTCATTTTCAATTGCTTAAGATCATGCAAGTATTTGGCACTAACCCATGAAAGCAGAATTCAAGAGCACCAAGGGAGTTCCATCCAAACTCAGCAAACCAGACTGTCAGGGGAGCATTTCTTTTCATTCCTATGTTTATTGCTGCTTTGAGGACAAAGAATGTTTTTAAGTTTGGGGTGGGATACTCTTCATGAATTTTTCATGTATTCTTAATAGATTTAAAAACTCTATTTTTTTCAAAAATTCACCAGAATAATCCAATAGAGAATTTGAAAAATACTAGTGAAAAGCCTTGATCAAATGGATAACATGATTCACTCTCTGAAAAAATATTTTAGTTAAAATGCTTAGTCTTAATTTAATGAAGATTTTTCTTTAAAAGTAATTTTTTAAAACAAAGTACAAGTGAGCAAGTTGATTTCAATCACTAGAATCAACGTGAGGAAAACTTGAGGTGAAACAGAGAAAAGTTTTCAAAATTCTAAGGTGATTTAGGCACCTGTTTAAAAATCGTTTGAGCCTTTTTTAAAGCCACCCACTTTAATGCACAAGTTGCATCACCTTTTGACAAACATTTTGGGCCAAAAAGATCCCTGTTCTGTTTTAATGACCCATGCTACATGAACCATCCTTAGTGATCAATAAACTTGTTTCTTACTGAACCATGATTCTCCAAATTATTGAAGTGTTCTGTTTGAATGAGCATGGATCAAGATTTTGAAGTTATAATGAGGGATGGATGAAGCGTATAGAAATATTTCATTGTAAATGGGAAGAAGGAACAAGAGAGAGAAAAAGAAAATTCTGGGCTGAGTTAGGAGAAAGGCCACCTTGTCTGTGCATCGGGTCTCGGGCCTCAGCAAGCTTAGGGACGCTGAGTCAACCGGCAAGGTAAGCTAGACTCTGAACAAGGCCAAAAGAAAAAATAAAGAGGAGGAAAAAGAGAAAAAGAAAATCCTTGGCTAAGTTGGGAGAAAGGCCACCTCGTGTGTCCACCGGGACTCGGGCCTCAGCAAGCTTCGAGTCTCTGAGTCAACTGGCGAGGTAAGCTAGACTCTGGACAAAGCCAAAAGAAAAAAGTATACATGGGAAAGAGAAAGGCAAAGGGAAAGGAATGAGGGAAAAGAATAAGTTTGGGGTGAAAGAGCATGGAGGAAGAGCCACAAGATCAGATTCATGCTCAGAAAAATAGAATTTGGATATGAAGAGGAGAATAAAACCCAAAAGAAATACCTCAAGAATTTTCTTCATACCCATTACCCATGCTGCGTTACAACAAATAAAAGACCTATTGATCAGAATTGAGAACTTCTTCAGGTTAGTGGAGAAGTGGATTGAGGGATGGCTTATGGAGCTGAACTGAGACTTGTCACTTGTATGGGAATGTACATCCTCAAAAAATTTGAAGAAAATTCGAAATTTGTTTTGACTAAGCAAGAAAAACCATCATTAGGAAGGAAGTGAATCATCTATCTTGAAAACTTAGTTTAAAAGGGAGGATCACTAAAACTTTTCTTAGTCTTTACAGATCTATCTGGTTTATTTCTTTCAGAGTTTGCTCGAGGACGAGCAAAGGTTTAATTTTGGGGTTGATTATCGGCATGAAAATGATGAATATAACCCAAATTCACGGTTTGTGTCTAAAGTACCTATTTGAAGAAGAAAATCTGAATTCAGAGAGAAACTGAGAGAAAAAAGAGCAAAAAGAGCCAAGAAAGGGAATGACGCGACCGCCCCGATTCTGGCGCCACCGCGCCGGGAAAATAGTCAAAAATTCAAATAAATGGAGGAAAATACCCAACGACTAGGAAGGCTTCAAAGAAGACAATTCGGGAAAGTGAAACAGTGCGACCGCGCCCCCTACTGGTGCTACCGCGCCCCCTACTGGTGCTACCGCGCCCCCTACTGGTGCTACCGCGCCAAGAAGATGGCGCTACCTATGGCGCTGGCGCGCTGTACAGTTGCCTTACTCAGAAGTTAGAGTTGCACTTGGGGACGTCGGAGAAGATTCTAAGGACTGGTGCACCACGCCACTTCTCAGCATAAATTGGCGCTGCCGCACCAAGAGGTCTGCTGAAGTTGCATGGATTCGGTTGCCGTTCGCGAACTTAGAAAGGATTCTGCTCAACTGGCGCGACCACTCCAGAATCAGTAGAAAAAGTGGTGCGACTGCGCCACTGACTCAGCAACGTAAATTGGCGGAAATCTTGGGATTCTGACAACAAATCATGGTCAAACTTGGAAGAAGAGTCATAAGTACATCAGGAATACATCCACGACGACTCTAGGAGAAATTTATGGAAATCCTAAGAAGTTTTAATGCTCAAGGTGTTGAAAGTTCAAAACTGATTCGGAGACAACTAAAGAAGGAAACTACTGTCCGAGTTTGAAGAAGACATATATGGAGATTCCGACTTCCAATTGAATCCAAATTTGGATCACAGAATCCTGATATGATTGAGAATCATATCACGAAAAATCAGATGAATCCAAGTCGTCCTTATGTTGTTTTAAATCTTCGAAGTGGTGGACCCAATGCTAGAAATCGCAGCAGAACCAACTCGATTTCTCTTCAGCATATCTCAAGTTTCTCAACTCAGAATTACTTCAAATTTCGTACACAAGTCAAGGATTATGTAAGGAAGGTTCATATGTAATTTCATGAAATTTGGAGGTCAGGAAAGCAAGATTTTAACCCCTGGACAGAGACCAACTTACAAGGCCTGGACAGAAGTCCAGCTATAAATAGAGGTCCAAAGATGAGCAAAGGTGGGAGTTGTAGATCCAGTTGTAAATCCAGTTCCGAATTCCAATTCTTAGAATAGTTTGTATTTTAGTTTATCATTTTTTTTTGTTAGTTTGGAGAGGAGAGAAAGTCCAGAGGGAGTCTTGCACGACCTCTTGGCACTTTGAGAGAGGAGGAGGACATTTCAGTCAAGGCCAGTGGCGGAGCCAGGAAAATTTTTTTGCCGGGGCCAAAAATAAAATGTAAAAAACATATAATAAAATATATCATATATTATATATTATATATATTCTCTCTCCCTCCATTTCTCTCCCTCTCTCTCCATCTCTCCCCCCCTCTCTCTCCATCTCTCCCTCTCTCTCCCTCCTTTGGATCTCTCACTCTTTCTCTTCTCTCTCTCTTTCTCTCTCTCTCTCTTTCCTCTCTCTCTCTCTCTCTCTTTTCTCTCCTCTCTCTCTCTCTCTCTCCTTCTCTCTCCTTTTCTCTCCTTCTCTCTTTCTCTCTCTCTCTCTCCTTCTCTCTCCTTCTCTCTCTTTCTCTCTCTTTCTCTCTCTCTCTCTTTTTCTCTCTCTCTTTTTCTCTTTCTTTCTTTTTTTCTCTTTCTCTTTTCCCTCTCTTTCTTTCTCTCTTTCCTTTTTCTTTCTTTCTTTTCTTCCTCTCTTTCTTTCTCTCTTTCTTTCTTTTCTCTTTTCTTTCTTTCTTTCTCTCTTTCCTTTCTCTTTCTTTCTCTCTTTCCTTCTCTCTTTCCCTCTCTTTCTTCTCTCTTTCCTTCTCTCTTTCCTTCTCTCTTTCCTTCTCTATATATATAATATTATATTTTAAAATAGGTGGGGGCCTTATTGCCTAACACTATATAAGGGTTTAGGAAATTTTTGGGGGGGCCATGGCTCCCCCTTGCCCCCCCTTGTCTCCGCCATTGGTCAAGGCGCAAGAGAAGCTAAAGGCAGTCCTTCCAAGGGGGTTTCTGTACTTGGTTTATTTTATTTCCATGGCTGTAATTAAATCCTTTTTATGTGTTTATATTATTAGTTTGGAGTAATCTCTCTGTTGGGGAAGTCATGAACTCCTAGTTGTTATACGTTTAAGTTTTGAAGTTTATAACAAAATAGTATCATCTTGCTTTTGTTTTAGAATCTGAGTTCATAGCTTATTTCTAATATGAATTGATTTCTGAAGTTTAAAGAGGTTCGAATAGAGAAGTTAAAATTTAGTGGAGATTTGGATTAGTAGTTTGATCCTTTGTTTTGTAAAACAACTCGTTTTTCTAACTAGATCGTTCCAGATAGTGATGGAGACTAGTGGAAAGCGATGTGACTTTTTATAACTCTTGTTCTGAACAAGAGGCAGTTAATCTTTAAGCTTTTATATGCACTTAGGATTTGAATGTTTTCGGATTGTGGAGTTCAAAAAATAGGTGAAAGTTATTTCCTGTATATAGGTAACCAAGTTTTCAAAAGCTAAGTCAAGGTAAAGATACTTGAGCTATAAAGTCAGAACTTTGATTATTAATAACTAGGAGGGATTGACACGTTTCCCCAACATCTCATCTCCATAAGGTTTAGTCATCTAACCCAGTAGTTTAATTCTATTTTTTTTTCCTGTTTCCGAAACCCAAAATTGTTTACCTCAATCAATAGAAAAATCTTTGCTTAAACTAGGTTCTCATCAAAGTCTTTGTGGGATCAATATCTGGGCTCTCGAGTCTATATTACTTGCTGACCCAGTGCACTTGCTAGACACCCAACAGTAACTGATGTGGTTCACGGCTACAACTTCATCGGTAGACGTGCAAGTCTTGGCAATGGCGGCCTTTGTATATATGACCATCGGGGCTTTGCTTTCCTTTGGTGAGATTTGGTCGACCGACACTTGATGGACATTGGCTGACCGCCCGGTGATTCGAATGGGCTTCTCCTTTTGGTAGTCAAGACCGTGCCGTCTTGGTGGAATGCGGCCACCCTCCTTCCTCAGCTTCTTCTGCTCCAGAGTGATAATTGGGACAGCGACGAGCGGCTTCTCGTGCAATTGCTCTTTTGTGAAATTGCCCCCTACTTTGGCCAGCAACCAGTAGGCGTTTGGATCGAAGGCTTTGGTCGTTCGAGTCGTTGGCAGCCATTCGGGGCTCAGACATTTTTTGACGACACTCCGATCTTCAAGCTTGGGCAGAGGTAGAGTGACTCCTTTCAGTGGTTCGACATTGTGGCAAAAGACAAGAGGGGCTTACCCTTTCTTTCGTTGTGATTGTGAAACATACCTTAGCACAAGCATGTTGTTCTTTGACAGCGGCATCGATGCTGTCACTGCGGTTGCTTGGCGGTTGTGTGCCGGTGGTTTAGGCTGCGTGGCTTTCAGCAGCACATTGTGAGTCTGACGTTGTTTGGGAAGAAGTCCGATTAGGTATTTTGGGAGTGGCTTGGACAAGATGACAATTTGACCGTCAGCCGCATTGTCAGGTAGAACTTGGCGTCAGCGAACGAAGCTTTTTCTTTGATGAATGGACTCTCCTCGGCATACACCATCTTCTGCTAGCCGTCTTTCCAGTTATTACTGCACTGGTGGAGTGTCGATGGTACAACACCATTCGCATGGAGCCACGGCCGACCCAGGAGCAAGTTATATGTCGTTCTGGAGTTGATAACTTGAAGAGGTGTGTCAGCGACCATCGCTCCGATTTGGAGCTCGAGTCGAATCATTCTGAGCGTCCGTTGGCCTTCCAAATTGAACTCCTGTATGAGTAGCAAGCTTGCAGCCAGGTCGCCGGCGGAGATGCCGACGTCCTTCATTGTTTGGATCGATAGAATGTTGACTGGGGAACCATAATCCATGAGGATGCGGTTGACCAAGTGATCCTTGATGTAGCCTGACACTTATAATGGCCAATTGTGAGTCCTTGCCCTCGGTTGAGCATCTTCTTCTCGAGAAGTGATGCACGGCGGGTAGGAGACTGCAAGGGATTTCCTCGGATACGATATCTGTCGAGAAGAGGAAGCTTCTTCTTCTTTCCTGAATGGCGTTGTAAGATTGACTTTCGACAGGTCGTTCTTCCTCATGAGCAGTTGCTCCAGTTCGGCCTGGAGTTTCTCCGGTTCCTCAAGAATCTTGATCAGAGCCTGCAGAGATTGAATGGGTAGGTCCTAGTCGTCCTTGAGCTCGTTCAGGGGAGAAATTTGTTTTAGGGATGTATAGAGGTTGTCGCACTCGACCACCAATGCTTTACCCTTGTCTTCTCGGTTGGTCTACTCGGGAGGGGAAGCTGAGGAGCATGTGGCCACCGTCGCTGGGAGTGGCGTGAAGAAGTCTTTGGGTAAGAACTCCGGCAGTGTAACGGGTGTTCTTTTTCCTCTGTTTACTCCTTGGACATTTGTCCTTGGAGTTTTGTTGCGGCGCTCTTTTCTTTAAGCGCTTCGCCTTGGCTGTGGTGGTCTTGACGGTTCAGTCTCTCGAATCGGCTTCTTCTGTCAGGTGACCAAAATCCACCCCTCCACGTCTACTTTAGCGGTTTCTCGGGGTGCCAATGCTGAAGCAATTTTTGCCGGTGATTTGTTGTGTGGGCTTGGCTTGGGACGATACTCCCTCCTTGTGCCTCGAGGCTTGTTGAATCTGCCTTTAAGGTCAAACCCGACCTTGACGGATATAGAGTTAATGGAAGCAATGTTCTCCATTTCGTCAATTATGATGCAACCTTGCATCACGAGCTCCAGAATTTTGTCCTTCAGAACAAAGCACTTATCGATTGAATGCCCGAGTAAGTGAGGGTATTTGCTGAAGTTCGGCTCCTTCCATTTCGTCAGGTCACCTGGTCTTTTAACTTCTAGCAGGCGGAGCAAGTTGGCTCCGACCATGACTGGCACATCGGCGTCTGCGAAGGGGTAGGTCTTCGACTTCCTCTCCTTCAATGTCTGCCTCTGAGAATTTGGCTCGATGGGTGGCCACAGGAGATAATTTATCTTTTGTTTGCTTCCCACCTTGATTAGTGTGAAGCTCTAGTTTGAGTAGGAGCCTTTCATCTTTTCTTTCGGCTCCTTTGCGACAGTTTTCCCCTTTTTGTGGGGATCGTGAGCTTCAGTCGTGAGCTCCTAGAAGTCGGCTGGCTTCTTGCCCTTTAATAAGTAGAGGAGACCCCACGACATGCCACAAATGCACATGTCGATCTCTACTTCAAGAGACAAATTCGAGCTTTCTTTCCAGTTGAGGTTTGATTCCTCCACCAGTTGATGTTGACAATGACCTTTTTGCCTTTCTTTTGTCAAAGATTGGCCATCTCGGTTAATGTTACGGTGCGCCGGGTGCTATAGAACTGGCTGAGAAATTCGCTCTGAAGCTGCTCCCAGCTATCGATTGACTTATGAGGTAGCTCGATGTACCAGTCGAAGGCATTTTCTTTCAGTGAATGGCCGAATTGCTTGACTAGCAGGTCGCCGTCGGTATTGGTGTTGTGCAGGTCTCGATGAAATGTCCGACGTGCTGCTTTTTATGCCTGTCGCCATTGAATTGTTGGAATTTGGGCGGAAGGTACCCGAACGACATTGGGAGATTTTGGATCCACTGTGTCGGGTATTCGGTAGGAGATTGATTTGCTCTCGCTAGAGCTATTTCGTATGGCCGGCCATTGGATTGGGTTTGAGGATTTTTTTTTAAAAGGAGATGAGAGGTCTGAGATGTCCCACAGGGTGTGCGAAATCTATTTCCTCGAAAAACCTCCGGTCCATGAAACAACACGATCAATTGATTAAATTGACTTAATTACGAAGAAAATTACAATTTTGTATTTGTGAGTTGCGAAATTATGGGGATGCGATCTCCTAGTTTTGCTCTGATTCGATCTCCATGTGATGGTAAAGTTACTGCTTCCTGTGCACGACGATGAGTCGAGAACTTTGAAGAGTGTACATGAATAGGCAACGGGTTTAGCCGGCAGGATGGGAGTATTGTGTCTTGTGTATTACAACGTATTGGCATTTTTGACGATTGTGTAGAGCTGCTTCAGTAGTCTGGACGGTATTCAACGAACAGGAGGTTGTGTGAACTTCTTGTCCGAGCTTCTGAGTTAGGATTTGTCTAACTTAATGGTTTTTCCAACCTTTTGACACAGTTCCCCAGGCTATTTGTAGTTGGCTGGGTGTTGTTGTTGAAGATCGATCCCAAAAAAGAGGAAGTCGATCCTCTTTTGCTGGTAGAGTGAGAAGAGGGAGGAAGACTGTGGCACTTCTTCCTTTCTCTCTCTGTCGATTCCTAAAATGAGGGAGTCGACAGTCTTTTTGCTATATTTGGCTTCTCTAGTGGAGTGAGAGTGCAGAGTTTGACGCTCTCTCTCTTCTGTCGCTCCACCGAATTAGGATTGACAGGGGACTCGATGTCTTTCTGTTTTTGGTTCTCCTACAACCACCTGGGTCAAGTGAGATGGTTACTGACGATGGCTTGAAGGTGGCGAGTCGGTGCTGCCTATGATGACTTTAGCAGTGATGCAACTAATGACATGGCAATGATGTGGTTGATGATGTGGTAGTGATGCGGGTAATGACGTGGTGGTGACGGCGGCCGATGATGTATCAGTGACGTGGCTGATGATGTGGCAGTGACGCGGATCAGCAACTGGGCAACTGATGGGCGGCTCCAAAAATTGACGCATAGGCTCGCGTTGAGTGTGTGACGATCGATCGATGGGCTAGTGGCCGATTTGACTCACCGTAGATGGGCCAATCAAATTATGGCGCCTACAATTACCTATAAAAATATTGAATATATACAAATTATAAGGTATAATATTCAATAGTTGAACCATTGGTCCGAGCTTATCTAACCACGTTCGATCAAAATTAGATATAATACTGGTTTGATGATAGGTATAGTTTTTAAAACACTGATTTTTAGTGTCATAATTTTTGAAAAATAATAATATATTAAAATACATTTTCAAAGATAAATTACTGAATTACACTATTTTCATATAAAAATTTATAATAAAATCAATATAGTAATTTGCATTATTTATTTGAAAGGTAAACCTTTAAACATATGAACCCACCTATTTGAAGGATTGGTGAACCCATATTATATGTAGAAATTAACTTATTATGTATTTTTGTTTAGTGGGCCTCGTGTACTAATAAATATAAAAGATCCCCTTAGATACTTTGATCTCATTATTGCATATCTTTCCTAGTTTAAGTGTAATTAGATAGTTGTCTATATGTACAATTCTACTTGTACTAGGCAACTTGCCTCTTGGGTCGTGGACACTCTAGTATATGTACACCCTCTTACATCAATATAAATCATCGGTTGAGTTATCATTCTTTCATGGTATCAGGCCAGCCAGGGTTTCTGTCCCCCTGAGCCTCTCCTCGATGCAGCTAGGGTTTCTCTCTTCTGTCAGCCTACCTTGTGATCGCAATCCCTCCTTCGACCCTCTTCTTCAATGGCGTACGAGATGTCTCAGTCCTCAACTGTCTCACCCTCGGCTGGAACTATTTTGGCCCCATCCCCACCCCATTGCCAAAGTTTCAATCTTGGGACTGGTGTTGCTTCATTCATTGTTTCTATCTCAAATATCTTGCACCATGTGTCCACCAAACTTGACCGTGACATGTTTCTCCTGTGGCGAGCTCAATTATTACCAGTTCGTAGCAGCCAAAATTTAACCAACTTTGTTGATGGTTTAATTGAACCTCCTCCGAAATTCCTCCCGACCTCTAGTTCTGAGCCGATGATCCCCAATCCAGTTTTCTGCAAGTGGTACCAACTCAGCCAGACCATTGTGAGCTGGATTGTCTCCTCCATGTTGAACGCTGCCTTTGGCTATTTACTCGAACTGACCTCGACCGCAGCGATGTGGTTAACACTTCACAACATTTTTACATCACGAGCCCAATCTCGGCTCAACCACCTTCGTTTCACTCTAAAAACAATGCGCAAAAGGTGGCTGACAATGTATGTGTACTTGGAGAGCATCAAGGCCATCGTCGATGAGCTCCTTGGGACAGGGCAACCCTTTTACAATTAGATTATCATTCACTACATAGTAGGCGGCCTTGGCCAAGAGTTTGAGCCCTTTGACCGAATAGTCACTGAAACTGAGATACCTATCTCCTTTGAGACATTAACCTCTATGCTATTAACAAAGGAACATTGCCAGCAGTTGCAGTCTCAGCTAGCTCAGCTTGACATCTCGGCGACCGCAACCATCAAAGTTGCGACTAGGGCAACTAGCTACTCCGGCGGATGCAGCCATGACCGCAGGGATTGTGGAGGCTACGGTTGGGGCTGTGGTCGAAATGGCAGGCCCTAACCAAGGTCCCTGATAAGTGTCTGAAAGATACTATTTTTAGGGGTTAATTTGAATTATAAATTATATTTTGGAGTCAATATTCATCACAATATCATGAAATATATCTCAAATTCATGTTTTCTCTCCCATGAGTTCAACACAATAAAAATTATTGAAATTGGAGCTAAAACGTAGAAAATATGAAGATTTTAGTGCAGAAAGGTACAAGGTTGCAGGAACCGGTGCGACTGCACCAGTTGGAGGACAAAATCCAGCGCTACCGCGCCATCCGAATGGCGCTTCCACACCAAGATGGCGCCACTGAGCCTGTGGAGTTTCCTCACACGACTGGGGTTGTTTCTATTCAAGTACTTTGAAGAAATTCTGCCCGAGTGGCGCGACCGTGCCAATATCAGATACATTAATGGTGACTGCGCTTGTGACTCAGCAATGCAAAATCGCAAAATTCTCAGGATTCTGACAACCAATCAAGTTAAAACTTAGGAGATAGAGTTCTAAGTACATAAGGAAGGTGTACACCAAGACTCAAGATGAAATTGATTGAAATCTGAAGAAATTTGAATGCTCCAAGAGGTGAAGGCCAAATGCAGATTAGGAAACTGCTGAAAAAGGAAACTACAGTACGAGTTTGAAGAAGTCATATCTGGAGATTTCGACTCCCAACTGACTCTAAATTTGGAAAATAGACTCCTGAGAGGATTGAGAATTATATCACAAAATATCAGATAAATCCAATTCGTCCTTTTGGATTTTTAAATTTTCAAAGTGGTGGACCCAGTGGTGAAATTGGCAGTAGAACCAACCCGACTTCTCTTCAGTATATCTCAAGTTTCCCAATTCAGATTTACTTAAAATTTAGTACACAAGTCAAGGACTATGTAAGGAAGTTTCTTGTGTAATTTCATGTAATTATGAGGTCGGGACGGGATAGTTTAAACCCCTGGACAGAGACCAAATTACAAGGTTTGGAGAGCAGAACACCTATAAATAGGGGTCCGAGGATGAGTGAAAGGATCAACTTTTTAATTGATTTTCTCATTGTTTTACTTAGTTATGAGAGGAGAGGAAGTCCATAGGGAGTATTTCACGACCTCTTGGTACTTTGGAGAGAAGAGGTGGAGATTTCAGTCGAGGCACAAGCTGTAGCTAAAGGCAGTCCTTCAAGGGGGTTTCTGTATTTAGTCTATTTTGATTTCCATGGCTGTAATTGAATCCTTTATGTGTGTTTATACTGTTAGCATGGAGTAGTCTCTCTATTGGGGAAGTCATGAACTCCTGGTTTTAATATGTTAAAGGTTTAAAATTTATAGCAAAATAGTACTTTGCCCATGTTTTAGAATCTGACTTCATTGCTTACTTCTAGTCTGAATTGCTTTCTGAGTTTAACGAGGTTCGAATAGAGAAGTTATAATTCAGTAGAGGTTTGGACTATTAGTTTGATTCTTCATTTTCTAAAACAACTCATTTTTCTAACTAGATAGTTCCGGATTGTGATGGAAACTAGTTAAAGCGATGTGACTTTTTATAACTCTTGTTCTGAATAAGAGAGTTAATCTTTAAGCTTTTATATTTATGCACTTAGAATATGGATGTTGTGGATTGTGATGGAGTTCAAAGAATAGGTAAAAGTTATTTCCTGTATATGGGTAACCAGGTTTTCAAAAGCTAAGTCAAGGTAAAGGTACTAGAGCTATAAAATCAGAACTTGGCATACTAATAACTAGGAGGGAGTGACACTTTTCCCCAACGTCTTATCTTCATAAGGTTTAGTTGTGTGATCCATTAGTTAAAATTATATTTTCTTTTCCATTTTCTCAAAATAAAAAATTGTTTACCTCAATCATTAGAAAATTCTTTTCTTAAACTAAGTTCTGATCAGGGTCTCTGTGGGATCGATATTTCGACTCTTGAGGCTATATTACTTTCTGACCTAGTGCACTTGCTAGACACCCAACAGTCCTTGGACGACAACAGCTCAGTCCCGCACTGCTAGATCTGTGGCCGATGTGGGCACTCTGCAATTGGTTGCAGAAATTGATTAGATCAGGTCTCCCAACCATCAGTGCCCTCGACTATTCACTCGGTGCAATTGGAACTTGCACACATCATTGCTTAGTACACTTATTCTAGTGCTTCCCATCATGTTGCTCCGGATGCCTCCCTCCTCTCTCAGACCACACCATATCATGGATCCAGCTAACTTGTTGTAGGCAATAGATCAAGATTGCCTATACTCATCACCGGCTCTCATAAACTCATCCTTGTCTTTTAATAATATCTTACATGTTCCCTCTTCATTGAAAAACCTGATCTCCATCTCTAAATCAACGTTTGATAACGATTGTTTGATTACAGTTACATCATCTAGTATGTGGTCAGGACGCTTACTGCTCCAGGGACGGACGATGGGAGGCCTCTATGTCGTTGATACGCACTCGGGTCCACATTGCTTACTGTTTGCATGTTCGTCCTTTTCTTTTTGGCATTGTAGTTTTGGCAACAATAGCTCCTCTGTTTTGGGTCAAGTTTTTAAATCAATGGGTCTTGTTGTTGCTTCTTACAATATTAATAAAAAGTGTCCATCTTGCTCTATTAGCAAATTGATAAGTGTCTAAATGACACTATTTTTAGGCCTCAATTTGAATTAGAAATTATATTTTGGAGTCAATAATCATCATAATATCATGAAATATGTCACATATTCATGTTTTTCTCTCAGGAGTCCAACGTAATAAGAACTATTGAAATCGGAGCTAAAATGAGGAAAATATGAAGATTTTAGTGCAAAAAAGTACAAGGTTACAGAACTGGCGCGACCACACCAGTTGGAGGACAAACTTTGACGCTACCGTGCCACCAGAATGGCGCGACCACACCAAGATGGCACCACAAGGCCTATGGAGTTTCCAAACATGACCAGGACTCTTTCCATTCGAGTACTTAGAAGAAGTTCTGCCTGAGTGGCGCGACCGCGCCAAAATAAGACACATTTACGGTGCGACCTCTCCAGTGACTCAGCAATGGAAAATCGCAAAAATTTGGGGATTCTAACAAGTAATCAAGATTAAACGTGGGATGTAGAGTACTAAGTGTATTAGGAAGGTGTCCACGAAGTCTCTAGAGGAAATTGATGGAAATCCTAACAGGTTTGAATCCTCAAAGAGGTGAAGTTCTATTCCTGATTAGGAGACTGCTATAAAAGGAAATTACAGTCCGAGTTTGAAGAGGCCATATCTGGAGATTACGACTTCCAATTGAATTAAAATTTGGACCACAGACTCCTGAGAGGATAGAGGATCACATCACAAAAAATCAGGTCAATCCAAGTCGATATTCTAGAGTTTTATATTTTCAAAGTGGCGGACCCAGTGCTGAAATTGGCAGCAGAATCAACCCAACTTCTGAGCATCATATCTCAAGTTTCCTAACTCATATTCAACTAAAATTTCGTACAAAAGTCAAGGACCATGGAAGGAAGGTGTGTGTATAATTTCATGAAATTCTGAGGTTGGGAAGTCACACTTTATACCCCTGGACAGAGACCAAATTACAGGGCCTGGGCAGCAGAACAACTATAAATAGGGGTCCGAGAAAGAGTGTAAAGCATTCAGTTTTTAGTTCAATTTCCAGCTTTGTTCTTTAGGTTAGAGAGAGGAGAAGGTCCAGAGGAAGTCTTACACGACCTCTGGGTGCATTGAGGAAGAAAGGTGGAGATTTTAGATAAGGAGGAATGGTGACCAGGAGCAGTCCTCCACAGGGAGTTTATGTGCTTAGTTATTTTTATTCTTTTATGGCTGTTATTAAAACTTTGATTTGTGTTTATATTTCCAGTATGGAGTAGTCGTCTGTAGTTGGGAGTCCATGACTCCCTAGGCATGTAATGAGATTGATACATTATGTTTTATTTGGTTTCAATTTGGTGCATGAATGAGTATTCCTAAGTTGCTTATTCTTGATTCATACTTGTTGTCCTGCGATATACTGGCTATAAGGTGAAGCTAGACTTAAGGTAAGATATGTTGATAGGATTTACATGATCTTTTTAAGTTCATACTCTAGGCAAATCAACTAATCGTAGGGTTAATCCTCGACCTTAAAGTAATACCCTATTGGCTTGGATTGATTTACCTATGACACAAGACCTGATTCCCGACCATAGGTAGGGTCAATGAGCTTCATGTTTATTCTATCAAGTAGAGTCGATTATGCCGGCTAGTTTACTCTAGGAGATACAAGGTGATGCCGATGCGGAATGTAACCATGGTTTTATAATCTTGTCAGAAATTGATTTCTAAAACTCAATTTCTATTCAATCTCAGAATTGCCTAGGGAGGGAATTGGAATCCCAACATCTTTTCTCCTTATTAAAATCCCTCAAAAGCCCTCTCTTGTTCTCTATAGGATTAGGTTGATTAGTTTATTTTCTGCTTTTGTGACTCCTTTCCAATTGATTTCTCAGACTTTGGTTTTTAAACTAGAAAGACAATTATCTATTAGCTTGGTCCTTGTGGGACGATATTCGGACTTAACCTAAGTCTATATTACATTAATTAGTCCTCTTGCTAGTGATTAGCTGGGATCGCATCACAAATCCCATGTAGTTCCATTTTCGTTATCTCCAACTCGAGCTACAAAACCTTTATAATGCATCTCTTCTGATATTTCGGGGCCGAGTGCCATCATCTCTTTTGGTGGTTTTCGATATTGTCTCCTTTATTGATCATCATAGTAGAGTTACATGGTTGTATCTAATAACCAATAAATCAGAAATACCAGCAGTGTTTGTTAAGTTCATGAATCTTGTTCACAATAAAACATCACACAAGCTTCAATAGTTTCAGTCTGATGGTGGCTTTCAGTTTATAAGTCAATAGTTTCATCATTTGTCTTGCCCGTACACTCCACAACAAAACATTCTTGTTGAATGAAAGCACCGTCACATAGTCGAGGTCGGCCTCATTTTATTAGCTCAGGCGTCCATGCCAAAAGAACATTGGGACACTGCATTTTCCACAGTTGTGTTTCTCATTGACCGACTTCTGACCCCACTTCACTAAAAGAGTCCTTTGGAAGTTCTATTTGTGTTATCCTCAAGTACACCCGTACACAAAGCATAAACTTGAGGATTAATTGACTTCTTGTGTTTTTTTAGGGTATCTTCCTCACTATAAAGGTTTTTTCTGTCTTGATCATTCTACCTATAGAGTGTATGTCTCGCACAACTGGTCTTCGATGAAGAGAACTTTCCTTTCTCCCAACCAGTGCTGCTTCTAACTCCGACCTCTCCTTCTAGTACCGCTACCCCGATGGTCCTTCAGTCCCGCGCCTATTGCGTCCTCACCCGAGAGCCAGACACATGAACCACTACCTCGGGCGATGGGCCTCCATGCCACCCATCCTATGAACACTAGGTCCATGAGTAGTAATTTAAAACCACACCTTTGTCGTCTCCAAAAACCTTGTTGTCCCTCCATCTCAACCTAGTGAATCGACCTCTTACACCGAGGCATCGAAGCATCCTGAATGGAGGGCTGCCATGAATGATGAATATGAAGGACTTGTCGATAATAATACTTGGGTTCTTTGTTCTCTTCCTCAGGGTCGCAAGGCAGTGGGCTACAACCAGATGGCACGGTTGCTAGATACAAAGCACGACTTGTGGCCAAAGGGTTCAGTCTGCGAGAAGGGTATGACTACTTTGAAACCTTCGGCCCTATAGTCAATCCAGTCACGATTCGGCTTGTGCTCTCCATTGCCGTTCAGCACAAAAGGCCCATCTATCAGCTTGATGTTGACAATCCATTCCTGAATTCAACCCTCAAAGAAAAGGTACAAAAATGAAAAGAACTCAACTCTGGTTTGTTGCCTAGTTCGATCACTCTCTGGCCTCAAACAGAATAGGTGTGCCTGGTATGAACGGCTAGCTTCTTCACTCATTGATTTGGGTCTCCTCACTTCTCGAGCAAACACTTCTCTTTGGATTTGTCGGACCTCTTATGGCAGCATTTGTCTTAGTGTATGTGGACGACATAGTTGTAACAAGCAGTGACACAACCTGTATACTTAGACACAAAGAACATCTAAGGTCCGACTTCTCGATGAAGGACCTTAGCCTTCTCACCTATTTTTGGGTATTGAAGTTACAAGATTGGTCTCCTATATGCATCTCTCTCAGAACTAGTATGCGTCTCATCTTTTAACTCACCTAGGCTTGGCCGAAGTCAAACCGATTTATACAGCGGTGGTCAAAGGATCCAAGTTGTCTCGTCATGAGGGCACTCCCTTGGCTGATCCCACAGAGAATCGTCATGTTGTTGGGGCTCTTCAGTATCTTATTCTCACTCGACCCAACATTCAGTATGCGGTCAGCCAAGCTTGCCAATTTCATCAAGCTCCAACCGATGTTCATGGGACGGTCGTTAGGCGGATTCTTCAGTATGTCAAAGGTACACTCTCACATGGTATTCTCTTCTCGACCTCTAAATTTCTTGGACTTGAGGTCTTCTTATATGCAAAGTGGGGGGGATGTCCGAACGACAGGCGTTTTGTCTCCAGGTTCTGTATCTTCCTTGGTGGTTCCTTGATATCTTGGTCCTTGAAGAAGCAAGTGACGGTTGCATGCTCAAGTGCGGTCGTTTTCTTCTTCAAGTGCAGAGGCAGAATATAGGTCCTTAGCACTGACTAAGTACGAAGTGGTATGGCCTTTACAAATTCTTTGAAAATTGGGAGTGTCAGTTCGGGATGCCCCGATCATCTGGTGCGACAATATTTCAGTGACCCACATCGCCTCCAAACTCATCTTTAAGGGACAGATTAAGCATGTTGAGCTAGACTACCAATTTTTTTGTGAGAAGATTGGGAATGGCACACTCAAGGTTCTGTACATCCCCACCAGAGGTCAGGTTGTCGAAGTCTTTCATAAGGGCTTATCTCAAGATCAGTTCTCTCGACTCATCACCAAGGTCAGCGTTTGTCACAACACACTGAGTTTTCAAGGGAATGATAAAGATAAAAGATCCCCTTAGATACTCAGATCTCATTATTGTATATCATTCCTAGTTTAAGTGTAATTAGACAATTGTCTATATGTAGAATTGTACTTATACAAGGCAACTTTCCTCTTGGGTCGTGGACCCTCTACTATATGTACACCCTCTTACAACAATGTAAATCATCGGTTGAGTTATCATTCTTACATATACAATATATATTCTCATAGGTAAGGGTGACTGCCTTCCAAATCCGTCCGCGAATGGTTTGTTGGCTCAATGAAAGTTCTGCTCAGCTCGATTTCTAACAAGCTCAAGCCGAACCCAAACAAAATATTGTGCTTGTCATATAAAATGAGTCAAACAAAGTTTTCATGAGTAGTAATTATTTATTTAATATTTTAACCATGAAACTAAATTGTTTCAAGATCCCTGCTTTATTTTATCTTCCAACATCATTATGATTGTCTCAAGTTTCCTTTTTGTCACCTCTATTCTGTAGACAGACGAAGCATTGCTCCTAATGAAGCACTTGAAACGACACACCTTTGAAATCACTGAGATCAATTGTTTCTAGATCATTGTGTTTTCTTGTGAGCCCATTAAAGGAGAAGGGTGTGCACTACGAAGATGGATCTGTTATAGGACCTAATTGAGGCACTAAAATCAATGCTCGTCAAGATACTGATAGTGGAGATGGCTACCATGGGCAGGAAGGTCCGGAGCTTGTTACGTTAGTCGCATGAAATTGTCCTGGAACTAGAAACAATTTTAATGGCGATATCATAAACGCAGTGTGAAACGTAAGTACGAACAAGATAAAAGTAATACACACAAGAGTAATTGACACACTATATGTTATTGCAATTTGGAAGAACTAGTTCCTAATCTGTGGGGCTGTGTAGCCCATGATGTTAATTGTCCACTATAAGAAATATGTTACAAACATTTTCCACCAAGGTTATAGAGGTATCTCAAACACCCAATTCAACATAACAAAAAGTAAGTACCTTTTAACATACTACCTTGAATGACCTACTCCTCAGCACGAGTAGTCTGGTTATCATCCATAGTACTGAAGTTCCCCCTCAGTGTATGGCTTCGTCAAGAAAGCTTTAGTCTGTCCCCACCACAGACTACATGATCAGCAATAACATTGCTTGGAACACCATCTTCATCTTATGAAGAGCTTCTCAACTGTAGATTGATGAAGACTGATTATTTCTTCAAGAACCCGAACTCTTTCTCTAACACACTTTTTTTTCAATCATGTTTTGCGTTCTTGCCTCCATGCCTTTATATAGGCCTTCGTGTTGAGCATATAAGGCTAAGACCTTATACTTAGGACACATGAAAAAAAGATTGATTCTTCACATAGCTTTTATCTTTCTTTGCTCAAATCAATCCTCTATTTTAATTGCCATTCAATCTCAATTGTCTATTTCATTCTTTTTTTATTTCAGTCCCAATCTTTATTCTTCTGTCATCAAAAGATCTCATCAAGATACTTATCTTAGCCTTGTAATGTTTTGTCAATGAATGACAAGTTTTCCCTTTGTATATGCAATAACAATCCCCACCTTTGGCTTTCTTTCACAAAACATAGTTCATCTTTTGATTCTCGAATATTGCTGGGCAATTAATTTTTTTTTATCTTGACCTCATGTGGTGTCTAGAACATCATCACACACATCATCTGCAACATTGTTTTAGCTTGGTACTCATGAGGTATGAAACACCATCTATCTCATAGTTCCAAATCATCGTTCTTAATTTTTCTTGTACAATCATAAACTTCATCTAAAATATCAGTTTTTAAAGATAGCAGAATGTGCATTGTTCTGGATCATTAGCGAAAATTTATATTGAAAGTAGAACAAAAACTGTTTCTCCCCCTTTTGACAAATATAAGGCAAATAATAACGATTCTGAGGGCCTCTGCTGCAGGTTCTTCTTGCGAATCATCAGGGATATTTGGTTCGTCTGCGATAAAAGATTCAAGCTGCTTCATCTCCTTCATCCAGATGGCAAGCAATTTTTGGAGGATCGGAATTTTAATTTTCAGTAGTCCGTACACGATGCACATATTACTCTTTCTACCTATTTTGGTATGCCTTGCTCAGCTGGGAGTTACTAGGGGATTGATCTTAATTAGACACATCTGGACTCTCAAGTCCTACAGTTACGTTCCAAATGCTGATTTTGAGTTTTGGACAGTCATCAAACAGAGTAGATTTTGTAACTTGGATCAACTTTTGGTATTGCAGAACGGTATAAATAAGTATAAGAAACATCATGCTCCCCCAGTGCTTCTTGTTCTCTACATATAGGCACACTTGCTCAAAAATAAGATTTCCCAAATGAATGGGAATTTATTTGTCAATCTTGAAGAGAAGAAGAGCTAGTGGCTTCTTGATTGTGGTGTTATGCTTGGACGACATCTAGTGGGACTTGACAGCTTTGTGCAATGCATAGTATTTGGTGGTCAAGTTGGAAGCAGTGAAGGACTTATGGGATACCCACCGTTTTCTGTAGCCACAAGTGAGTTCTTTTATAATTTCATCATAATCTTATTCCATTGCTGCTTCCTCTATTGGAGGGACACCAAAGAATGCACAAATGACGTTGGGAGAAAAATTATAATGGTGATCTCAGACCTCACCTTGTGGTAGAACTACGACGATGGGTCATACATAGACTTCATCAAATTTGAGAAAAATTCATAGATGATGAGTGGAGATAACTTTGCACAAACTTGAACAGAGCACAAGAGATGTAAGCGATCAAGGAAGTCGACCAGTTGGGCATATGCATCATACACATAGGCTGTTCAGGGATAGTTTGTGTTCTATTGAAGGACTTCCATATATCTCGGGCAATTTCATCCAGTAAATAGAGTGAATCTTCTTCATGGGAGCTAGTGCTACGCATGGGTAAAGTTGTCATTCTTTGACAATACATCACATGGTAATTGAGCCTTCAATATCTTGACCAAGATCTTTCAATTATGGAAGTAAAGAGATTACGATTGAAATTAAAGAAGAAGGTAAGAGGCAATCAAGATTGAATGGCAATCAAATTAGAGGATTGATTAAGCAAAGGAAAGTCAAAGGATATCAGAGGAATCGGTCCCTAAATCATGTGTGTTAACTATAAGGACTATACCTTATATGCTCCACATGAAGGACTATATGAGGGCATGGAGGCCAAGAAGCAATACATGAACACAGAGCTTATGAAGTATTTTATTAGTGATTGAGTTCATGTCAATGGTGAGATAATTCGTTCTTCATCAATATGCTTATTAAGAACCAATTGTAAAGATGAAGGTGATGTTGCAGCCGATATTTCAGTCTGTGTGGTAGAGACAGACTAATGTCTGGCACATACTCCAACACTATAACGCAAATCAGGGTGATTGACTGTAAAGTAGAAAAAACACCCAACCACACTTCCATAGAGTTTTTGATCTGCTACAACTCCCCCAGAATCTGCTCAAATTCTTTGTGGTACCCATAGGAGTTTGTTTAACTTTTGAACTGTCTATACCAAACTTTGGCATCATATCTTTTGCATACTTAGCCTGTGAAATGAATATACCATCTGAAATCTATTTAATCTAAAAACCAAGGAAAAAGGTGAGTTCCCCAACCATGCTCATCTCAAACTCCTATTTCATGGAGTCAACAAACAGTTTTAACTGTAAACTACAAGTAGCACCAAAAATAATATCATCAACATAATTTTTTTCTATAACCATATCAGCAATGGCTCTCCTAATGAACTAAGTTTTATCAACACATCTAAGTATATCCTTGGTCGCACAAGAAACTAGTTAAACGATCATACCAGGCACATGGTATTTGTTTAAGGCTATACAGTGCTTTGGAGAGTTTGTAAACATGGTTTAAATAGTAAGGGTCAATGATCCATTTGGGTTGTTCAACAAACACTTCTTCCTAGATATAGTCATTTAAAAATGAACTCTTTACATCCATTTGAAATAATTTGATATTCAGCTGACATGGGACTGATAGGATCAAACAATTGGCTTCTAATCTTGCAACTGGGCAAAAGTTTCATCAAAGTCAATTCCTTCAACTTGGGCATATCCCTAAACTACCAGTCTTGCTTTGTTTCTAGTGACAACTCCCGTTGCATCAGTCTTGTTTTTTAAGATCCATTTAGTTGTGGGATCAAGGGATTAATCACATTGTTGTTATGGGATCACGGGATTAATGTCCTGACTTCATTTATGACAAACTGATTGAGTTATTCTCAGATAGCCTGAACCCAGTACTCATCTTTTAAAGCCTCATCTAGTTTCTTTTGTTCCTACAAAGACGTATAAAAAACAAGACGAACCATATATTTATAATTAACCTTGTTTTCTCTCATTTTCATACCTTCATCAAGTCTGCCAATGATTGATTATGCTGGACGATTCTTTTGAACTCGGGAAGAAGGTTCCTTGACTGTTGTAGATTGTTCATCAGGAAGTGTTTCAGATACTATTGGAAGAAATGTGTCAGCCATAGTCATAGAAGGAGTTTCATCATATCTAATGTCTTGAACATATTCTCCAACTGTCCCTGGGACAATATCTTCTTCTTTGTGGTTTATTTTTTGATTGCTATATACATCATCATCAACATTCTAAACTTGTACTCTATCATCAACAACTGTGACATTTACAGACGCCATAATAATATGTATCTTTTAATTATAAGCATGATAACTTTTTCTATTTATAGAGTAACCAAAAAAAATACTTCATCACTTTGAGCATCAAACATCACGAAGACTTCTTTGTCTCGCATGATGTTGCATTTACTACTAAAGTTGTGAAAGTTACTTATAGTTGGCTTCTTACCTTTCCAGATATCATATGGTGTTTTACGAGTTAGAGGGCCAAAGCATACCCTGTTAATGATATAACATGCGGTGTTAACTTCTTCTGCTCATAGCCTGTGGTTAGATTTATGTAAAGTAGCAAAACCCGAGCCATGTCTTGCAACATCCTATTTTTCCTCTCAACCACACCATTTTTTCGTGGAGTTTGAGGTGCAGAGAACTCATGATGTATTCCCTGATTGTCATAATAGTTCCAAAATTTTTTATTTTCAAACTCACGTCCATGATCGCTTCTGAGGGCAAATGATTTTTTAATCTTTCTTCTTTTTTCATTCAACAATTTCCACACAGTCGTTTAAATGACTCAAAATGCTTTTGACTTTTTCATGAGAAAATCAACCCAAGCAAATCGTGAGAAATCATCTCTACACAGAATAGAATGTTCCTTTTTCCTTTATCGCTTGGAGTCTATACTGGTCCCATCACATCAATGTGTAGCAGATCCAGAGGTCGTGTGGTACAGATCTGTGAGATACTTTTGTGATTGAGTTTATGTTGTTTCCCGAATTGACATTCTCCACATACTCATTATTTTATTTTCTTAAGATTGGGCAACCCTTTCATATCTTCATATTTTGCCAACTTCATATGCCTGTAATGTACATGTCCAAGTTTTTGGTGCCAGAGATCAACATTGCCAGCCGAAGTAGTGTAACAATGAATTTGACATAACACTTTATAACAGTTATCTCCAGTGCGTATCCCTTCCATAACCAAGTCACTCTTTTTGTCAGAGACAAAACATTTATCCTACTTGAAGTTAACTAGCAACATTTCATCATATAATTGACTAATACTGGTTAGGTTAGCCTTGAGTCCTTTCACAAGCAATACATCTTTCAATCTATGTAACCCATTAACATTAAGCGTACTTTTGCCTATAATGGTTCCTTTGGCTCCATCCCCAAAAGTTACCTGCCCCAGCTCATCTTGTGTGATATTGCTGAGCAAATCATGTTCCTTTGTCATATGTCTAGAACATACATAGTCAAAATACCATACTCTGTTAACAACAACATTTAACACATGATATGCAGTATGTGACTTGGGAGTTTTGTTGACCCAAACAAATTTTTACTTCATATGATTTTTGGGAAATTGTGAGTTGCTATATTAAGTTCCTTGAATAGCTTATAGGATTGAGACCGAAAGTGTCCCAAAGCACCACAATAATAACATCCGTTGCTTTTTCTAGTTCAAGGTGGAGTGCTTTGTTGGGTTCCTACTTTGATAAACACAGTTGGTTTAGCAAAAGGACCTCCAGGATAGCTGAGCCCACTTTGATCACCACTACATCTACCAATGGACAGTATTTCATCATGCTTACCTTGTCATTTCTTAAAATTTAGCAGGGTGTGCTTCATGGCATCAACCGTTGTTTGTAACTTCTCTATCAACTTGGTCTGCTGCTCCATCATCTCCGATTTTCTCATAATATCAACTTGAAGAAATTTCTGCACAACTTCTAATTCATCCAACTTGACAATCAAGTCTTTATTGATGACGCACTAGTTTTCCCATTTCTCTTTCATCTCTTTAAACGAGGTTCTATGGTCATCTTCCTTCCCGTCTAAAACATCTTGTTCCACACTTGCAAAAAATGCCATGTAATTATTACCTTCTTTGTCTGAGTCGATGAATTCACTATCTGAGTCATCACTCCAGGTCACAGTGTAGGCCTTTTTCTTCATTTGAACTGTGGTTCATTGAGCTTGAATGTGGTCATACCCATCACAACCATGACACTGGATCCTTCTTTGCTTGGAGTCAAATTTCTCTCATTGTTTTCCACCATACTTAGATGAGCTTCCTTTCTTATTAAACTTCCTAAACATATTGTTCAAACATTTAGACAAGTTTCAACTTTCTAATTCAATTCGTCAATAGAGGACTTACCTATTTTTTCTACTTCTCAAGCAAAAGCAACATTCTTTTCTTACTCTGTTAAGGTACTTGATTCAGTCTCCATGTCCGTCTCAAAAGTGCTCAGAGACCCAGTGACTTCATTTAGAGTGAGTTTGTCTACTTCTTGACCTCTTTTATTGTGATAACTTTCATAACAATTTTCTTATTTAAAGATCTTAAAACTTTTGTTACCAATCTATTTTATGGAAATGGATCTCCTAACAGAGTTGCTTCATTTACCAACTTCCTGATTATTCTATCGTATTCTTGAATTGTCTCATCATCAACCATTTTGATAAGCTCGAATTTGGTGGTTAACCGCTGCATTTTGGCAAGGTGAACTGAGGTTGTCCCTTCATAGAGGATTTCAGGTGATTCCCAAGCCTCTTTCGGTGACTCAATAGATAACATCTTGCAAAACTATTCCAAGTTAACACCTCAAAAAATAACATTAATGGCTTTGGCATGAAAGTTGATCTTTTGTCCAGTCATCCTGTGGTTTTTGCACTGTCTTTCCATCAGCTACCAACTTTGGATATGATCATCCCTCCAGAACTGACAACCAAGCGTCCTCATCAATGCTTTTGATGTAAGGTTTCTTCTTTTCCTTTGATGTGATCCTAACTATCACTAACAAGTTGACTAGTCAAAATAATAAAGACTTCAAAATTGAGGTCCAAATATCGTCCCACAAGGATCAAGCTAATAGATAACTACCTTTCTAGTTTAAAACTAAATTTTGAGATGCCGGTTTGTAAAACTTCTTAAAAATGGAATTTAAAAGATCCGAGTAAATTGAGAGCAAGAGATCACTTTTGATGGAAATCCTTAATTAAAAGGCTTTGGGTTTTCAGTTCCTCCCTAGTTATTTCAAACATTGGTTTTAGAAACTAAGTTAGGAAGACAAATTTGACGAGCTTTGTGAAATCCATGGGTAAGCTTTTAACCTGCATCTCCTTCTATCTCCTAGAGGCAATCAGCTAGCATTATCAACCCTAATGAATAGCATAAATATGAAGCTCAACGACCTAGCTTTTAACCAGCCTCGGTCTATGTCATAGATGCATAAAGTGAATCAAAGAAAATGACCACATATCATGGAATAAGGGAGTCAATTTTACCCAATTACCCAATATTTCAAATGATAATTGAATGAATAAGAAATAATAGATTTGTGTTTTGATTACCCAATTATCCGATTGTCCAAGTACCCAATTACCGACATTTTAATCAAAACGGACATGGATTACTTCTATTTCGTACACAATTACCTGATTACCCAAATGATAATATGGTAATTTGTTTAAATTTTATGCCCTTTCCTATAATGTATTTTATACCTCATACCCATGCCCTAATTTTTTCATTTTCGATCCCTCTTTCCCTTCCCCGACTCCTGACCGAGACCGACAAACTCTCCATTCTCAAGTCTCGACCCCAAATCGCTGCCTCGTCGGAAGATCGGAAACAAGCATGAAAGACCTGCATTTAGCTGCAATACGAGGTATGCTTCTCATCTCTTGTATTTGATAAGTGTCTAAAAGACACTATTTTTAGGCCTCAACTTGAAATAAAAAATATATTTTGGAATCAATAATCATCATAATATCATGAAATATATCTCAAATTAATTTTCTCTCTCTCAGGTGTCCAACGCAATAAGAATTATTGAAATCGGAGCTAAAATGAGGAAAATAAGAAGATTTTAGTGCAAGAAGGTACAAGGTTGCAAGAACCGGCATGACCTCACCAGTTGGAGGACAAAATCTGGCGCTATTATGCCATCAGAATGGCGCTACCGCACCAAGATGGCACCACTAGGCCTATGGACTATCCAAACATGACCAAAACTCTTTCCATTCGAGTACTTAGAAGGGATTCAGCCCGAGTGGCGCGACCGCACCAATATCAGACACATTAACGGCGTGACCGCGCCAGTGACTCAGCAATGAAAAATTGCAAAAATCTTAGGATTCTGACAAGTAATCAAGTTCAAACGTGGGAGGTACAGTCCTAAGTGTATAAGCAAGGTGTCCAATAAGTCTCTAGAGGAAACTGATGGGAATCCTAAGAGGTTTGAATCCTTAAAGAGGTGAAGTCCATTCCTGATTAGGAGACTGCTAAAAAAGGAAATTTCAGTCTGAATTTGAAAAGGGCATATCTGGTGATTCCTACTCCCAATTGAATCCAAATTTGGACAACAGACTCCTGAGAGGATTTAGAATCATATCACTAAAATTCAGGTCAATTCAAGTTGTCTTTTTTGGGTTTTGAATTTTTGAAGTGGTGGACCCAGTGCTGAAATTGGCAGTAGAACCAACCCAACTTCTCAGCATCATATCTCAAGTTTCCTAACTCAGATTCAACTCAAATTTCGTACACAAGGCAAGGAATATAGAAGTAAGGTTATCATGTAATTTCTTCCAATTCTGAGGTCGGGAAGGCATATTTTATATCCCTGGACTGAGACCAAATTACATGGCCTGGGCAGAAGTTCAACTATAAATAGGGGTCCGAGGAGGAGTGTAAGGCATCCAGTTCTGATCGAATTTTAGTTCAATTTATTCTGTGCTCTTTAGTTCTGAGAGTCTTGAGAGGCAAGAGGAGACGTCATATTGAAGCTTTTGAGGCAAGGAGGAGAAGCAGCCATTGGAAGCCATCTCCAACAAGTAGATTCTTCTCAAGGGAAGTTTGTACTTAGATTATCTTTTCTTTTCTTCTTCATGGTTGTATTCAAGACCTTGTTTTGTGCTTTAATTTACAGCATGGAGTAGTATTGTATGTTGGGATTTCATGACTCCCTAGTTATGTAATGAGATTGATATTTTATTAGATTTCAAATTCGTGTATGAATGAGTAGCAATAAGTTGTTAATTCCTTGATTCATGCTTGTTGTCTTACGATGTACTGGTTATAAGGTGAAGTTTGACATAAGGTGAGATATGTTTGATAGGATGTACAAGTTCATTTTGAGTTCATGCACTAGGTAAGTTGAGCTTGTCTTAGGGTTAATCCTCGACCTTAAAGTAATACCTTTTGATTTGTTTGACTTATCTATGGCATAAGACCTGAGCTTTATATTTATGCTATCAAATAGAGTTGATCATGTCGACTGGTTGTCTCTACGAGATAGAAGGTGATGCCGATGCGGAAGTACCCATGGATTTAATAAGCTCGTCAAGTTTGTTATCTTAATCATTAATTCAATCTCAGAAGTAGCTAGGGAGGAATTGAATTCCCAATGTCTTTTCCATACTAATTTTATCAAAAACCCTCTATTGATCTCTATAGGATTAGGTAGATTAGTTTATTTTCTGTTTTTGTAACTCCTTTCCAGTCGATTTCTCAAACTTTGGTTTTTAAACTAGAAAAGCAATTATCTATTAGCTTGGTCCTTGTGGGACGATATTCGGACTTAACCTAAGTCTATATTACATTGATTAGTCCTCTTGTTGGTGATTAGCTGGGATCGCATAAGTATTTCCCCACCGTCTCTTTTCAACTTTCTCTCTTATTCTCTCAGTCTCTGTTATGTATTTCCCCACCATCTCTTACAACTTCCTCTCTTATATTCGAATTGAAACAAGGCAGAGAAAATAGATATTATCCTGATTTTGGCAGAGGAGATAAGGGAGGAAATAAAGCATTACTCGTGGTCCATGGGTACACCTTTGCAGTCATCTACAAAAGTTGATATATTTCCTTTGAAGGAGTTCAGTTGCAAATGAATGGAAGTCCAGTCCAACATATTTGTCAAATATTTTAAAAAAAAGAGAAACTTACAAGCAAAGCCAACATTCCAGTCCATCTGTAGTGGTTTATACCCACAAAATCAATAGATCCTTTGACCATCTTAACTTCTCGTTGGGTAAATTTAGGAAGCCTAGTTCCAACAATGTTATGCATTGTTTTTTAGTATTCCCCGTATACTCGAATGAAGAAACCTGTAGTTGAGACCGATTGCTACCATAAAAATCATTTACTACTACAAGCTGAAAGTGGCGACTAGTCTCAATTTGTGGCAGCGGGTTCCTAGTTTCACCATCTAACATGGAAGCCCCTCGCCCTTTGTGCTGCAAGTTGGTCTGCCTTTGATCTTGTAAGTAGTGCATACCAGCCAAAATCCAGGATTATTCTTATCCACCCTCTCTATTTTACCTGAAAGTTCCACATCTCCGGGTCATAAAACACTAAAACATTCGGAATTTGGTGTTCTGATTTGGTATTTTTAATTTTTTTGAGAATAATCAGCCTTATGCGATTGATAGATATTAGCATTGTTCAATTGAATGACATTATTCTTATGCAATTGATTGATATTAGCCTTATGCAATTGATTGATATATAGGAGTTTTTTATCATAGTATATGAGTGTAGTGTCAGCTGTGAGCTGACCAAATCTTTTATTTTTTTTACTGAGTGATCTCCATGCTTAGTCATGCTTAATTATCAATATAATGTGAGAGGGATACATCTGCAAGATTGGTCTATTGAATTACCTAATTATTAGAGTTCTTTGGTTGGCTTGCTTTTGCTCCTTTAGCAGCCTACTCTTGATGTTTCGAAAGCAACTTAGACCTAGCTTCTAGATGCTCTCTGATTAGTGTGTACTAATTGGCTATTATATTATTTGATAAGTTTATTTTTTTAAATGTGATCAATAATTTATAAAATATTGTTTTGAGTTATGTATGCAGCTATGTATATTATTTTTATTTTTTATTGATAGATGTGGTTAATTTATTTGTAATCTTCATGATATTTGGATATTTTTTTGAAGTTTTTTATTATTTTTATGACAGATTTTTTGAAGCTTAAAAATGTCTAGTAATGTTAGTAGTGTTGGGGACTATGGAGGTAGTAGTATAAACCCTTCTAATACGACAGAAGTGATGCAATCTAAGAAAAGAAAGTTGACTTCTAAGGTGTGGGAAATTTTTGATAGGATTGTGTGTGAAGATAAAAAAGTTACGAAAATATGTAAATATTGCAAGACTAAATTTTGAGCTGAATCTACTGGTGGCACTAGTCATTTGAGTTACCATATGAAAAGGGTTGTTTCTTATAAGAAAATGTTGAAACCAATTCGTGATGTTAGTCAAATGTTGTTGAGTATTAGTGAAAAGAACAAAGGGAAAGTTTAGTTGGAAAATTTTAAGTTTTATCAAGATTCTAGTCGATATTCTTTTGGAAAAATGATCATTCTCCATTAATACCCATTTTCAATAGTCAACCATGTGGGTTTTAGAGAGTATTCCCGTAGCCTTAACCCCACATTCAAGATGCTTTCTAGAAATACTATAAAAAAGGAATGTATTAGAATATATAATAGTGAAAAGGAAAAACTGTATAATACTTTGGATGGAATCTCATATAGATTGAGTTAGACTACAAAAATGTGGACTTCTGCGCAAAATAAATGGTACTTGTGTTTGACAACTCATTTTATTGATGATTCTTGGAAATTAAGAAAGTTGATCATTAACTTTGCATATGTGCTATGTCCACACACTGCGGTTTCTTTTTAGGATAATATTTATGAAAAATTGCTCACATGGAATGTGGATTCAAAGTTGATGTGTATTATTTTGGATAATTGTTCTACTAATGATGTGGTTAGTAGAGAGTTGAGAAAGAAATTCAATGAGAGGAGTTGACTTTTTTAAAATGGTGTCTTTTCTCATATGTGATCACATATTTTAAATTAAGTTGTGCAAGATGGAATTCAAGAAATTGGGCATGTGGTTGAGAATGTGAGCGAATGTGTGAAATATTTAAAAAATTCACATTCTAGGAAAGAAAGGTTTGATGAAGTGGTTGTACAAGTTTGAGGGCCACAAAAGCAATTGGTTTTAGATGTCCCTACTAGATGGAACTCTACTTATTTTATGTTGTCAACAACATCAGAGTTGAAAGATGCGTTCATTCGTTTGGGTGATCGGGACAAAAGTTTTCCATATTTGCTTAGTTCAGAAGATCGACAAAATGTATCAACTATTTGTTTTTGTTGGCAAGTTTTTAATGATGCTACGCTTGCGTTCTCTTATAGTAAAGAGCCAGTAGCTCATCTTTTGTTTCTTAAGGTTTTTTCCATACATTTGAATTTAAAGAGATGGTGTGCAAGTAATGTTCCATTTATTGTAGCAATAGGAAAGAAAATGATGGTGAAGTTTAAAAAATATTGGGCGTCAGTAAATAAGTTGTTCGCAATTGCACATATTTTAGACCCTTATTTCAAGATGAATTCACTTATATATTTCTTTCCTCAACTTTATGGTGATGAGGCTGAATTGCATAGTCTTGAAGTTAAGAGTTTCCATGAGGAACTTCATAAAGTGTACAATAAGAGGTTTAAAACTATATCATTTCGGCCTCAAGGTGGTAAAACATCTACAAATGAAGGGTCAGACTTTAGTGCTACAAATGATGATGAATGTGAAATGGATGGCTACAAAAAATTTATTTTGAATGTAACATGTTCACATGTGAAACCAGATTCAAGGACATATTTCGATGAAGAATGTCTTCCAATGGCTCTTCATAGCTATACTAATATTTTAGATTGGTGGAACCAAAACAAGTACAAGTATCTAATCATGATTCTCATAGCTCGTGATATTTTAGCTATTCATGTGTCCACAGTGGCATCTGAAGCCGCATAGTATTGGTGGTACAGTTTTATATCAATATCGGTCTTCACTAGCATCAAAAATTGTGGAAGCAATTGTATGAACTAAAAATTGGTTTAGATGCAACATGGAAGGTATTCCTTGTTTTTAAGATTTGTTTTAATACTTATCATTAAGTCACAAATAGCGTATGTTCTTTTCCTTTTTTATTTCTAGGAGCAATGGAGGACCTTTTGGCTACATTATATTCTAAACTTTGTCTAGAAAATGAAGAACAAGGCTCATCATCAAGTGGCACTAGTGAGACATTTGAGGTACGACTATTTATTATGTATAAAATTTTATGCTAATAATTGACTCAAAATTGGAATTTCTAATAATTTTATGTGCCTAAAAATAGTATCTTTCTAACACTTATCACAACCCCAAAATTTAAATCTTTCCTTGTCCTCGAGCAAACTCAGAGAAAAACATATCAGATAAATTGGTAGAGATTAAGAAAAATCAGTGGTCCTCCCTTTCAAAGTTTCAAGATAGTTGATTCAATCCTTTCCTAATAATGGTTCTTCTTGCTTAGTCAAAACAGAATCCAACTTATCTTTAATTTTTTGAAGCTACTCATTCTCATATAAGTGAGAAGTCTCAATTAAGTTCCACATGCCAACCCTTAGTCTAGTCTCTACTAATCTGAAGGAGTTCAAAATTCTGATCAATAGGTCTTTATGGGTTTTAATTGGGCATGGTTAACGGGTATGGTGGGGTAATGGGTATGGTGAAATATTAAGGGTATGTCCTTTAGGGTTGGTTCTCCTCCTCATATCCATGTTCTATCTTTCTGAGCATGAATCAATTATGATCTTGTGTGATCTCTCCAAGCTTTTCACCCCAAACTTATTCTTTTAGCTTGATCCCATGTTCTTTTCCCCATTGCTTCCATTCTATTTCTTTCTTTCTTATCTCTTTTTTTCATATGTATTTTTTTCTTTGGCTTTGTCTAGAGTCTAGCTTACCTTGCCGGTTGATTCAGAGACCCTAAGCTTGCTGAAGCCCGACCCCCGGTACACACACGAGGTAGCCTTTCTCCTAACTCAGCCACTTTTTTTATTTTATTTTTTATTATTATTAATATTTTTTTTATCTTGCTCCTTTCCTCTCTTTTTTCAAAGAAAATTCTATACCCTTCATCCATCCCTCCTTATTTCTCCATAACTTCAGATTTTGGTCCATGCTCATTCAAACATAAAACTTTAATAATTTGGAGAAATATAAGTCAGTATGAAACAAGTTTATTCATCACAAAGGTTGGTTCATGTAATGTGGGAATTGAAATAAAGCAGGGATCTTGCCGGCACAAAATGTTTAACTAAAGGTGATGCATCTTGTGCATTAAATTTGATGGCTTGAGAAGAGCTCAAACGATTTCAAAACAAGTGCCTAAATCACTTCAGAATTGTCGAAAACCTTAATCTGTTTCGCCTCAAGCTTTCCTCAGGTTGGTTCTAGTGGTTAAGATCAACTTGCTCACTTATACTTTGTTTTCAAAAACTGTTTTAAAAAAAGTTTTTTTCCTATCAAGACTAAGTATTCTAACTAATTTGTTTCTCCAGAAAGCGAACCATGCTATCCATCCAATCTGTAAATCAGGGATTTCACTAGGGTTTTCAAATTCTCTTTTGGATTTGTCTCTGGTGAAATTTTTTAAAACAAAGGTTTAAACACACATGAGAAGAATTGTTGGACTTGAATTTTCAAATTCGAGTTTCCCACCCCAAACTTAAAAACTTGATTTGTCTCCAAAGCAGAGATGAAAAATAGGAGTGAATATAGAAACTTCCCTGATGATCTGAATGTGGTTAAAGTAGAATGGAACTCTCCTTGTTGCATTCTAAATGGACTCTGCCATCATGGGTTAGTGACAAACAATACATGAAGTATGATGAACTGAATTCAAAATGAACTAAAATTTTTCCCATGTATAGAACTGAAGGACAGAAGAATACCTACAGTGGAATTGATCATTTCTTATATCTAGAATGGTCGCATTTCATCATGTAAGTGGCGCAACAGTGCTAGAAAATGGCTCAGGCACGCCAGAATATGGCGTGGGCATGCCAGTCAATTCCATAAAAAGACACTATTCTGAATGCAAATTTTGAAATTTCCACTTTGAACAAGGTAGTAACAGTTAGAGGAAGATGTGGAATCAATCTTCACAAATTTTTCATTGGAGAGAATGTTATTACATGCTTTGAGACAATTTTTGGGAGAGAAATGATAATTTCATTAATATGAATGGAGATTGAGTAAGTGGCTAGCTAGCCCATCTTCTTCTCTAGTCCACTCATTGTCTCATGGAGGGCGGCCAAGTCCTTCTCCTTCGATCAGCTAGCACCCGCCACTGATTTGTTAGATGGGTGCTCTCTGATAATTTGTTTGATGGAGTTGGCTGAAATACCTCTAGAGACTTTCTCTAATGGTTCAGCAAGGTTGAGTTCAATCCCATTTGCCAAACAGATACTAATGATGAGAGATGGGAAGTGGAGTTTTCCCCTAGTATGGTACATCATAGCCAAGATCTGGCTTGGAATAATGTTCCCAAATTGATAGGAATACCCTCGAAGAGAGCTTGTAAGAACTAAGCTCTTTCAGGGGTGATCTCTGTCAGGTGTGATGTAGGGTCAGCTTTGTAAATAAAAACATCACGCAAACCTTGGCATCTACATGCATGTCTTGCCTATGAAAGTGGAGGAGTGTGCCCCTTCTTGATTCCCACTTAGCTCCATTGGGACATATTCTGTTGGCAATCTTAGTTGCACTTACCTCTTCTCTCAGTGTGTCAAGAGGTAAGGTGGGGACGTCAGGAGTGTGGAGGTATCCATTCAAATCATGAGGAAAGAGTTGGATCCATTTACCTCTCACAAAGAAATGCCAATTCCTTGAATCCGGCAAGTTTTCATAGAATTCTTGAACCAATGGGACACTTGCTGGTATAGGGGGTCCCTACCCATTGGGTCCATCGCCTTTCTTCAATCATGGTTCCATATTTTTCTTTTATTACCTCATCCATGATGAAACTTCTTTCCATTTGAAGGTTGCACTTTCACAAAGTTTCATTGAACCTCTTGTGTGCCTCTGCTGTAACAAATCTTTCCTTGTCCCACACTTTTGGTACCTTGAATTTTGAACGCTGGTAGGTTTTCTGAGTGGCCATGACAAGCAGTTTCTTGTGTAAAACTTGGGTCTGAGGCTTTTTCAAGAATTTGACTCTCCTAGCTCAGTATGCGTCTGGGGCTACAAAATATGTCATTGGAAAGCTCTAAGTATGTAGTTTAAGGACTTAAAAGTCTTTTCTCCAAAAAATTTCACAGATATTTTATTTGACACCCTGATAGGTGGCAAGAAAAATATTGTGTTTTTACCCATAAATTAGCAAAACTCTGAAAATAAGTTCCCAACTTTGAGAGCTTTGTCCTCTCTAACCCCTTGATAAAAATACCCCAAACTTGGACCAATAAAATTAGGAAGTAACCTTTGTAACTTATTACCTTTGGTTTTCGAAGTTCGATTCAGGATTTCTCAGAAATTTGCTCAGAAAAAGGCTACTTCGAATTGTCGTTCTATCAGAATTCTGCAAGTCGCAATTTTTTGACGTGTTTCTGGTAGGTTTTTCGGCGAGATTTGGCTGTGGTGAGGGTGAGTTTGAAGGGACTGAAGTTCGGTCTCTAGGGTTTTTTGGTTGTTTGGGAGTGAAAGACACTCGATAGAGGGTTTTAAGTTGCTCAAACATAGCTTCGTACGAGTCGAACCGGCGCTTTGACCCCACTCATCGTGCCAGTTCAGAACTTAAGTTTTGTATTTTTTTGAACTGGCACTCTCGCGCCAGCTACAGTTTTTTATTTTTTTCATTTTTTTGGTTTTTGCCTATGGGAAGGTAAGAATTTTGAATTTAAAACTATTTCTAGCCTAGGTCTATCCTAAACATGCTGAAAAATCAAAGCTTCATGCAATTCCTAAGCATTCTAAAATATCATGCAATAAACAATGTAACCCTATCCTAATGCTGAAAATAAGCAATTAGTTCTGTTTTATAGTCCCAGCTCTACTTTGTGACACTTTTTAATCAGCTAAAATTGTGAAATTCTATTTTGATGGAAATCTGAAGATATGTATCTTTTCAACCTCTGTCCATTTACAACAAAGGTTGATTGATCTTTTGGATTTCTAATTTCCACTGCCCCTGATTTTAAACCTCTTTCCACTGAAAAAGGACATGTCCACTTCGATCTGATCTTGCCAGGAAACAGCCTAAGTCTACTGTTAAACAATAGGACAAGTTGACTAGGTTTGAATTCCTAGGGTAAGATGTGCTCATCATTAGGGGTGGCAATCGACGGACCTTCAAATCAAAAACAAAAAATTCAAATCAAATCATTAATAAAAGGATATCCAATAAGCTATTAATCGGATGTTCATTTGTGAATGATTTGATTTTGAATTTTATCCAATAGCCTAACGGATATCCACGGCACCCGAAGCCGACCCAAAGCCGACCCGAAGCCGACCCAAAATCGACCCGAAGCCGACCCGACGCCGACTCCCCACTCCCAACACTCCCTCCCCCTCCTTCCTCCCTCCCTCCCTCCCTCCCGACTCCCCCCCTCCCTCTCGACTCTCTCCCCTCCCTCCCGACTCTTTCCCCTCCCTCCCGACTGTCCCCCTCCCTCCCGACTCTTGGCTGCCGGAAGAACCTCCACCAGCTCCACCAACTCTCTCGATTTCTCCGGCTTCCACGAATCCTTTGTCCCTCCCGCCACCCACAATCCTCAAAATGATCCGCATCACCATCTCGAGCAAGTAGTCCTTGACCCTCACCGGGGATCCGACCCACGCATGCCGCAATATGGCGGAGATATAGGGCGGAGGTCTCCTTGTCGCGGGCGTGGCGTGGAGCTGAAGGCGGCGGTGGGAGAAAAGCTCCGGTGTGGAAATCTTTGCTTGGGCTTCGCCCCACAGGGGGCGTAAAGGCCTGCACGAGGTTGAGCAAGTCGTTGGCGAGGATCTCACCCACCGCCGTCGGGGGGGGGAGGCGAAGACCTTGATGTCGTGGGTGGTGAAGCACTCGGTGGCGCGGCCACGCGTGTGCCGAGAAGGATGCGGTGGGGAGCCTCCTCGTAACTCCACTCTGAGGGCCGCACACGTCGCCGAGAGCCAGAATTTGACGTGGATGAGGTCGGAGCCAGTGAGGAGGTGGAGGTTTCCGATTATGGGCCATGCTAGGGTGAAGGGGCCCCCTCTACTTTCTCTCTCTAAGTTTTCTCTCTCTCTAGGTTTTCTCTATTTTTCTCTTTAGGTTTTCTCTATTTCTCTCTCTAGGTTTTCTCTCTTTCTCTCTAGTTTTTCTCTCTTTCTCTCTCTAGGTTTTCTCTCTTTCTCTCTCTAAGTTTTCTCTCTTTCTCTCTCTAAGTTTTCTCTCTTTCTCTCTCTAAGTTTTCTCTCTTTCTCTCTCTAAGTTTTCTCTCTTTCTCTCTCTAAGTTTTCTCTCTTTCTCTCTCTAAGTTTTCTCTCTTTCTCTCTCTAAGTTTTCTCTCTTTCTCTCTCTAAGTTTTCTCTCTTTCTCTCTCTAAGTTTTCTCTCTTTCTCTCTCTAAGTTTTCTCTCTTTCTCTCTCTAAGTTTTCTCTCTTTCTCTCTCTAAGTTTTCTCTCTTTCTCTCTATGTTTTCTCTCTTTCTATCTCTAAGTTTTTTTCTCTATTTTTTTTTTTCAATTTAAGTTTAAATTTAATTATATAAAATTTATTTTTTTAATTTAAACCGGTTCTTTTCTTAGCGGATCCATTATTGGATATCCAATACGGATCCAATAAGCTATTTGGATTCTTATTGGAAATCCGATAAGGGTCCAATAGGCTTATTGGATTGGTAATGGATATCCAATAACAAAAATATTGATTTGATTTGATTTGGATATTGAATATATCCAAATCATTGCCACCCCTACTCATCATCCCATTTTTTGGACTTCTCTTTATATAACTTGGCATTCTCATAGGACCAGTACTTAAAGTTATCTAATTCATTGAGTTGCAATAATCTATTCTTTCCAGTAGTTTGTATATCAAAATTCAAGAACTGGGTTGCCCAATATGCCTTATACGCCATTTCCACCGGAAGATGACATGTATTTCCATAAACCAACCTATAGGGGGTCATTCCTATTGGTGTTTTGAATGTTGTTCTATATGCCCTTAATGCATTATTTAGCCTGCTCTTCCAATCTCTTCTTAAAGTATTGACAATCTTTTCCAAAAAAAATTTCAGCTCTCTGTTAGAAACTTCTACTTGGCCACTTGTTTGAGCATGGTATGAGGCAGCTACTTTGTGGTAACTCCATATCTTTTTAACAGGTTTTTGAAGGGAGTGTTACAAAAAAGGTTTCCTCCATCACTAATGATAGTTTTAGGTGTGCCACATCGAGAAAAAATATTTTTCTTTAAAAATTCAATGACAACCTTTGCATCATTAGTTCCAGTAGCTACAGCCTCTACCCATTAGTTACAAAATCTACAGCAACCAGTATGTATTCATGCCCATAAGAAGATGAAAACAGTCCCATGAAGTCAATGCCCCAAACATCAAATATTTCACATTCAAGAATATTATTTAGAGGCATTCCATTCCTTCTAGATATGTTACCTGTCCTTTGACACCTATCACATGATTGTACATACCTCTTTGCATCACTAAAAATTATTGGCTAGAAAAAACTAGATTGCAATACCTTTGCTGCTATTCAATCTGCACTATGGTGACCGCCAACCTCTTTGTCATGACAATGGCTGAGAATTAGTGGGGCTTCTTCTACCTTCACACGTCTTCTAATGACTTGGTCAGAACATATTTTGTAGAAGAACGGGTCCTCCCAATAGTAGTGTTTTAAATCAGCCATTAGTTTTTTTTCTTTGCTGATATGTATAGTGCTTTGACACCCACTTGTTGCAAACAAAATTAGTCATATTAGCAAACCATGGTTCTTTAGTTGGTGGGGTACTTACCTGGCAGATTTGCTCATTCGGGAAGAGTTCTGAAATTTATTCTTCATGATTTTTCGTTTCTAGCCTTGAGAGGTGATCTACCACAACATTCTCAGCCCCTTTCTTGTCTCTAATTTCAATGTCAAATTCTTGAAGTAGAAGGATCCACCTGATCAGTCTCGCTTGGAATCCTTTTTTTTTTGCAAACAAGTATCTAAGGGTAGCATGGTCAGTTCAAACAATGACTTTTGAACCAATAAGATATGATCTAAATTTTTTAAATGCAAAGAGAACAGTCATGAGTTCTTTCTCAGTAGTAGTATAGTTCAATTGAGGCCTAGTGAATGTGTGACTAGCATAGAAAATGGTGTGGAAGACCTCTTTCCTTTGACCAAGGGTTGCCCCTAAAGCAAAATCACTTGCATCACACTTGAGTTCAAAAGGTAAGTTCCAATCTGGTGATACAATAATGGGGGCAGAGATCATTTTTTGTTTTAGAAGATTAAAAGCATGCTTGCATTCATCATTGAAATCAAATTTTGTATCTTTTGAAAGCAAGTTTGATAAAGGTTTTGTAATTTTTGAAAAATCTTTTATAAACCTTCTATAAAAACCTGCATGGCCTAGGAAACTCCTAATGGCCCTCACTGAAGTAGGGGAGGGTAACTTTTAATAACTTCAATTTTAGCTTTATCTACCGTTATCCCCTTTTCTGAAATCTAATGGCCAAGAACAATCCCTTCTTTTACCATGAAATGACATTTTTCCCAATTTAGTAATAACTTCTTTTCTTCACATCTTTCTAACACAAGTTCTAAGTGCTACAAACAAGTTCCAAAAGTTAGCCCATTCAAAGTAAAGTCATCAATGAAGATTTCCATCATCTTTCCTATCATATCATGAAACAAAGTCATCATGCATCTTTGAAAAGTGGTTGGTGCTTTACACAAGCCAAAGGGCATTCTCCTATATACAAAAGTATCATATGGGCATGTAAAGTTAGTCTTTTCCTGGTCTTCGGGAGCTATAGGGATCTGGAAGTATCCTGAATAGCCATCTAGGAAGCAATACAACTTATTTCCAGCCAATCTTTCAAGAATTTGATCTAGGAAAGGTAATGAAAAATGATCTTTCCTAGTTGCCACATTCAATTTCCTATAGTCTATGCAAAATCGCCAACCCATGACTATCCTGGTGGGGATTAACTCATTATTTTTATTATAAATGACAGTGGTACCCCCCTTTTTAGGAACAACTTGAACTGGACTTACGCATGCACTATCATAAATATAATAGATAATACCTGCGTCCAAGAGTTTTATCACCTCCTTTTTTACTACCACTTGTAATGTAGGGTTCAACCTTTTTTGAGGTTGAATGTTGGGCTTATGGTTATCTTCCATCAGGATTCGATGCATGCAAACTGTGGGGCTTATTCCTTTGATGTTTGATATTGAGCAACCTATTGCCTTCTTGTGTTTGGACAACACTTCAATGAGCATCTTCTCCTCCAAATCTGTCAAACGAGAAGAAATAATTACTGGTTTATCATTTTCTTCATGAAAAACATATTTTAAATTATTTGGGAGAGGTTTGAGTTCAAGTTTGGAAGCTCCTAAAGCTTCTTGTTCCTTAATTTCTTTCTCCAACTCGTTGATTTCAGCCTTCAATTCTTTAACCTCTTTTGCTATGATGGGATTTCCATCATCCTTTTTCTTCGATTGTGCTAGACATCTTTCTATTGCATCTTTAGTCCACACTTCTTTTTCAGCTTCAGTTATACAAGAATCAACCAAATCAATGCTAAAACAGAAATCTTCATAGGGGGTGGCTGGTTGCTTTATGACTTCTTTAATGTTGAAACGCAGTTTATCATTATTAAGCCTTAGGATCAATTTTCATTGCTTAACATCAATTAAAGAACCAGCGGTAGCAAAAAATGGTCTGCCAAGGATTATAGGCAGAATCTTATCTACTTCCATGTCTAAAACCACAAAATCACAAGGAAAAATAAAATCTTTTATTTTCACCAACACATCGTCTATGATTCCTTCAGGTTTCTTGGCAGATTTATCTGCAAATTAGAGTATAATTCTGCTCTCTTGAGGTTCTCCAAGCTTTAAATTCCTGCAAATCGACAATGGCATTAAGTTAACACTTGCTCCCAAATCGCATAATGCATTATCAAATTTACATGATCCAAATTCACATTGTTAAACTCCCTGGATCCTTTAATTTTATTGGCAGCACATTCCTCAAGATCGCACTGCAATTTTCATTAAGTAAGACCGTACCTTGCTTTTCCATCTTTCTTCTTCTGGATAGAACTTCTTTAAGAAGCTTGCCATATTGAGGCATTTGCTTCAATTAGTGGAATATTTATTTGCAATTTCTTAAAGATCTCTAGAAATCTACCAAAGCTACTTTTCATAATGTCTTTTTAGCTCTACTTGGGTAAAGTAAATCTCTTACATCAATATCCGTAATTGGGAGTGAGAGCTTTTACCTTTGTTCTTTCTTGGAGAGGTTGGTGGGCTTACCTTCTCTTGTTCTTGCTTTTGTTCTTCCTCAATTTTCTGATTTTGCTCTTCTTTTATGGCTGGATTTTCTTTCGTTTGAGGATCTTCAAGGATTTTTCCACTTCTAAGTGAGATGGCCTTGACTTGCTCTCTCGGATTTACTTCTGAATTATTGGGCAGAGCTCTTGTGGCCTTGCACTTAAGTCCTTGATAAGCTGGCTTAATTGAGAATTCAGAAGGGCAATAGAGTTTTTAATCATCTATATCTCTGTTTGCATGACTCGTATGACTCGGGTATACATCTTTTCTGCCTCAAATTAAGCTACTAACTTGATGATCTTTGGCTCCTATTTTTGTTGTGCATTAGCTTGCAATGGTTGAAATCCGGGAGGGTGTTGCCTAATTTTGTTAGTGTTGTTCCATGAGAAATTTGGATAATTTCTCAAAATAGGGTTATATGTATTGCTGTATGGGTCTATCCTGCGAGAATTAGCAACAAAGTTAGCTTGTTTAAATGTGGAATTTAGAGCATATACATTACCTTGGCATTCGTAATCAGAGTGTCCTTCTCCACACAAATCTCAGATCGAAGCTACCATAGGGTTTGATTGCTGCTATAAACTTTTTATTTATTTTTGGAGTGCTTCTAGTTGTACTTGCATGCTGGTTGAGGATTCCGGTTTGTAAATTCCAGCAACCTTCTTGGATGATCTTTCCACAGGGTATTGATACATGTTGGTTGTCATCTCCTCTATCAACTCATGAACTTCTTCAGGAGTTTTCTTGCTAATAGATCCACCCGAAGCAGCATCTATCATGCTCCTTGTGTTGATGGTTAATCCATTGTAAAATATCTCGATCTGCCTCCAAAGTTTTATTTTGTGATTTGGGCATCTTTGGAGTAAACCATTGAATCTTTGTCATGCTTCAAATAGGTGTTCTTCTAGTTCCTACACAAATTGAGAAATTTCATTCCTTAGTTTAATGGTCTTTGCTGGTGGAATATACTTACCAAAAAATTTCTTCTGTAAATCTTCCCAAGTAGCAATGGAGCCAGCTGGTAGATCGTTCAACCAGGTCTTAGCTTTTCCAACCAAGGTGAATTTGAAGAGTATTAATCTGATTGCATCATCTGAAACATCATTATACTTAAAAGTAGCACACAAGCCAAGAAATCTTTTAAGATGTTCATTAGGATCTTCATGAGATAACCCACTAAACCGATAATGATTTTGAAGCATAGCAATAATTTGAGGTTTTATATCAAAATTATTAGCTTGAATAGAGGGAGTGATGATACTTGTCTTGTTTATAATTGGACTTGGTGTGACATAATCCTCCATGGTTCTCCTTGGAATTGGTGTTTGTTCTCAATCAAGGCCAGTGACTTCTTCAGCTTCTAAGTTCTCCATGCCTTCTTGATTTTTAGGGAAGTTTTGGGTTTGATTTTCCCTCAGGTTTTGCCTTAAGGTTCTTTCTGCTTCAAGATCAATATCTTGGGATGGTCCACTCGAGATCTGGTCATGAACCTCCAGCAAAATAAAATAAACAAAACTCAAAGCTCTAATTTTTAATCTTAAGAAATTACTACTAGAAATTATGGTCCCTGGCAATGGCACCAAAAACATGATGTGATCCAAGCTAATCACTAGCAAGCGGACTAATCAATGTGATATAGACTTAGGTTAAGTCCGAATATCGTCCCACAAGGACCAAGCCAGTAGCTAATTAATTTCTGGTTAAAAAAAAAAATTTAAGTATCCTAATTTGAAAAGCCTAGTAAAAACAGAAAATTAAACTAAACAGTTACTTAAAACATGTTGAGAGAGGGCTTTTGAGAAAATTCAGTAAGGAGAAAAGGTGTTGGGGATCCAATCCCCTCCCTAGACACTTCTGAGATTTAATGGGGATAAAGTTTTTTAAATCAATTTTTTACGAGCTTACGAAACCCATGGTTACTTCCGCATTGGCATCACCTTCTATCTCCTAGAGCAAACCAGGTGGCATGATCAACTCTACTCAATAGCATAAATATAAAGCTTAGCGATCCTACCTATGGTTGGGAATCAAGTCTTATGCCATAGATAAATATATCAGATAAAAGGGTATTACTTTAAGGTCGAGGATTAACCCTAAGGCAAGTTTGACATACGTAGTGTATGAACTCAAAATGAACATGTACATTCTATCAAACATATCTCACTTTAAGCAAAACTTCACCTTATAACCAGTACATCGTAAGATAGCAAGCATGAATCTTACTCATACACTAAATTCAAAACCAAAGTAAGAGTAAAATTTATCAATCTCATTACATGCCTAGGGAGTCATGGACTCCCAACTAAGATGACTACCCCATTCTAAAAGTAAAAACACACACCAAGGATTCAATTACAGCCATGAAAACCAAATTAAAACTAAGTACAGAAACTCCCTTGGAAGACTGCTCCTAGTTACAACTTGCTCCTTAGCTGAAATTTCCACCTTTCTTCTCCAAAGTACCAAAAGGGTCGTGCAATACTTCCTCTGGACTTTCTCCCCTCTCAAACTTAAGTAAAACAACAGGAACTTAGCCTCAAAGATTCCCCCCTACACTTCTCCTCGGACGCTATTTATAGTTGATCTTCTGTCCAAGCTTAGAATTTATTTTCTGTCCAAGGGTTGAAAATATACCTTACCGACCTTAGAATTGTATGAAATTACACAAGAAGCTTACTTAAATGGTCCTTGACTTGTGTACGAAATTTTAGGTTAATCTGAACTGGGAAACTTGAGATATGATGCTGAGAAGTCGGGTTAGTTCTGCTGCCAATTTCTGCACTGGATCCTCACTTTTGGAGATGTAAAACTTCTAAGATAACGACTTGAATTTGACCTGATTTTTTGTGATATGATTCTCAATCCTCTAAAAAGTCTATAGTCCAAATTCGGATTCAATTGGAAGTCGAAATCTCCAGATATGACCTCTTCAAACTCATACAGTAATTTCCTTTGGCAGTCTGATGATCAGCATTCGATTTCACCTCTTGGAACTTGAAACCTCTTAAGATCCTCGTCAATTTCTTCTATAGTCTTCGTGGACACCTTCCATATGTTCTTAGGACTCTATCTCCCAAGTTTGAACATGATTGGTTGTTAGAATTCTGAGATTTTTGTGATTTTTGCATTGTTGAGTCATTAGCGCGATCGTGCCACAGATGTATATGATTTTGGCGTGGTAAAGCCAATTGAGAAGAATCCTTTCCAAATCTGGAAATGACAACCATATCCTAGTTACATTAGGAAACTTCATGGCGTGGTCGTACCAATTTTTGTTGTGTTGTGGCACGGTAGCACGACTCCTTAGAAATTTCGTCAAAGTCCCAAAGTGGCAAGTCTTACTTCTGTAATTGGCAACTCCACGGTGCGGTAGCGCCGTCTCAGTGTGAGGTAGCACCAGCTTTCTGGCGCGGTAGCACCTCCTAAAGGCGTGATTGTGCCTTTTCACATTCCCAGCTGTCCTCTTCCTTGTCTATTAAGCTGTTGGGAATTTTCGTGCCATGCTTCTTTTAGGCTTGTTTTCATCATATTTCTTTCATTTTTGCTCCAAATTCAGATTTTCTTCTTCCACCGATGTCTGAGACACAAAACATGAATTTGAGTCATATTTTATATTTTTATGCTAAGAAATGACTCAGAATTGGAATCTCTAATCATTTTATGTGTCTAAAAATAGTGTCTTTCATACACTTATCATCAATCAATGTTAGTTGCATACTTTAGAAATAAGAGCGTTGGAATCCTAGAAAATTCTTTCATATGTTAGACCTCACATGTGTGAATGAGTTCATGTTCTTCATAGGTTTCTATTGGCGACCTTCATTGGAGTAACATTGTACCTATTGGGAGATTTCTTAACTCCTTCCCTATCATTTGCTATCATGATCTATATTGGGGACAATGAAAAATTTAAGTTTGGGGGAGGGGTACCATGCTTCATATATTCATCTTGCATAGCTTATGATTCATAATGCCATCATATTGTTTAACCCAAGATTGAAAATCCCGTGCTCGGCCTTCATTTGCATAATATGAGTAGGAGATTGACTTATTTTCATCTCAGTACACCACTCACAATTCTTTTTCTTGAAGTCAACATGTCATGGTTTGGGAAAGTAGAATATTTGGTTTATGAGCTTACGAATTCCTTTAGAAGCTTTAGGACTAGTTTCAAGCGAAGATAGAAACGAAAGGTTGAAGAATGCAACTCAAAGAAATGAGTTAGACAATTTTTTACCAGTTTGTGCCTTTCTAGCCAACCCAATAATCTCCCTAGTCAACCAAGTTTGGGCCATGATCTTAGTTCTTTTGTTACCATGTCTTAAACCCATCTTGATTTCATTATTATCCTCTTTTGCATCACCTAACCCTCTTGGTGCATGTCTCAATCTGAAAATAATTTTTGAGCCAAGAAAGAAAAAATAAATAAATAAATAAAGCAAAAGGAAAAGAGAAAAGAGGTAGCAATTTTGAAAGCCAAAGGAGCAATGACGTCTTTACTTAGTAACTGGGCCTTTGTAACTCAGTGATCATGAAGTTTTGCGTCAAATAGTAAAGTCGGCTATCTCCAAACTCAACTCAATAGGCATACAAAAGAAAGCAAAAGAAGGAAAAAAAGAAGGGGACTTGACTTCACAATTGCTTGAACGTAAGTTTGGGGGAGAACTTAAAGGCTAGAACTTTCCTTGGAGGATTGGGTCATGCATTAAAGAGAGATCTACTCCATGTACTCACTTGTAATCCTACCCGTATCCCAAGCCCGATTGCAACCTAAATTAAAGTCCTGATGATCTTGAGTGCATCCCTTTATCATTCGTGGAAGGTGGAAGGAGAAACTAGAGTATAGAGCACTAATGAGAATTCTAAAAGTTCATTAGTGGTTTGATGGTGAGAACCATGACTGTGGGGACTATAGACGTTGATGAGTGTGGGGAATAGTAAGTGAAAATTTAGTTTCTAAAAAAGACTACAAGAGTGGTGGGTCAAGCAACATGACTTTTCATTTCTTGTGTTGAATTGAGTGGTTTTTCATTGCAAGAATGTGAGATAGATGATTTAAAACTTGTGTAGCACCCAAAACTTATACTTTTGCTTCAATCCCCATGTTGACATCACATTTTCATCTTTCAAGGAAAAAGCTTCTTTATTTTCTTTCTTTTCCTTTTTCTCTCTTTCTATTTTTTTTTCTTTGGCTTTGTCTGGAGTCTAGTTTACTTCGCCGGTTCACTCAGAGTCCCTAAGCTTGCTGTGGCCCAAGACCCGGTGCACACACGAGATGGCTTTTCTCCTAACTCAGCCTATTTTCTGGATTTTTTTTTTTTGCTTTTTCCTCACATATGTTCTAGCTCCTTTCTCAATCTTTTTTATCTTCTTCTTGCTCCTTGCTTTTCCTTTTTCATAAACTTTCTATACCCTTCATCCAAACCCTCCTTATTTCTCCATAACTTGTGATTTTGGTCCATGCTCATTCAAACATAACACTTCAATAATCCAGAGAAATATAGGTTAGTAAGAAACAAGTTTTTAATCCCAAAGACTTGCTTCCTGTAATGTGGGACTAGAAATAAAATAGGGATCTTGAAGGCTCAAAGTGTGTAACTAAAGGTGATGCATCTTGTGCATTATGATAGGTGGCTTTCGAAAGTGGCTCAAACAATTCAAAACAAGTGCCTAAATCACTTCAAAATTTTCAAAATGAAACACACACATGCATTCCACCAATCAAACAACTTTTCAAAGACAACTTTTCTCATGCCGAAACCAAGCATTTTAACAAATTTATTTTCAAGATGATGAATAGAAGTTATCCTCTCATTCCTCTTATCAAAGTTCCCACTAAATTTTTAAAAACCTTTAAAGATTTGAATCAAGTTCTAGAATAAACTCATAAATAGCAAAATATGATGTAAATACCAAGAAAATCAAAAACCTTAGAATCCCACCCCAAACTTCAAAATTTGCGTTGTCCTCAATGCAATCAAAATAGGAGTGAAGAAACTTCCCTGAAAATGATGGTTTCTTTGACTTCTAGATATGTTGAGGCACCTTTGTGGAAATTGAAATTGAGTTGTCTATATTTTTTACCAAGACAGGTTAGAAGTCTTAAAACATGAAACTTTTTCCTCATAATTCAGAAATTCATGAAATTTTCTAGAGAGATAACACTCTTGATAAGAGTTTTACCTATCCAGAATTTGGCGCTATAGTGTAATAAGATTGCCTTATAGCTCAAAATTCTGAATGATTTTTAAAAAAATCCACTTGGAGTATGTTTTTAAGGTTCAGGGGTACACAATGAAATAGATTTCATGAATTTTCATTGAGAAAATTGAAAGATATACAATTTTTAAAAACTTGGCAGCAATACTGAAATTCTAGGCTGAAAGTGACTTGTAGGCTTTTTGCAACCTCTGTATCTCCCTAACCAATTATTGTCTAGACCTATAAAATGGCTTCCTGGAAAATACTAAGTATGAACTACAATCACCATAAAACCATTTTCTATATTCTTCCCATAAAAAATTAAAAATCTGCTCAAAGACAGCTAGATCATGATGTCTCCAAACACAATTTGTTAGAAAACTGCATAAACTACCTAACTTGCAACACTCATAACTTTTGTTCTACTCCATGAAAATTCCTCAAACCAGGCCTTATTTATCCTCCTAAGTGCCCCCCATAAATACATACTTTTATTTGGAGCTCTCAACTTACAGAATTTTCAGAATATGGCCCCAAAGTTGGCTTCTCGAATTAAGCTGCTACTGTACTCTTACTCTGCATAGAGTTTGTCAAAGGTTTCTTATGGCTATTCCTTTGAAGGAAGCTGGTGAAAATTGTTGATAATGATAGTCCAAAATTTCTTCAACATATGTATGAAATTATATTTTGGAAAGCATATCTAGAAACACATTACATATAGATGTAAAAATGGCCTTTGCAACTCTACTCAACTTTTAAATTCCAGGTTTTTCACTAAGTACTGATGCCTTTGCCAGATTTTTTGTTTTTTTCTGGTATTTCTTGAAACTAAAAAATTTGAAAAGACTAATATAACATGGGTAAAACCAATCTAGACCTAAAAACTAAAATTCACACAAAGTGATTATTGAAAGCAAGATAAATCAAAAAAATCGAAGTAAAATTAAAAACTAAACTAAACTAACTTACTTACCATGGGTTGCCTCCCATGAAGTGCTAATTTTATGGTCTTCAGCCAGACCATAGCTTCACCCCACCTGGATCAAAAGGAAAATGTTTTTCCAGTCCATTCATTAAAGCTTTTCTTCCTTTGTAATGTTTTATGGTAGATTTAGCAAATTTGGCTATTGAGCTACAAATCCTCTCATTGAACTTTTTGGCTTCTATGAAGTAAATATTTACATGAACCGGCCATTCATTCATCCCTTTTTCCAGCCCCAATAAAATTTTTAGTTGTGGGTGTGCACTAGGTGCATAGGGTGGGATGATGAGCAAGTCTAACTCATAGGAGTAAGTTATCTCTTTTTCCTTTACCATGTTTCTAATGGTTTTTCAATGGAAGTTTCTAGGATTTGTTTTATGGTTTCTACCTTCTTCCCCTCCAATGCATATAACTGTTCTATTTGCTGGGATTTTTCTTCACCTTGGGAAAAACATTAGGGCATCATCACTAATTCAAACTCATAGGGGCACCCAATCTCTTTACTCTCCTCTGACAAGGTTTCTATTGGCTTAGGCTCCTCTAGGATTTTTCCACTCCTAAGGGGTATGGACTGCACTTGCTTTTTTGGATTGACTTCGGAATTACTAGGCAATGCTTCATTTGGTCTTTCACTCAACTATTTTGCCATTTGATAGAATTTTGGTGGGGCTTGCCTTGCTTGATTGGAGTAGTTGTTCCACAAGAAATTTGAGTGACTACTCCAACCCTTGTTGTATGTGTTGCTAAAGGGATCAAACCTGGGAGAATTGAAATATAGTGAGCTTGATCAAGTGTTGAATTAATTGCAAAAACATTACCTTGAGATCCATGATTTGGATGTCCACCACCACACATATCACAAATTGAAGCTACTAAAGGTGTGTTTTGTGGCTGCAAAATTGCAAGCTTCCTTTGGAGTGCTTCAAGCTGAGCTTGAAGACTGGTCACATGATCATGATAAATGGGAGAACTAGGCTAATCATAACTAAACCCCCATGAGACATTACCTTGACCAAAAGAATTACATGGCTGATCAAAAGAATCCCATGGCTCATAAAAAGTGTTAGATGGCTAAAAAGAACTCCATGGCTGATTTCATTATACTCCATATGGTAGCTCCTTCCCTTTGTGGACTTATGCTATGTAAATCCATGCACACAACACATCAATCCACTAAAAAACAAAAAAAAAAACAAAAAAAAATTAAACTCAAAGCTCTTGTTTTTAAACACAAGCAATTATTATTCAAATATTCATCCCGACAAAAGCGCCAAAAACATGATGTGATCCCAGCTATCACTAGCATGCAGGCTAATCAAAGTAATATAGGCTTAAGAGTCCGAATATCGTCCCACTAAGACCAAGCTAATAGATAATTACCCTTATAGTTTAAAAAAAATTTGATAAACCAATTTGCATAACTTCTTAAAAACGGCATTTAAAAGATCCAACTAAGTAAATTGAAAGCAAGGGATCACTTTTGATGGAAATCAGTAATTAAAAGGCATCAGAAATCCAATTCCTCCCTATTTACTTCAAAGATTGGTTTTAGAAACTAAGTTAGGAAGACAAATTTCACAAGCTTTGTGTAATCAATGGGTAAGCTTTTAACTAGAATCTCCTTATATCTTCTAGAGGTAATCAGCTAGCATTATCAACTCTATTCAATAGCATATATATGAAGCTCAGTGACCTAGCTTTTAACTGGCCTTGGTCTATGTCATACATGCTTAAAGTGAATACAAGAAACTGACCTCATATCATGGAATCCTCTCTAAGACTAATTTATATGAACCTAGTGCATTAACGCATAATGGACTTGTACATCTCATCATTCATTCAAATCTTAAGTCCTAACTTCTCAATCAATGCGTCATTAGGACAACAAGAGTAAAATCAGAGAATTAACAATCTATAAAAACTCATTTATACACAAATACGACTCCCAATTCAAAAAAATGTATCAATCTTTTTACATAATTAGGGAATCATGGACTCCCAATATGAACCACTACACCATACGGTATTTAAATACAAAAACCAATGTTTTGATTACAGCCATGAGAAGAAAACAAGATAAACTTTGTACAAACTCCCTTTTAGAAGAATCCACTTTGTTACAAGTTGTTCCCAATGGTTGAATCTCCACTTGGCTTCAAAAGCACCAAAAGGTCATCCTATGTTTCCCTCTGGCCTCTCTAGACACTTTGTCTCAATCAAAAATAGGAATAAAATAGAAGAAAATCGGATGGAACTGGATGAAAATTGGATGCCAAGCCTTCTGAAAATGTGTGACCATCATCAGTGTACGATTTTGTATAATTACACCCGATGATTGGTGTGACTACATTTCGAGTTACACTATAGGTTATGCCAGAGAAACACAATAACACAGAAAGTTGTTATCGCAGTTCGGAACCAACCGTTCCTAATCTGTCAGGCATAAAACCCAGGGTAAAGAATCCACTAAAGAAAGTTTACAATAACTTACACGTTACACCTCCAATCAAAAGTCCTCCTCGACAGGATTTGAATGGTACCAACTTTCTTTAAAGAAAAGTTCTTCAACAACCCTCACACTAAGGCTCCCCCTCAGTGTGTTTCCTTCAATCAAGGGATCTTCTTGTCGTAGTCTTCGTAGGATGAGAACGACATTATGATAGTCAATGGCTTCTTGAACATAGACCGGAAGACTTCTTAATAAGCTCAATACGCTTGCTCACTTAAGAATAATCTTCATATTCATATCCTCAGCAAGCTCCCCCTCAACATCACGCACAACAGTAATTTTCTGTATTTTGGGCGTATATGTTTGAGAGTTCTGGATGCCTATTTATAGGGCAGCAACCACAATCAATCCTAGAGATCTTGCACTTCTAACTTTAGACATTTTGTTACTTTATTGGGCTGTCCTCTTTTACTTGATATGTCTTTGTGTCAGTCTTGTATTTGAAAATTTGTCTTCTAGAAATCTTTTCAAATCTTTGCAAATCTGGTTCTTCCAGGAATGTTGCTGGCTTTTGGGAGTCCCACCTAGATTAGGATAGTTGCCTTCTTATACCATTCTTGTTTTGATATGGTATGTAGTTGTGTCTTGCTAGGAAACTCCTTATTGCTGATTCAGAGTCTTATCATATTAGGAAGCGTCTTTTTTGTTTGTCGACTTTGTTTCCTTAAAAGAATTCTGTTTGAGATTGGAAACTCCTTCGGATATCTTTGTGGTCTCCTAATTTTATCACAGTCAAAGATAATCAAACCGTATTTAGCTTCACCAAATCTTTGTAGTTTCTAGCTTCTACATCTTTCCTAATTTTAGCATTGTCCAAACATAGCCAGACCTTGATTTTTACTTCTAAAATGTCGTCTCGATCATGATAACTTCCCTCTCTAGGTTTCTTAGATCTAGGTGATGTGATTACACTTGATGGTCCTGCTCCTGATGAACCTCCTAGTGTAATTACAAAATCTTCTATGTTTATCAAAAATAGACAAAACATCTTTGATTTAACACCTTCCCTTGCAACCCCTATTTATAGGGTTGTTGTTGTCCATGCTTGGAAATGTGGCTTACGTTCTGAGATCAAAATCAGATCTCCCCGTGCTTTGAATTACAAAAAAATTGGTCTAGACCTTCCTTAGAGTGCCCTTATTTCTGTGTAAAATTTGAGATCATTTTGATTTGGGAACCTTCGGATAAGAATTTGGAAAACTGAGTTGGTTATGTTGCCAAGTCCAGAGCTGGGTCCAAACTATTGGAAGATTTATAACATAAAAAGTGTAAAAGTGTAAATTGGCACTCTAATAACCGTTGGACTCAGGGGCATTTTGTAAATTTATTTGAAATACAAGTATTTTCTCCAGCATTGTAATGCCAATTGGCGCTATTGCGCTAGAGACCCCTTTGGCTCTTTTTAGCCATATCATCCTCATCCTTGCTCCAAATTGATTGATTTTTGTTACATTAGATGCCTGAGAGGAATATGCACAATTTGAATTAAATGTCAGGATTTTATCATAAATATTGACTTGGGAATGTAATTTTTCAATCCAAATGGACCATAAAAACTATTTTTTAGACCCTTATTAGCCTTTCAGTAGGAATAGTTGGATCCTTCAAGAAGAGGGGGGCGCATGGAGGAACCTCCATCTCTAAGTGTGTTTGGCATGTCTACTAGAACTCCAGGACCTCACAAAATGAATTGTCTGATACCTACTCTAATACCAAATGAAATAAATATAGTACTAGTAACAGTGCTGATGGCAATGTCTTAAACTCCATGTGAAACGTTAGTACAAAAAAGATAAATGTAATGCAAATAAGAGTAATTGACACACAGTATGCTATTGCAGTTTAGAATAACCAGTTCCTAATCTACAGGGTTGTGTAGCCCAGGATGATAACTATCCACTAAAAGAAATATGCTACAAACCTTTTCCACCAAGGTTACATAGGTGTCTCAAACACCTTGTTCAACATAACAGAAAGCAAATACTTTTCAAGATCCCACCATGAACGACCTACTCATCAGCATGAGTAGTCTGGTTATCATCCACACTGAAGCTCCCCCATAGTGTTTGCGTTCGTTATGAAAGCTTTAGCCTTTCTCCACCACATACTGCAACATCTGCAATAACATTGCCTAGAACACCATCTTCATGTTTTCAAGAGCTTCTCAACAAGCAGATTGATGAAGACCAATTATTCCTCAAGAACACGAACTCTGTCACTAAAACACTTTCTTCTCAATCTTTGAGTTCATGTTTTGTGTCATATCCTTCATGCCTTTACATAGGCCTTCGTGATAAGCATATAAGGTAAAGTCCTTATAGTTAGGACGCATAAATAAAGGACTAATTCTTCGCATAACATTCTGTCTTTCCTTAAATCAGTCCTCTATTTTGATTGCCATTCAAACTCGATTGTCTCTTTCATTCTTCTTTTATTTCAGTCACAATTCTATTCTTCTATAGTCAAAGATCTCGTCAAGATACTTATCTTAGCCTTGTAATGTTTTGTCGATGAATGACAAGTTTACCCTTTGTGTATGCACTAAGAGTCACGAATCAGTGCCGCAGAGGGCGGCAGAGAATTTTTCAGGGCCAACTCGGCCGCATTATCGTGAGATGGGGATGAGAAAATGACTAACTTTTTACCTGAAAATGGGATGAGACTAACCTCTGTTAGTGGTTATGATTAAGCACATTATGATTATTTAATTAGATTTCAGTTACACTTAGAAATCAGTTTTATTAGAATTGAATACGAATTAAATTGGATTTCAGTTTTAGTTTTGAATTTTCATTAAGTTATGTTTTAATTCCAGTGGAGGTTACATTTCGCGTAACCCTATATATAGGCCTATTCTCAATGTATTTTTCATCTCTCAGAATACAAAGTTCTTCAAGTTCACTAAGCTCTTCTTTCTCTCTCCTTTGTTCTTCATTTCTTCTTCTAGTTATGTTGAGTATTTTCTAAACACACTAGCTAAGTGTGTGAGGACTCTAACCTGATTAAGGTTTTAGTCCAACATATGGTATCAGAGCAGACCGATTGGGTGAGGCTTTGTTGTGTTCAGCTTTGTAACTAGATCTACCATGGCTTCTAGCAACAACTCCAACAATTTCTTTGTTCCTCCTAAGTTCGACGGGAAGGGCAACTATGAGCATTGGAGGTCGCAAATGTTAACTTTGTTTGCATCTCAAGAATGGCCAGAGTTGGTGGAAGAAGGCTACTGTTGGTGAATGGAAGTTTGATTATCTATTTATGACAAAACTTATCTTGACCAAGAATTTTAGGAATCTATTCTGATTTAGAATCCTAGTCCATGTCAAAGGTATAAACCATGAATCGTGAGTATTTTGAGTTTCCTAATTGAGGATATTTGAGTTTCCTAATTGAGGATATTTGAGTTTCCTAAGTTATATAGGAAAGATATCAGCACAAGATATTATTGAAGATAAACATGGAACAGATGAGGAGTCTAGGGTGCTGGAGTTTCCTAGTTGAGATAGGAAAGAAAGGAGCACAGGATGTAATGTGTCTAAAGACAGATTTGGACATGGTTAATCCTAATGGTATTTATAGCACAGGACGTGTTGGGCTAGGGTTACGCAGAGAGTGAAAAAGAGATAATGGAGGATGGATTAAGGGGGAGTTCTTCAATGCTGATGATCGTGTGATAGACAAAGTGAAGATTCCCATATGCGCTGATCAGAAGGTCGCATTGGCTTAGTTGAAGCTATTGACTATTCAAGTGGTTTCTCATCCAGAGAAGACTGCATGTTGTACCTCCCTTACGTGAGTGAACACACTAAGGGGGAGAGCCTTAGTGTGTGGGGTATCAAAGAACCTTTTGTTGATCGTTGGAACAGGAAGTTGCAAGGCTAGGAGAGTTGTGTTTGAATCCTGAAGGAGGAGAATTAATTGTTGTTAGTGTTATTGCATCATCACTACTGTAATACTCTCTAGTGGATTTTTTGATACCCTGGGCCGAGTTCCCCGCAGAGTAGGAACTATTGGTTCTGAACTGCGATAACATTTTCTGGTGTTCTTTATGATATAAGTACTTAACGACTAGTGTAATTACACCAGTATTCGGGTGTAAGTACACTCCTATGTACACGTGAAGCTTAAGACGATTTCAAGTGGTATCAGAGCGGGCTGCAGATTAGTTTGGAGAGAAAAGATCTAGAGAAGCTTCACTGAAAAAGAAAATGGGGTCATATCTGAAGGAAGGAGCCTCAAACACCAAACCACCACTACTTGATGGGTCTAATTACTCTTACTGGAAGGCCAAGATGCAAATCTACATAAAGGCACAGGATGAAAAGGCCTGGAAGACCATTGAGAAGGGATGGTGTCCGCCAACGAAAAAGATTGGAGAAGGTGCTGATATGAAGACAGTTGAAAAACCAGATACAAAATGGACAGAAGAAGAAGAGAGACTCTCTAACTGCAATTTCAAAGCGTTGAATGCTATCTTTGGAAGAGTAAATGAAGAACAGTTCAGGAGAATTTTTGCTTGCACCACGGCTCAGGAAGCGTGGAAAATATTAGAAGTTCACTATGAAGGGACTGAAAGTGTTAGAGTATCAAAGCTGCAGATGCTCACCACCCAGTTTGAGCTTATGCAGATGAGAGAAGATGAGTCTATACTGGAGTATGAAGGCAAGATCAGGGCTATAGCAAATCAATCTGCAGCTCTAGGAGATAAAATTCCTCAGAATCGGCTGGTCAGAAAGGTATTACAGTCTCTCTCCTCAAAATTTAAGATGAAAAGAGTAGCTATTGAAGAGTACAAAGTCATTGACAATATGACACTGGATGAGTTGATTGGATCTTTGAAAACGTTTGAAATGAACGAGGAAGCAGAAGATTCAGTCGGGAAAAGGTAAAAAGGAGAGTATGGCTTTACAGTCAGTATCAAAGGGAGAAGCAATACAACTGGCTGATAACTGTGATGTGTTAGTAAGTAATCTAGCAGAGTTAGATGAAAAAGTTTCTCTGCTGGCAAAGGGGATAAATAAGTTTATCAGAAAGAACAGACAAAATAATGCTGGAACTGGATCTACTAAAGTCCTAGCAAAGAAGAAAGTTGTGGTATGTTATGAATGTGGTGGAAAAGGACATGTTCAGACAGAGTGTCCTACTTAAGAAAGTAAAAGTCATTTAGTGCTGGCTGGAGTGATGATGAAAGTAGTGAGTCTGATGAAGATGAATGCAATTTTGTTGCATTTGCAGCAAAGCTCAGACAGAAGTTGGGTTCGTCATCAAAATCAAAAAATTCCCTTGGTGCAACAAACAGCAAAGAAGACACGGATGATGAAGATGAGGAGAATACAGTGGAAGCCATCATTCAGCAATGGGATGGGGTACTTGAAAGTACAAGGATCCTTAAGGAACATCTTTGTGTGCTTGAGCAAGAGAATGATGGACTAAAGAAACAGATTGGCGAAATGAGAAAAGAAAATCATAAACCAGAAGACGAACAAAAAACTTTGAGAGAAAAAGTCTTATCTCTTGAAAAAGACAATCATAACTTGCAACAGGAGGTTGCTGAGAAAGAAAAAGTGATATTGAAACTTGAGGGAGACCTGAGAAAATCACAAGACATTTTAAAGAAGTTTGACAAGGGAAAACAAAAATTAGATGATATTTTGATCCAAGGAAGAAGAAGTTGTGAGAAACAGGGACTAGGCTATTCAAAAACAGTGTACAACAAGTTTAGATCTAGACAAAATAAGTCGTCACGAGGCCTGGTATGCCACTACTATGGGGTGTATGGTCATATCAGACCACATTGCTATAAGCTGCTAAAAGACTGGAGATGGAATGGAGCTAGAATGGTTTCAAAACCAGCATCGAAGTATGTATGGATAAAGAAGGAGATTAGTCTGTATGCGGCACATACGGCTCAAAAAACCACCTCGGATGGAATATGGTATTTTGATAGTGCTGCTCTCGGCATATGACGGGGAATGCAAAAAATCTGACTACTATTCACTGAGAGGATGGTGGTCAAGTGACATTTGGAGATGGTGCAAAAGGAGCAGTGATTGGAAGAGGGGTGTTAAAGGTTGATGGTTTACCAAAGCTGAAGAATGTTTTACTAGTGAATGGGTTGAAAGCAAACCTACTCAGTATCAGTCAACTATGTGATCAAAATCTGCATGTCAGGTTTACCAAAGAAGGATGTATAGTAGAAGATGATTAAAAATAGTCAATGCTAGAAGGGACCAGAACTGGTGATAATTGCTCTAAGCTAAATGTGTCATAGCACTGTAAGTACACTGGTGAAACAACTGCCCAACTGTGGCATAAACGCCTTGGTCATCTACATTCAAGAGGCATCCAGAAGCTGCTTAAATATGGAGTTGTACACGGATTACCAACTATAAGTAGTAAGGTAGAGGCTGTTTGCAAAGGATGTATGGCAGGAAAACAATACCGAACACTTCATTCAGCCTTGAAGATCATCACAACGCAACAACCTCTGGAACTGCTTCATATCGATCTGATGGGGCCAGTTCAAACTGAAAGTATTGCTGGAAAAAGACTCATGACTGAGAAGAATGTTTCTATAGGAAAAATAGTCCGAATAAGAAGTGATCATGGTAGAGAATTTGAGAACAATCAGTTTGCCCAATTCTGTGAGAAAAATAGAATATCTTATGAGTTTTCTGCTTGCTATCTCAGCAATCATGTACATCTCAGGTATCTAACTCACAAAACACCATATGAATTGTGGAAAGGAAGAAAACCGAAGGTACATTACTTTCGTGAGTTTGAGAGCAGATGTTATGTTCTTAGAGATCGTGGACAGTTGAGAAAGTTTGATTCCAGGAGTATGGAAGGGATTTGTGTATGCTACTCCAGGAACAGTCATGCATACAGAGTATTTCTAAAGAATGCAAACATAGTCATTGAAACAGTGAATGTGGAAGTAGCAGCCAAACTGAA